>JASCZW010001767.1:0-47743 GCA_034211315.2 Aedes japonicus
ATTCTTCGAATATCATCACGATTATGAGCTATCAGAACACCGTAGTATTGCTTTTTGCTTTAGCCGTATTATAGTTTAGTTACATTTCCTACAGTGATTTAATTTAGTTTGAGCATTGTTAGGCCTTTCTAATGTTTAACGAAAGAGCTGTTCTCTCGGCAGGAGCCGATTAAGAAACATAGTCATCTAACCAGGGGAGCTATACGGGAATGTTTTAGTTTAAGCATTCTGTGAGGTTTAATACTGTGTGAGTTGGTTTTAAATAAATTGGAAAATAGGATGCTAAAAGAATTTATTTAGATTTGTTGCTCGAGGTATCATACGAATAGGATCAAAGGAGCTCATGAAAAATGCTCCTGATGATAAATGACGTTCGACTTCACAAAATGATACGCACGTGTTGCACCTACATGGAACAATTGTGAACCTTAGGGTTTTCAATATCTAGAAGGGGCTTGTATCTAAGACTTCTTCTAAAAACTATTCTTATACCGAAGTGAAAAGGCACATACATGGTACTGGTGTACTAGTAGGATTAAAAAAAAAAAACTGAAATAACATGCAAGTATGCATTTAATTTTTATGAACACATATTTTCAGTAAGTAAAGACAACAGTTATAGTTAGTTTTGCCATCATTTATTCAATTTAATTTCACCCTCATATCCAAATGCGCGAACCTTGGCCTCAACTCTCAGCCATAAGGTTCTGCACGACCTCAGAATCGACAGTTTTTGCATATTAACCCATGATTTCTTTATTTTTTACGTTCTTTACCACTTTAGATACTTTTGGAAGGTGTTTCTTCATAATGACCCAGTATTTCTCTGTTGGGCTCAGTGTCGAGGTATTCAGGGTTCTGACCTATCGGCATGAAATCGAAATCATTCGCCTTAAACCAGCTTATACACACGACTTTCATGTAGTGACATGATGCCAAATTCGGCCAGAAGATTGTCAAAATATTGTGAGCCTTCAGGGAAAGGCTAATCCGCTTTGAAAGACGCTCTTCCAAATACATCTGACCATTAATGGTGCTTCTAAAGGTGTACTCCGCTTTCGCTTTAACTTTTAGAGAACTTGTGTCCCAGGCGTTCTCAGGGACATCGCACTTATCCTTGGCAGTCACAGACAGGTTTTCTGGAATCTGGTTGAAGTCCGCCTTCACATGTGCGTCTCGTCAGCCATTACGCAGCAGTGTAGTTTCGTTAACTTCTGGTCGTACAACTTCCGGGCAAAGGCTTTTTGCAACCGTATTCTGTTTTTTGTCACGGCTTAAGGACTTCTGAACCTTGAAACGAAAGTAGTCCAGCTCGAGTTTTGGTTTTCTGCACTGAAAGTTCGTTGCTTCACGTGCAACTTTTTTAGCCACATCCCGGACTGAGGCGCTCGGTTGCCGTTTAAAGGCCCCAATCCAAGCGCTTTGTGATCTTTATCGTTGACCTGATTTCATTCAATTTTACCCAATGGATCAAAAGTGTGTGCAAATTCTTAAACGGTGCACCCTTTAAACTAGTGGTGGATTAACCTCCCGAAAGAAGTCACGTTCATTTTTCCAATGTGCTCCTACAGTATGTCTCAAAACAAATGCTAAAACAACAACTAATTTAAGGGTACTTTTTTTTTGTATATTTTGTGTGTGTACGCAGAGAGGGCTGCTTTCGATTTTTTTTATAAAATGCCTGTATGCGATTTGATGCCGCCTTGAAGGGTGTTCCGATAAAAAATTGGTCAAATAGTAATGTGTGTGAGTCGATCAAAGTTTCTCATTACTAAGTTAAATTAATTTTCTTCTTCAAGTTCAGTTAGCTACAGTTAATCTTTTCGTTTAACACCTGCCACCAGATTTTGTACAATCTCCTTTGTCCACTTTATTCGCCACAGAACGCCGGGGATTGCCTTGAACTGCTGGCTTCCCTCACAACAGCTTTTGAGTCTTCTTAAGGTTACTGCCGGACGATGGCCCAATGTTGTTTGATTGGGCCGAGCTCAGTGCGTGTTGGGAGGGTTCTTGGCCTTAGCAGGCACCACTGGAACTTTGCTGCTGGCATACCACTCTATGGCCTTTTTTCCGTAATGGCACGATGCCAAATCAAGCCAAAATAGAACGGAACAGTTGTGTCGCTTCAGGAAGGCAGTAGACGTTGTTGTAGGCACTCGTTCGGATCAATTTCCAGGTTGACGGTTTCGGTCGCAATGTAGACGTTGCTCTTCAAGCCCAGGTGCAGATGGCCTGCCACACCAGATATTTCTTCGCGAACTTTGAAAGTTTAATGAGCTTGAAATTATCTGCCACCTTTCCTTGTCCGGTTGTCGAATAAAATTCCTGTCCAGGAAGCTGTTTTAAGTCTGCCTTGACGTAAGTTTCGTCGTCCAGTACCACACAAACAAACTTCGTCAGTGTACAACTTTCGCCGATCGTCCTTTGGCCGACGTGTTTTGTTTATCGTCGCAATTTGAAGTCCCCACTTTCTTGTAAGTTGACAGTCCAGCTCGTTTTTTAGCACTATCCACGGTTGATGGCGCAACTCCTAGCTTCTTTGCGACATCTCTGACGGAGAGGTTGGGTTTCCGCTAGAAACAGCGGCAACTCTTTTTGTCGTCGCTGTGTCCTCCGGCTTTCGTTTCCCCCCCCCCCCCGATTCAGCTTGCCTGGCTGTCAACAAACGTTCACCGAACACTTTTAATACGTTAGTAACAGTATATTAAGTCGCATTCGACAATTTCGCCAACTTGGCGTGAGAGCAGTTTGGATTTTCGCCATGCACGTGCAAAATGTTGATGCGTTGCTTCTCTTCCTTCGACGTCATTTTGATAACTGAAGTTCTAATCTCAAAATCAAAATAGAGGCACGGATGCTACACGCACACATCTTCAAAATTAGGGATGTGCAAATTTTCATTGCTCGATGAAAGGAAATGCGTCAAGTTTAAATCGACCAAATTTTGGTCGAAACACCCTTTAGGTGAAAAATAAGAAAGCCGATGACTAACATTTTGTGGTTGATCCAGTATCCAATAAACTTACGGATAGGTTTATTTCATCTTGAAGAGTGAGGGTATTCCAGTGAATGTAAATTTTAAGTTCACCACCAAGCTCACTGGAGAGATGATACTTGGAGTGGTTGCGTCGAAAGGGTTGTAGATTGCTTCTCTTTTCATAAAATCAGTTGTAAAAGTGAACACTCGAAGTCTACACGGACATTTTGAAGAGTGAACTGGATTCAAGCAAACTTCGATGAACTCAATAATCTTGTTTTTCATTTTGGCCGATAGATATTTGCTCTCCCAGCATTCCTGAATTAAAGCCCCTCGACAATTTAAGTTGGGTGTATGTTGAAGGAAGGCCTGCGGATCCTCTCACAAAAGTTTTGATTTTGGAATGCTTTCATCATCAAGGCGTGGAGTTAAATGTCAGGACAATGTTATGATGATAGTGTGCTTTCAATTGGTCAAGTTAAGGTAGAAATAACGAGTGATTATTTCTGAATTCGCTATTATATATGCTAGAATGAATAAATTGTACATCAATCATAAAAAAACAAAGAAAAATGTGTTTGTACCTTTATGAAGAGTTTTTGCCTTTTTTCATGGGACATACTGTATTGATAACTCATTTCTATAACAGTTTACGTTTTAATTTTGAAATAAATTGATGGTCATCAAACTCAAAATAACGTAGCGAAACAAAGAAGCAGTGCAGTGCGTTTAATATCATATTTGAATGTCGAAGACAAATGATAATGAGCATGTAATAGAACAGTCAAAAAGGACCATACAAAGGAATCACCTAAAGGAATATTATCTAGCAGCTACTGAGACACGTTGTTTATTCGCGCGATGTCGCAATCACAATACAAAAAGGATGATGAGCCCGATGATGATGATTTGGCTCGTGGATTTGTGCCTTGTTTGTTAATCTTCATCTCTCTGGTTTGATATTAGCTCGTGCGGTTGCCGTTGGCGGAGCTGCCAGTACTTTCCAGTAATGGGAGCAGTACATAGCAGTGGTAGATGCTTTGAGGAAGGGGAAAAATCCGCAAAATAATCAACTTTTCTTTTGAAGTTTGATTACATAGATAAAAGCCTTCATTTCTGCTGTTGTAACTGTTTATTTTTTATTCACAATTTGCTCGGTGAAACTTATGCAAAGAAAAGATCATCAGAATGGTCGCCGCATGAAAAATACCACACGGATAAATCACTAGTGGAAAGAGAATAAAAATCCAGCAGAAGATTCAAATAAGCATGCAATTAGGATAACATAAAAAACGAAAAATTTCCTCTTCATTGGAGCAGTTTTCCTATTTAAATGACTTGGTTGGCATGCTGGCGGTGGTAGAGTTATGCAAGTACGTGAGCGGGAGTTTGTTGAGCAAACTGTTTTTGTTTTTCATTTCTTTTAATTCGAAAACTGTTTCTCCTATCATTAGCATGGAAAGACAAGTCAAATGGAACATCGAGCCAAATGTCGTCCCTTTTTCGAGATTGAAGATCTGTCTGATACCGACGTGAACCGCAAATGATCACCCGTAATGAATTATTTATTCCGTTGAAAGCAATTAATTAAAAGCCGAGGAAATCAATTAACTCCATCAGTGTTTCTATTGCGGTGTTGTTGTTTTAGATTGCCTGAACTGGAGCCCTTTCAGGCTGTGTATTTGTTCCTGACATCGACCGAAAACTTTAAAATGAATGGCGATAACAGATGTTCTTTCAACGCAGTCTATTTTTTAGAGCTCTTCGATTATGATTGCGGGAACAGTTTTAGAATATGGTGATCATTTTTTCATTTAGTATCGAGATGCATTGCAATTTATTGTTCTCACAAAAAAAAAATCAAATTGGCGGTACTTAGTTATGGTTAGAACGGTTTTTAAAGATCACATTCAATTAACAAAAAAAAAAAAAGAAAACTCATATCATCACGCTCAAAACAAATTGCTGTTGCATTAAATCTGTTGTTGAATGTTTGATAGCTATTGAAATGGAATGCAGTGCACAGTAAAGGTTTTCTTTAAATTATTTTTTATTCTAGCCACATAGCCTCCTTCCGGCCATGTTGATAAAATTACATTCAAAACTGTTTTGTCCACCAACACCTCCTCTATGCGTCTTTAAGGGGGGATATACAGTTATAATGACCAAAAAATTCAATTTATTTTTTTTCGCATAAAAAGTTAGTAAACTTCCCGTAGAATATCTCCTGAAACCTTTTTTTTCAAAATTCGAACTTTTTCACGCGCAGCAAGTTTAAAGAGACGCTTGACCGAGGAGACCTATTTGCAACGCGTTTTTCTCAAAACAACACTTTCGGAGTTTATGCCAGTGATAACCCAAAAACTAATTATTCGATTAAGCTGAACATATAGAATTTCTTAATTATAGCATTACCTTCTACATGAATCTAAAATTATTGTAATATTTGATAATTAAATACAGACAAATGTAATAAAATGGCGGCAAAAATTTGGATTTTTTCAAAACAGTTACGCCAGAAGTGCAAATTTTTTTAGCTTTATTTTCAATTCATCTACTACTGTAATTGTAATTAATGTAATTTTTTGGGTTAGCAGGTTTCAGATCGAAACTGCGACCAGGAGAGTACAACGACTTTTTCAACGCACTCTAACGGCCGCCATTTTGTTGAAAAATTGAAAAATATTTTGTTCACTACATGGATACACTTATAATTGTAAAAAAGTTTCGATTGATTCGAGTAAAACTTCCCCTTGAAAAATAATTTTCAAAATGAGTTTTTTTTTCGTTCTAACTGTATATCCCCTCAAAGCCGAAATGTGTACAAAATGACCCACTCTATAGACGAGTGTGAAAACAAATTAATAAAACCTTTACAAGACAATAAAGATTTTGAAAATGTTTCTGTGAGAGATGTTATGGCCACTTGAGAACCTTCATAAAACCCTATTGGCTGCCATCAAAGCCAGCATAGCATAGCAAAGCTGTCAAACTTCACGGTGATATCGTGGTTGGTTTTTGTTGTCTCTGCTTTGTTCGATTTTCTGCTCTTTTCGATTCATTTAACAGTAAATATTATCTAAGAAAGAAGTTCTAGTGTTGCGGGAAATTTTGTTTGATAGCAAAATATCAATATAAAAATGATTTTTTTATAGCTTTTCATGCTCCAACATCGGAACGATAAGAGCCGAAAATAAATGCGCTTCGGAGAGTATGCGAGTTTACATCAACAAAAACAAAATTGAAACAAATATATTCGATAAATTATTCATGAATTTCGTAAAAATTTATGGAATTCAATAATATTATCTAAAAGAATGCCAAAATTTGTATTACATTTAAAATTTGTTGTATTTATTTTTCCACTTTTCAATTATTTCATATATTTCAATATGACGATTGGAGAAGTTTTGCCAAAAAAAAGTCAATTTATCTTCGCAATGGCTACTAAAGAACTATTTGGTCATTTGATGACTGTTCCTCCATATCAATTTGGCGTTTAATGCATTTACTGGAAGCTTTACTGGAATGGTTTTGGCAATGTTACTTGTGGGGTTTCACAAATTGCATCTCGTAAAAAACGCTGTAATAAAATTACACGTAGTTCACCGATCCTTTTCAAACTTTCAGACAAAATATAACCCATAAGTTTTGATCTTATTTATTTCATTCAGTTTCAATACCATAACCATACCCTTCCACCTGTACGTTTAACTCCATTCATTGGGCTCTGCACAACAACTGGCTGCAGCTTTTTCTTTACGTTAATCCACTTTTTCTTCATGTCTTCTTCAGATTTTACCTCCTTGGGATCCTTATAATTCGGTGCTTCATAATATACCAGTATTTTCTCGAGGAGTGCATTCCGGTGCAGTTGGATGGGGCGAGGGTGGGGGTATATCCTTGGGTACGCAAGTGGCTTCGTACCACTCCATGACAACATTTGAGTAGTGGCACAAAGCTAGATCCGGATGAACGGCGCACTCTGTTTGCCACATGAGCAACAGATATATTCTCAAATCATGTATTTCTTGGCAAACTTTTTAAAGTTACTTCCTCCGAAAAATCAAACTTGGCTCGGCGGTGAAGAACAGTAGCACCATAAAGCAGCCGAGAAGTCCGCCTTGACGTAAATCTCATCATCCATGATGAGACAATGAGGCTTCATCAGCAGCTGGATGTACAGTTTCCGGGCTCATGTCTTTCCACTGTTTGGTATGATTTGGAGTCTTCTGCACTTTGTGAGTATGCAGTCCCTACCGGTCCTTGGCTCTATGAACGAAAGACTTGGACAGATTTAACTTGTTGGCCTGACACGCTTGTTATCCTAATCCTTAATAGAACATCCATTCTGATCGCATTTTTCCTTCCGTTCAATCCTCAGAGTTTCTCAGTAACGTTTAATCACACGACTTACCGAAGACTGCACGATGTCGAGTTGTTTTCCGATGCCCCGATGAGAGAGTTCAGTATTATCCAGGTGCTTGCCGAAAATCAATTCACGACGTTGCTTTTCGGGTGACTCCATATTTTCCAATTTTCGAAAAACTGACAGCGATAAAAATACTTCAAAAAAAAACTTTAAGCTTCTTCTACCCCAATTTTAAAGAGAAAATACCGCCTTAATTTTCTACAGCGTTTTTTCCATGATACAAATTAATGTGGGACACCCTGTACCTTTCAATGAAGCATTTTGATGCGTTGGATTCAAAACTCTAGGAAAACTGAAAAAATAAAATGGAACGAGTATTTTATTTTTCAATCATTTCTTCTAGCATTCTTCTAGTGTGAATTTTCACACTAAATAACGGATGAGTTATTTTGAAGGTTCGATGATTTTTTTGTCTGATTTTCATAGGTGGAAATTGTATTGCCCCTTCATAACACTTCTATGTCTAAAATATTTCTCAAACCCCAACTGTGTTTTAAGCACATGTGATGTATTTGATATGACTTGTTTCCATTAACCATATATGTTAATAGTCAGCTCGCACAAGCACAAGCTTGATCGATTAAACCATCCCTACACTTAAATTAAAAAAGTTGCTTATCTTTAATAGTTCACGTTCAGTTACCGTCCAGTTATAATATAAATACCCTGAAGGCGCTCTAAGCCAACTAATCCAACTGTCAAGAGAGTTTGCGAGGGGATCTGTTCATTCGGAAGTGGCAATTATTTAGATGTTCATCTGCCGATAAGACTCGGACATGTCCACGAAACTAAAACTAGGAATTAACCAAATAGACAAACATGCGAAGGTAAACTTATGATTAAAGGCTACCACCCCGGTGAACATGCACAATGCGCCCCTATTCGCTTTATGCGTTACGGCTAGCGCATGCATATGGTGGTAATTAAATTAGTTGCTGCAGTTGTTCAACTGTTTTGGTCTTTGAATCAAATGGTCATGTTAGAGTTTTTGTTTTTTATGTACGTTGGCACACGTCGTCGCTTTTCCGGATATGCTTGAGGTCGTTTTAGTGGTGTGAACTAATGAAGGCACGTGGCGTTGGTTAACAGAGCCTTCGGTAGACGACAGCATGATATTTCTGTTACTAGTAGAAAAATCAAGTTTGTACGAAGTCCTTTTACAGTAGTTGCTTCTTCGCGCATGGTTAAGGTCATGGGCTGTTCCAGATTAAATGTTTACTTGTAATCTTTCTTTAACGTATGTTATATGTACCGTCAATCCTCGTAATATTTTTTGGCAATGATTTATTGAAAAAAAAATATCTCAAAAAAAGTACTAGAATCGAATTTTGAATTGATTGAATGATACAAAATCTTTCATTTCTATTGCCATTCGATGTGATAATATTTCAGTTTTTGACATTTGGGTTACTCTGATAATATTCGAGAATTGTATGAAATATGTGTAAGTTCTTCGCTGAATTAAATATTGTCAACACCAGAGGGAATGGGCAGAAGAATTAATGCAAGTGCATAATTGAAAAGACCTCATCCCCTGTTCAAAAAAGGTAAGGCCAGAACTCTAACATCATTATACAGAAGAAATTTTCTCCGTTAACCGCGTTTTGTTTAAATATGCTGATAAGGTTTATTTCAAGGTTTATTGATTAATATAGAGAGCTTGAAATGAGTGGTTTCTATAATATTTTTTGCTGATCATAGGTTTGAGATTTCATTTGCGATCTGAACACTATGATTTGAATTTGGAGAACTAAAATTATGATAAAATTATCAATCCTACTTGAAAATGACAGTTTTCTTGTCATAATCGACCAAATCTGCAATACTTATGTGGTTATGTGGAAGCATGCATCTTACCCAAATTGAAAATCTCATACTTGAAGTATTAAGCAAACCACAAGGATTTTCGCTATATCTATCTTCAAATGATATTCATGTGAAAATCATTTTTTTTATTAATCTTTTATTTGTACAGGCTCAATCGAATCAACTTTACAGAGCCAAGTCTTCCTATTTGTATACTGCCGTTATTAGCATAACTGTCCCATGTATATAGGGAAACCCATAGAACATGGGACAATTATGCGTAGAACGGCAGTATACTTCAGGTAACTTAGAACTAAAGTTAGGGGGATATAGCCGATTACTCGCGGCCATCTCGAGGTTAATAGGAATAACAACTTAACGGATAGGAAGATGGCGGGATATGAAAATCAAGTGACGTATATAAACCTAGTTAAAACATTTTCATAACATCAAAATATATCCTTTATTAGGTATTCAATGATATCCATAAACTCTATAAATGGATACGAAATTGAGGCGAACGTGAATTTTGGTATTCAATTTTCTAAGTTTTTTGTTTGATAGTATCTTATGAATAATTATCCCTTCATGGCTAACCCTTCCGGTTTCCTCTAAGCTCTTACCATTTCCAATTGGAACTAGTCATTTGGCAACAATTTGTTCATGCATGCTGTGACTTTCCATAGTATTTTTTTCTCCAGAAGACATCGCCGTAATATTAACTTATTACTCGAATTGGTAAAGAACACGAAGATCATTAAGAAGTTATATGGGAAGACTATTATGGACTTCAGTCATTTAGTTCAATTTTAGTCCTATGGTGAAATAGATATCGCAGAAAGCGCCATGTTTGCATTTGTATTTGTTAAATACATTCATCTGATTGAAAGTTCTAAATGAATAAAACTAAACTAAACAATTATTATAGGAAAGGCTTGTAAGATGGAACACGATCCGTTTTTCGCTCGTAACATGCATAATTTTTATTTTTTCGCAAATCCAAAGACTTGCTAACTTTGCCTATCAAACCGATTATTAATAGTCACCAAAAAAAGTTATGGCGTTTTTTCGAAATCAGTCCAAAATTGTAATTTCAAAAAATGGCTTGTAAGATGAAACACCATTCGTTTTTTGCTCGTAACATGAATAACTTTTATTTTTTCGAGAATCTTTCGAAAGAGGAACTAAAAGGCTCCAAGTTGGCCCACGGAACGGACTATTTAAGGTCATCTAAAAAAATTATGACCGATTTTCGAAATCCATCGCAAATTGCAATTTAAAAAAATGTATTGTTATATTCCATTTAACTGTTGATTCCAAGGCAATGTCAAACATAAATAATATCATTCATATGTTTTAAAACGGAAAAAAATGTATTCCATCTTACAAGCCAAACATGACGCCATAAACACAAAACATCAAAAAGTTGTTTCACTTTACGATTTGTTTGGAAATGCCTTTGGATCATAAAAATACATCAGAAATGCTAGCCAACACAAATGTTAACCTCTTGATATCGATGGAAAATGTCCACCTATTAGGCACAATAAATAATTGCTATTTTAATTATGCCAACACTTTCGAACATTGAAACCTGGAAGAGCTAAATCGAATGAGTGTATTCACTCCATCAAATGAAAATTGAAGAATAGTAAAAAAATGAGGTTAACACTTGTCAGCGCGATAACTTTGTCGCTGTGAACGTCAAAAGTTGCGCTGTTCCATCTTACAAGCCGTTCCATCTTACAAGCCTTTCCTCTACACATTGCCCAAAAAGGAGAAATAATTTAAAAAAATATTCTAGAAACAATCAGTCATGGCGATTCCGTAGACGGTTTTGGAACATGTTAGAAGAGATGTTAAAGATAAAAAGACTACAGGGTGTCTCATAATAGGTGTCACTAAAACAAATCAACCAAATCATAGAAATAAACCATATTAATTCAATTCAAATCACTCGCCCCTTTCCTTGATAACTTTAAGCAAACGCTTTGTATACCCATCGCAGCTGGCAAGCACGATTTCCTGAAGAATTTGGTTTCCAATATTTCTTAAATCGATATAAAATAAGCTCTTTCGTAGGGCCTATATGTTTTTTTAATCAGTTCGTTTATTTGTTAGGCTTAGGCGTGTGTAGCACTTTGCGGAGCCGATATTCAATATTGTAATTAACAATGTTTTATTTTTCGATTTTAGTAAAGCGGGGTGCAATTATTCGTGGCTAGCTCAAGGTTAATGGGTCACATTATCGTTTGGAAAAGGCTAGGCAGGTAACTTATTTCAGGTATCAGTTGCTGCTCATGGTTGCGACATCTACCAAATCCTCGGTCCCTGTAGTCCCTTCCAGGAACTAAGTCGTAAATGGGTGATCACAGCTTGCTGAGTAGGTGCAAGTAGCACGGAAACAAAGGGATATTTTAACTGGGACACAATGACGCGCAATTTACTAGATTGGAGAAAAGAGGGGTGATGACATTACTGAGAGAGGGCTGAGATGCATATAACCCCAAACAAACTATTCAAGTGGGTCGAGATCCTGTAAAGTTGCAGGCTATTCTTCGCTTGTGATGAAATCGGGTAAACTTTTCACGCAACACGCTCGTGTCTTCTTTGCTATGTGAGCTGCAGCTGAGTCCTGTTGGAAACAATATGGTGTAATACAGCGTTGAAGCATGAGGAAGCAGATGGAACATGCTCGTTGTAATATTCAGTGTTAATTTTACGTTTGGTTCTATGAAAAAAGAGTAAGTTTTCCTTTTCGCGAAACGGCGCTCCAATCCAGGATTTTCGATACATTCCGATACCGTACTACAGCTAGTTTATCTCTTGAAATTTTGGCAAGATTTTTGTCATACTCACGATCATTTTGTTGATTATGACTGTCCTGAAGGAGGAAGAGCTTTTCATCCGAAAATAAAAGATTTCTGCTTCTTTGGACCCTGGCTTGCTTTTGACGCTTCGTCAACCCATGAACCCGTTGTTTCTTGTACGGCTTGCATTCCAGATCATGTCTAAGGAGCCTGTTAATTGAAGCAGGGGACATTTGAAATTATTTGCTCAATTTATGGCCAGATTACGTCTTATTCGCTCCCTCATACATTTGATCTTTTTCTGCGTTCTGGCAGTTCGTCTGGCACCTCCTTTGTGTTGAATATGGGCATTTACAGTTTTCTTGAACCGTTTTAAGGTACGAAAAACAAAACGCTTACTCACTCCGAACTGCTTAAGGCTATTGAATATCTGACACGGTCTAAGCTTTTGCAAATGTAATTTTAAAACTTGCCCCCGTATGGCTTCCATGGTAGCTGATAAATATAAACAAACGGAATCGCTTATTTATCTTCTGCAAAAAGCTTTCAAAACTAGAATAATTAATTCCGCTGTTAAAATTACCCAGCTGGAATAAACCAAGACTGAAAAATGGCTACACCTATTGCGAGACACACTGTATAGTATTCCTGGAGCCTTCAACTTATCGCATCGACAGGACTTTTAGATCCGTACTGTATATGGCGCAGTGGTTGGCGCAATAGCTCTCTAGATTGCAGTAGTCGTTGAGGGGCGTAGATGTTGAGCTGTCTAATACGGAACGTAAAATCTTGGCTCAGAAGATGGCTTGGTTGAACTTGTGTCTATATACTAGTATTTCAAAACCAAGAAGAGCACAGCGATGTACGAAGCGTGGAAGCCGTGATAGTTCGGACCACCGTAGAGAATGCAGAGGCCACCTTACAAATTTACGCTGAACTGAGGCGATTCGTGAAATCCACACTGCAGAAGCAAACTCCAAAATAGATCTGGCTAACGAGCAATACAAAAATCGCAAACAGAGAGTGTCGTCAAATTCACTAGATATCTTGAAAATGAATCCAAATATTGCATTCTGAAAGTTGATTGTTGATCCAGCATCACACCTAAATATTAGACATTATCAACTCGGTTTAGTACAGTTATAGTACAGTGATGTATGATAGGATTTTTCGCTCTCCAGAAGGACACAACATTTGAACACACTGACAGAGAGACGATTCAGTTTACACCAACTGATAAATACATCAAGCTGTTTTGCAATTGAAGACAGTCATCGGTGCTCCAAACGATTAAGTATCAAATCGTCCACATAGAACATCAGGCAGAAGTTTTGGAGGACGTGGGACACATACTTGAAAAACAAAGCGAACAACAACGGTCCCAAGCTGCTTCCTTGTGGTACCTCACTTCGAGGAATGAATGGTGCAGATATGGCTGGTCCTACTTTCACGGATAAATGACGATCAGTTAAGTACGAGCCACCTACACATTCTCGAAGATAATCCTAATCGCTCAAGCCATGCTAACAGAATATCTTGATTAACTGTGTCGAAAGCAGCCTTGATATCAATGTAAATAATGTTGACATGCCCTCTATGATCCATTTCCTTAATACAGTACGACGAGTATTCACACAGATTAGTGATAACAGAACGTTGCAGAAAGAATCCATGCTGAAATATCAAAATATATGGTTTGCAGGGCTGGAACATAACGTCATTAGGGGTGATTTCAAATTATTATGTTCCAGCAGGTTGAGAAGTTATTCCACGGTAGTTCGACACATCCACTTTACTGCCTTTTTTGAAGATTGGCTGCATGTGTGACTTCTTCCAAGCGTTTGGAAAATGCTGAATTTTAGACGGAATGAAACATCTGCAATCAGACAGCATAAGAGCTTAGGGTGAGGGTGCCAACTCCTCGACGCACTAAAAACCCGTCAGTGCCCTTAGCTCGTGACCCTTCCCGGAACCACCTTTCGGTATTACTTCGAGGAGAGGGCTATTTTGCTTGTCAAGCACCCACTATGTCTAATTACTTACGGCCTTAGTAGTTAAGAGGTCCCTGCGACCTGCCGTTGGTTTTTCGTCATTTTTGTTGGAAATCAAGGACGATCTGGGAGGCTGCTACGCATACCGCGTCCCAAATTTCCCGGTATTGGCACATCCTCTGGACCAAATTATCCCGAGTCGTGTCTTGACTGCTTACGGCAAGCATGCCGGAACACGTGTTCCGCGGTTTCTTCAACCCCCGCGAACTCGGTGCATGCGGAGAGCTGTGCATGCCCATATTTGTGCAGGTATTGTGCAAGAACAGTCGTGGCCTTACAATATCTGCGTTAAGTGGAAATTCACGTCACCGTGTCGCCTACCAACCCACCCGTTAAATTCCGGGATTAGTCGACTTTTAGTGGAGTTGTTCCATTCCCTTTGCCACTTAACCATGGGTGCGGCTCTAGTAGTCTTCCGAACACCTCTTGTTCCACATTGTTCGAAGCCCTTTGTCAATTGACATCATCAACATCCTCAGTGTTCTTCGGTGAAATAAACCTGCCTGTACGTGTGTTAGATACGGGATCGGTGGTGACCATTATCTCATCGGAGAAATGATCGTATGCTTCTTTTTTAATGCTGCCACCAAACGTTTCGAGCGCTCCAGTCATAGTTGTTTGATTCGATCCGTTACAAGAAGGCACATTACTCTTGCTCTGGATGAACATTTCTAGTCATCTTTGACCAACCGTTGCATGTTGAAAAATCGGCTTCCTTAGCCAATTTCCGGATCGATATGATAGGATTTCGCCTCACTTTGTCTCTCGCTGATCTGATTACCTTCGGTGTGCGAGCGGACCGTGAACGGCCACTTCCCGGCTTTCGTGGACATAGTCCCTCAAGAAGTGAACGTTGGATACGGTGAACGGTAGCCAGGTGGCATCCTCCAATCGTTGCAATTTGTTATACGGGCTTTTGGGCGAGCAGCAAACTAGTTACAACCTTCTTTGCGTACATTTTTCTCAACTTTGTTATTCACCAACCACTGTTTTGTTTACATCGTCTCAGAGAATACAGTAAGATGATTACACACACTCATTAAAACAGTAAACATAATGTTTAAGCTAACCAAAAAAAGGTATTGAAAACTTTCGCATTTTTTTCCACAGTTATTAATTGAAAGGTTTCGTTACCAGGTACGATTTTTGCATTAGTATGATTGTGTGGCAAGTACAATCATACTCTATGCCCAGGAAGTCGAGAAACGAAAAATTCCTAGACCATACCGGGAATCGAACCCAGCCACCTCCTGTATGATGTTGCTTGATAGCCACGCCTTCACCAACTGAGCTAAGGGAGGACCCATGCTGCTGCAGTTGTTTAATATGCACGCAGCCAATGCCAATCTATCGGCAAAGACCTTGTTCCAGCCTAAACAACAGATAGGGACGGATTCGCAGCCTGAAAAACGCTCGCAAAATGTGTAGCAAACAGTTCGTAATTGGTTTCCAGAGATAAGGCAGATTGATCATCTAAGCGCATGGTAAATGGAAGGCCGCTTTCATTTTTTTTAGAATTGATGAAATTTCAGAACTGTTTCGGATGTCTCCGTAAATTGTCCTGAACACGTCTAACATACCGGCCATACAGATAACATTAATACTTTAGTTGCGATAGTTGTGACTTGCTCGGTTGAATGGTTGAAAGAGATATGTTGTCTATTGAAGGCTTATGAAAAATATGTTTATTGAAAAGCATATTTAATGGAGACATAAGTATTAATTAATAAACGATTAACATATTTGATACATATATTTAGCGTATGCTTAAATTTCGTTAGTTTTGTCTATCTATAATTTAGCTAAAAACAAAAAAGGGCTTAAACGGGGTTAGACAAAGTGTTGACGTAGAACTGGTAATTTTATATGTGTGATGTATGTAGCATTGCATGATGAGAACAGATCATCATGATACCCAATTGTAAACATTACTTTTGATCATCCCCAAAATATAGTTGGTATGGCAGGCAATATGCAGCTGTGGTCGAGGAAGCCAAAGCTTCATCACTACTGGAACGGTAAACAATGAAATATACCGTGAAGAATGCCTAAATAAGCGATTGTTACCATTCCTACGCAGCCATGACACTCCCTCGCTATTCTGGCCTGATTTGGCATCGTGTCACTACACCAAAGATGTTATGGAATGGTATAAAGCGATTGGAGTCCATGTTGTACCTAAAGAGGCGAATCCATCTAACTGACCGGAGTTGCGACCTAACGAGCGGTATAGGGCCCTCGTGAAGAGAGAACTCTCTCAATATAAACAACAAGAAAAATCTCGAAAATCTTGGACAAAAGCAGCTAAATCGGTTGCAGAGAAGTCTGCACAGACCCTAATGACTGGAGTAAACTCAAAAGTTCGTAGTTTATTCATGCAGCCTAATAAGTAACTGTAATAAGTTTAAAATTGAATTAAATGATTAAAAAATGGATCTTGGATTGAGCTAACAGCAAATTTGTTTTATTCCAAATTAAATCTAACAAGATTTTGTCGCGAACAAGCCTTAGCTGCTTGCAGCTATGTTTGCCGGTCATTCTCGCAGTCATCCCACTAGTTTTCATATCAGCGGATAACTCTTATCACTTATTTGACTCATTTTCAACCATCAACAAAAGCAACCTTTCAGCACCTTATCTTATTGTTGAGTTTTCAATTGAAAAACAAAAATACTGATTATTAACTTACATCCTGCCAATTACAGCAGGTGAATTAATGCCATTTTATTTTCCACTTTCGGAATGAATATAACAACATCACCATGTTGTCGTTTCTTCACTCATCATTCATGTTCCTCCGCAAATCCAGACAATACCCTAGAGATCCAAGCTGCTGCTTTATTATAATGCACTGCCTGAGCCGGCACCGAGAGGGAGAGCCAAAGAAGAAATAAAACCATTCACAGTATAAGCGAACTCTGAGAGAATTCCGAATATGATAAATCCATTGAAAACTGGATGTAAGTCGACGGTGGCTGCCGAACTCATACTCTAGCCCTCGATCCATGCTTTTCTGACGGGTGATATTTCCGCCACACGTGGTACTCGATAGAAGAGCATTTTTATGTTTTGATTACTTTTCAACTCCCAGCCCATTTGCCTAACGTAGAGATAGAGATGGTGGTGTGGTTGGTGGCAAAGAATTGCAAGTATTTAATGGTAAATAAATCATTTGAGGATTGCAATCGTGAGGTTTCAGCGATGGTTTTTATGAGTGATTGTGTTATGAATAGGAAATAAGAGAGCAACAAATTAAGAAATGAGTGCTTCGATGAGGACTAAAGAGGGGTGATTTATGCTACTGATATGCAATGAGGAACGATATTGTATAACTGCAATCAATGAAGCGTTCCGTGTGCGTTACAAAGGCTTCCTGCAATTACTCTTTTCAATTTCTGTGCGATTATCAGCTTTACATTGATGTACCTTTGGTTTTAACAGATTTATATGTATGTCATTATACAGAAATCCATAATCGGTTTATAATTAACATCGATTTTAAATTTTACACTGATCATGAACGAAATGACATTCTTTGATTTAATTTATGTACTGTAATGACTTGAGAGAAGCTCTATCATTTGCTGTTTGTCAGAACTTTGAGCAGATTTAAGTTAAGTAGTTCCTGATCATTTTATTTTTTCTCAAATGATACGATGAAATACATAAACTAACTTGGATGTTTTATGTTATTTTAGGTAATTGAATCAAATCAATTCGTTAAGTAAAGTTAAGAAAGCGTTTAACAATTAGATTGAGGATATCCTAAAGCATGCCCGTATTTTTCTAACTTTGCCAAATAATAATCCGAGTTAACGCACAATTTTATTTCAGTGCATGGTTTTGCTGTCGGTGGAGGATCCATCTTTGCAACGGCGCAAATGTTGGTTACTCTGAACTTATAGTCTTCAAAAGGGCTTATCGCAAAATATAACGTGTCTCCAATATAACGTGACCACACATTATATTTTCATCGATTTAAAATCAGCTTATGACACAATCTATCGAGATCATCTATGGTAGATTTTGCGCTAAGGTCTGTATCCACATTAATCCGGACACCTTTAAATCATTGTAACTTTTGAAATATTGTACGTAGGAATGAAAAATTTCACTGTTGTATAGCTGAGAGTCTATGATGAAAAAGATAATGATTGATGTTTACATTTCATGTTTAGTATTCAAGATGGCGACAAAAGAAAAACAAGTGCGCGAGCGAATTTTGTACGGGCGTACGGCAAATCATGACTTGTCAATACAGGACCTTGCAAAAACAAACATTGGATTTGCCTAAATCCACTGTTCACGAAGTGCTCAAATCATTTTCGGAACGTTTGACGGTGGAGAGGAAACCGAGAAGTGACAAAAACATTGGACGCGGTGATCCTGTCATGGACCGAAAGGTGAAAAGGATATTAACGAAAAACCCAAATCTCTACATTTGAACGGTGGCTCGTAAAATAGGGATGTCACCTGGTTTTATCCAAAAATCAAATAATGTTTGGCACTTAAGTCGTATAAAGTAAAAACAGTTCCAAATCGCAGCGACAAACTGAACTTGGCAGCAAAATCACAGGCTTGACGTTTGTACTGCGAATATTTGACGAAGTTTACATGCGTTGTTATGGACGATGAAACTTATGTCCTGAAGGATTTCAAGCAGCTTTCAGGGCTGGCTTTTTATTCTGCTATGGCCAGAAATTGCTTCAATTGAGCATTTCAGCACGAAGAAGGCATCGAAATTTCCCAAAAAATACCTTGTGTGGCAAGCAATTTGCACGTGTGGCAAAAAGAGTAAATCTTTCGTCACTACAGGCACAATCAACAAGGAGATCTATCAGAAAGAGTGTCTACAGAAGCGATTGCTACCCTTCATCAAAAGTCACAAAAAAAATTCTTTGTTCTAGCCCGATTTGGCATCATACCACTATGCTAAAACTGTGATGGAGTGGTACCAAGCAAATCAAGTGAACATTGTACCAAAAACCTCAAACCCGCCAAATTGCCCAGAGCTACGACCAATCGAGAGACATTGGGCTCTGATGAAACGGAAGCTTTCTGGAAAGAAGCAAGAAACCAAAGACATCAAACACTTCCAGCAAATTTGGACAAAGACGGCTTCTACGATTTCTGAAGAGTCTGTACAAACCCTAAGAGGACGAAGTTAAGCGCAAAGTTCGAAAATTTTATGCAAATACCGAATAACTATGTTTTGTCTTCACGAACTGTTAAAACACATCCCATGAATCTGAAATAAATAATGCGAAATTTATGTTTTATTCATGTTTTGAGGTGTCCGGATTATTGCGGATATATACTTTAATAACTTGAATAACTGAAGGCAGAGATAGAATGATGTGTGTCGTTCGAGTGTCAGGGACATTCTTGAGTCCCTTTGAATTTCGGACAGGGTTACGGCATTGGAGGGTGTTTTTCGAAAAGCGGGGATAGACACGAGTGGTTCGATCTTCAAGAACTCTGTACGACTTTTCGGCTTCACCGACGACGAAAAAACCTAAGACGATGGCGGAAACGTACATAAAACTTAAGGCTGAAGCTAGTAGGATTGAGTGTTTGATTAATGCGTGAAAAACATGAAAGGAAAGAGGCTCTCTAGAAGACAATGTTAGCCTCCCACCACGAGTTCAGATCGACGGTAATGAAATCGAGGTGTTAGAAGAATTTGTGTTTCTGGGCTCATTGATGACCGCCGATAACGACACCAGGAGAGAAGTAGAAGAGCGCATTATGACTGGCAATCGTGCCTACTTTAGACTTCGAAGGACGCCAAGATCGAACAATGTTCACCAAACTACAAAGTTGACCATCATCTACGGCCACGAAACATGGGCATTGCTCGTGGATGACCAACGCGTCTTTTAACGGAAGGTGTTGCGTACGATCTACAGTCGAGTGCAGATGGAAGAAAGAATGTGAAGGAAGTGAATGAACTACGCATTGCATCAGTTGCTGAAAGAGCCTCCCATCATTTCTAACGCTATAACCGATCGACTACGATGAACTGGGCATGCTGTAAGAATTTCGGACGACAGTCCAGTTGTAATGAAAAAGAAGCACGCAGCGATCGAGGTGGATCGATCAAGAAGAAGGTACCCTTCGCAGACTGTAAAGCCGGCATGCAGCCATTGTCTGAATAGAATTGAGACACACAGATGAGGCATTTCAAGCATGTGTCTGATTGGTAATGTAAGTTTTAAAAAGAAGTCGAGAGAGATGTCCTAAAAGTGTACTTAATAAAGCCTTATATATCTAAGCATCAGCCGTGGCTAAAACAGGATATAAAGGAGAGATGTGGGTTGAAGTAAGTAAGTAAGTAAGTAAGTAAGTAATTTTGGGCTCTTGATATTTATCTTATGAGATAAACTGATTCCGGGCACGCTTTGCATGTAGTTGTCGATTTGAAGTGGTTAACTAGTTAAGAAAGAAAAATAACCCACTCAAGGCAAATTAATATCATATGATGGTATTTAGTAGAGCTGAAATCAGTTAGTGCGCAACTAAGTTGCGTTGTGTTTTTTTTTTTTATATATAGTGCAACTTTATTATAAGAAAATTGATACCTATGAATCATTTAAAGTATTGCCCATCGCTAAACACTTTATCCCATCTTTGTGGCAGGACTCAAATACATTGACGATAGAAGTATTCGTTATTTGAGGCTATCCACGAATGAAGCTATTTTATAAGGTCTTCATTCGAGTGGAAGTTCTGATCAACCGGGCCATGAGCCATCGAATGGAACAAATAATAATCGGACGGTGCAATATCTGGAAAATACGGTGGATGGGGTTGAACTTCCCATTTGAACGTTCTCAAGTTGGTTTTAACAGGCTTGGAAACGTAAAGCCGACCGTTTTCGTACCTCTGCTCGTATTATGGCCGTTTTCCCGCGCAGTACTCGGCTCAATCGCTTCAATTGAGTTCGATACTGTTCTCCAGTGATCGTTTTGCTCGGAAACTACAGCCCATAACCAGTTTGGCATTACCCGGATAATGATCCCTCCACAGCACGACTATTGCATACCCCTGTGGCCCGTGGTAGGCAACCCTTCCATGAGGTAAGAGATGTCTTGGGAATGCGTTATCTTCCCTACATGCAAGCGATTTACGAATTCCTTTGTTTGTCTGATCTAAGAGTGTAACGCCATCACTCCCATTCTTTCCACTTTAGTAAATTCCCTGCCACTGTCCCAGTTATATTATCCTTTTGTTTCCGTCCTATTTGTGCCTGCCCAGCAAGCTGTTGTCATCTTCTGCTTGGCTCCTGAAAGGGACTACAGGGACCGAGGATTTGGTAAATGTCACAACCTTAAGCAGCAACTCATACCTGAAATAAGTTACCTGCCTAGCCCCTTCCAAACGATATTGTGACCCATTTACCTCGAGCTAGCCACGAGTAATTGGCACCCCACTTTACTAAAATCGAAAAATAAAAGATTCACTTTCACTTTTTTTAAACACTATTTTTAAAAAAAAAACTTTTTTGAGCGTATTAGTAGAACGATTGTGATTGGGAAACTAGGAGAATTTAAAATTTAACACTTCATATGATCACTTTTTAAAAAATAAAAAATTAAACCTTGAAACACTTTTTTAAATTTTCGCTAGTAATCGCGAGCAAATTCCAATTAATTCCACTATGAGCTTATCTTTTGACAGATAGGCCTATTTCGTCTGCTACTTACAGACTTCTTCAAAGTCGAGCACTCGACGGCAAATAGAAGCTACAACATTCCCATAGAACGCTATTGATTTTTTTTTCATTCGGACATTTCGTTACGAAGATATGAACGAAACAGTACTTGAAGGCCTATTATAATAGTAATCAAACAGTTTAGTCTCCGATTACATACTGAGCTATTTGTGTACCGATTTTAGTTTTGTTGGTGCCTATGATATCTCCAAATAACTGGTCAAAATTTCATTATGATTGGATAATCCTTCATGGAGATATGACCAAAATAATACCTGAGAGCACATAATTGTGAGATGACAATATACTCGTTGCAGTGCAAAACCGAACAAGACCAATCACACCAATCGATGCCGCTTGCATTCTATTGTGTCGCATCTGGAGCGTTGTATAGCACATACAGCGGACTAGCCACACTATGCGACTGTATAGAATTAGAGCAGCATCGGTTGGCTCGAGTGGTCTGGTTTTGAACTGCAACGAGTATATTCGAAAATTACAGAAAGTCTCCATTTACTATTTTCAACGAATATGTACTTATTAAGCATATTGAATCCATGTCGATAATCAAAATTGACGCTTAGGATTGTCTAATAATTCATTCTATGGACCGATTATATGAAATTTCTAATATTTATGTAATTTCCCCTTTTATATAACTAACATAAACAGGTCGTTAAAGACTGTTAATGGTAATATTTTAATTTTTGTTCAATCCTGAACAATACGTCCAGGATTGACAAATAGTTCATTTTATCAACTGAATGTATATGCCATACATATGCCATGCCATTGAATATTTCTGAATCTTCTTGGAATTTCTGATGAAAATATGTATCCAGTACAATATTGCCCACATTTGAGTTTGTAATTCTGGTCAAATGTAAGAAGGGTTCAGTCTCACCATCGGTGGATTAATGCGGGTTTTTCTTCTTTGGGTTGCTGTATTGTATCCATTTTTCAACGCCCCTCCACAAGTGAAAAAAATCTAGTAATCCTGTTCAACAACCAGAACATTGCTACCGTCGATCCTATAACTCTACTGTCTGTAGTTCCAGTTAATGCTCAGTAGCAAGAGACCTCTCGAGCTGGCTACCCAAGGTTTACTACTGGGTAATCTAGAGGGCTTCGAGATCAACTTGTGCGGATACTGTCACCGGTACTGACTAGTGTTGATGATGATGATGATGACGATGATGATGATGATGATGATGATGATGATGATGATGATGATGATGAGGATGGATGATTGATGATACGGAGATGATGTATTGATGATGATGGATGATACTGATGTATTGGATGGGATAGATGATGGAGGATGTGATGATGATGATGGATGATGATGATGATGATGACATGATGATGATGATGATGAGTGAGATGATGATGATGATGATGATGATGATGATGATGATGATGATGATGATGATGATGATGATGATGATGATGATGATGATGATGATGATGATGATGATGATGATGATGATGATGATGATGATGATGATGATGATGATGATGATGATGATGATGATGATGATGATGATGATGATGATGATGATGATGATGATGATGATGATGATGATGATGATGATGATGATGATGATGATGATGATGATGATGATGATGATGATGATGATGATGATGATGATGATGATGATGATGATGATGATGATGATGATGATGATGATGATGATGATGATGATGATGATGATGATGATGATGATGATGATGATGATGATGATGATGATGATGATGATGATGATGATGATGATGATGATGATGATGATGATGATGATGATGATGATGATGATGATGATGATGATGATGATGATGATGATGATGATGATGATGATGATGATGATGATGATGATGATGATGATGATGATGATGATGATGATGATGATGATGATGATGATGATGATGATGATGATGATGATGATGATGATGATGATGATGATGATGATGATGATGATGATGATGATGATGATGATGATGATGATGATGATGATGATGATGATGATGATGATGATGATGATGATGATGATGATGATGATGATGATGATGATGATGATGATGATGATGATGATGATGATGATGATGATGGGATGATGATGATGATGATGATGATGATGATGATGATGATGATGATGATGATGATGATGATGATGATGATGATGATGATGATGATGATGATGATGATGATGATGATGATGATGATGATGATGATGATGATGATGATGATGATGATGATGATGATGATGATGATGATGATGATGATGATGATGATGATGATGATGATGATGATGATGATGATGATGATGATGATGATGATGATGATGATGATGATGATGATGATGATGATGATGATGATGATGATGATGATGATGATGATGATGATGATGATGATGATGATGATGATGATGATGATGATGATGATGATGATGATGATGATGATGATGATGATGATGATGATGGATGATGATGATGATGATGATGATGATGATGATGATGGATGATGATGATGATGATGATGATGATGATGATGATGATGATGATGATGATGATGATGATGATGATGATGATGATGATGATGATGATGATGATGATGATGATGATGATGATGATGATGATGATGATGATGATGATGATGATGATGATGATGATGATGATGATGATGATGATGATGATGATGATGATGATGATGATGATGATGATGATGATGATGATGATGATGATGATGATGATGATGATGATGATGATGATGATGATGATGATGATGATGATGATGATGATGATGATGATGATGATGATGATGATGATGATGATGATGATGATGATGATGATGATGATGATGATGATGATGATGATGATGATGATGATGATGATGATGATGATGATGATGATGATGATGATGATGATGATGATGATGATGATGATGATGATGATGATGATGATGATGATGATGATGATGATGATGATGATGATGATGATGATGATGATGATGATGATGATGATGATGATGATGATGATGATGATGATGATGATGATGATGATGATGATGATGATGATGATGATGATGATGATGACTACGATGATGATGATGATGATGATGATGATGATGATGATGATGATGATGATGATGATGATGATGATGATGATGATGATGATGATGATGATGATGATGATGATGATGATGATGATGATGATGATGATGATGATGATGATGATGATGATGATGATGATGATGATGATGATGATGACGATGACGATAATCAGGACTGCTGCGATAACGTTAGGCGAGCGCTCGCTGCTGCACGGCGGACTTATCGAGCCACGAACTGTCCGGATTCGGTTGGCGATTGGGGTCAAAATTGGGTGCTAGGTGAGTGAGGAAGCGATTTCGCTGGCGTGTACCACTATTTTTCCTCCCATGCATTGTCCTTTATGGGCTGATATCGACAGAGCCCATGCAAGACGGGATTGACTCTGCCGAGAGAAGAAGTCTCATTTGTAGTTAGGAGACCAATCGCTTTTAAGCAATTGTTGGCCAAAAGAAGCGAATATCCTTTACTTTTAGATCTAGTAGCCATTGGGGTCACTAAGCCGTATCGCGTGGGCGTCGGTTGACCACATCAATAGAAAATATGGCGGTGTCAGCCAAAACAGTAACACAAAAAGTCCTGAATTGAACTTTAATAATGATCTCACTTGAATCTAGTATTAACGACCACTCACTTCTTCAAAATGGACACCTTTCACACGCGAACACCTGGACAATTCTGAGCAATGGTGGCTCCTTTGACCCTTCGCTTTTCTATTTCTTCCTACTTTGTCTGAACACTTCATTGTCCATTTTCCGCCTGAATCATCTTCCAGTAGCTACGCCCACTGACCTCAGACACCCTCAGACAAACATTGACCCGTACCTGGAAAGAATGGGATCCAGGCTACATTATTTGGACCTACCTTGCGTTCCAGAGGCCTGTGGGGGTCGTCATTGCAGCAAGTGGAACTCAATCTATGATAAACATAGTTGAAGACTCTCAAAAATGTCCCCTTCTGAATAAATAAAAAAAAATTAAGATTTTTATTAATTTTGGCATTGCTCAATTGTTGCATGCATTATCACGTATACGGTACTAAAAAGACCTGGTTTTCAACCTGGTGGCTATCTTGGCTTTCAAAATGGTGTCATACTTTCATGTTTAGCTTCTTTGAATTGTCACTGTGCTGAAAATTGTCGGATTTAGTAGTCCGACTGTTTAGTAATCATTTTGAAATCCGAAATGGTGTCAGATATCGCATCTTCTCACCATCCCCATTCTCAAAATACCCATAGTGTTGCATATTCGAGATATTTATTAAACACCGAGGCGGCCATATTAAATTTCAAAATGGTCTCAAACATTCTTGGAACATATCCGGATATGTATAAAGCGGTCCTGGATACTTGATACAACCACTATCGTATGTCATTTTACATTCTCATATGATTTGAGGTGTCCCATGATACGTTTTGATCCAAGTCTTGAACTACCACTGATGGGGGTATCCTGAACAAGTCCGGATATGTTCAATGTGGACGTAGGCACTTGAAATAACAATCAGTGAACTTATTTTCAGATTCACAATTAAATTAAGGTTTGGTACAATAATCCATTTGGGTTTTGGTACAAATTCGAAACTGAATACTTGATTTAACCAATGTACTTCTTTTTTCATTCTACATAGTTTGATTTGAAATGTTACATGAAGAATTATGATTTATGTCAGATATTGGTGACTTACCGCAGCACGCCTGAATGTCAGCAAATTTTTCTTGGAAATTCAATATTCCTAATGAAAACATGAATTAATAAATTATAACCAAAAATATGTTTCATAAAAATTGTATTTGATGGCTATAAGTTACTAAATATTGTTTTAAATGGTTTTAAATGGAATGGCCCATAACACCGGATCTAAGTAGGGAAAATTAATTTTGAATTCACCATTTGTAATATCGCCTAAGTTCCGCTTCAAAATGGCCTAACAGGATTCGGTCGAAAAAAGTTCAGGACAGCTCCACATATTCAATATTTACTGGAAAAAAATCACAGCTTCAGTCTCATAGTCCTATTTAAAACACCGGTTTTTTTTTGTTCGTTCAGTTTTATTTATTTAATTCAGTTTTAACAACTGATATTGTTGGATTTAATCCAACGGGCGGGAGATTTCCAAAACTATTATTCTCAGCCGGAAGCAAAATAATAAAGGCGTAGTCCGGTCGTAATGAGAATAATAGTTTTGGAAATCTCCCGCCCGTTGGATTAAATCCAACATTATATAATTTTCGTTTAGTTCCCTTTGTATTGTAGCGGATAGATTTGGTGAAAAGTCCGGTTTTGATGGTTAACAAACAGCTCGGGCAAGACTAGAGCAGTACATGGAAGGCCAAATTGGAGGTTACCGAATTTCGTATACAACTTTTAGGCACTTAGATAGGAATAACTTTTAGCACTATAATTAAGATTATATATATAGCAAAACATAGGAAAATTTATAATTAGCATAAGTTTGCACGCACTTCATAGGATTTTTCAATTGTTGTGATTTAACTCACCCACTGACAGTTCGTATACCTGTCACTCCACCATCATCCGTTCTGTCACGTTCGCTGATGTAGACACTACGATGAGAGACGCGCGTACTGGCTTATGCCAACAATCCCCCAGGGTACGCCAACTTCCGGTTGGCTTACTGCTCGACGCGCAGCACGTCCAGGACTGCCAATTTCGCCACGGGACGCTCGTAGACGCCAGTCGTTGTCTGTACTGTGGCTGATCTCGTTTGACCGTCACGGCTAGTAGTCGTAGATATGATCCTTCCCTTCGGCCAGCAGTTGCGTGGTGATTTCGGGTCGACAATTACCACTATATCCCCAGTGGCGATGGGCTTGACACGCTGGAACCACTTTGAACGGCGAGTAATCTCCGGCAGATAATCCGTTACCCACCGTCTCCAATATTGGTTGGCGAGGATTTGTGAGGTACATAGGTTCTGCTTCAAAATCATTCCATTTTGATCGGAGTTAATCAGCGGCTTGGAACCATCGGAAGAGCCCAGCAGAAAATGGTTTGGAGTGAGAGCAGGGCCGGAATCTTCATCAACTGGAATATGCGTGAGTGGCCTGGAGTTTACGACGTTCTCTATCTCGATCAGTAGATTTCGGAGGACCTCGTCAGAAAGTCTTTTGGTAGTGCAGACGGCTATGAGGTTGCTCTTGATCGTTCTTATCAACCGCTCCCAGCTACCTCCCATATGTGGCGCAAGCGGAGGGTTAAACACCCACTCAGTTTCGCCGGTTGAGAACTCTCGCATTAATTTTTCGTGGTCTATTGATGCCTGGAGCTTCTGCAGTTCCCTATCTGCCCCAACAAAGTTGGTGCCTCGGTCGCTGTAGATTTTGCGGGGTTGGCCACGGCGAGCAACGAAGTTCTGTACTGCCATGATACATGAGTCGGTGCTGAGCGAGTGGACGAGTTCGATATGCACGGCACGGATGGTCAAACACGTCGCCAACATTCCCCAACGTTTCTCGATTCGCCTCCCTACAACGACTTCAATGGGACCGAAGTAATCGATGCCCACGTGAGTGAATGGCCTTGAAAACGCTGCCAGTCGTCCGGGCGGAAGGTCAGCCATGATCGGGGTATTCGGCACTGCTTGTTCGTTCTTGCATCTCTGGCAAGTTCGGCGGACTTTGCTATACGAAGAGCGTAAACGAGCAATCTGGTATTTTTGGCGGATCTCATTTATCACAGTTTCGTGGTTCTGATGGTGATATCTTTCGTGGTAGGGGTGTATAATTAGTGTGGTGATGTGGTGGTTACTTGGAAGGATGATAGGACTTTTCGCATCCTCAGTAGCGTACTGGCACGCAGCGATACGGGTCTTCATTCGCATTATGCCACGGTCATCGATCCACGGGAGCAGTTTGTATAACGAACTAGATTTGGGAAGTAGTATCGCTGTCCCTTTGGAGCACTTCGATTGACTTTGGAGCAGACGAATTTCATCCGTGTATCCTTCGCGTTGCGCAATACTGATTAGAAGTGCTTCGGTGGCACGAAGCTCAGCGTGCGTCAGTGGTCCGTTGTTGATTGGCTTCTGCTGTAGAGTGAGGCGACAGTTTCCGACGAATCGCAGAACCAGAGCCATAACGCGCTGAATCCGTTTCCAGCTGGAAAAGCGTTGAAGCCAGATGACCACTTCCAAAGGGGCATGATGGACCAGCAGATTCGCCAGTAGTTCGGTGTTCGTTGATATGTTGTGAATTGGAGCTGATGGCCATCTCTCTGCGTCTTCCTTTAAAAACTCGGACCTTGGAACCATCTGCTGCTGCTGGATAGGTCAGGAAGTCCGTCCCATTTGGTGGCATCGTCGGCTACGTTGAGTTTGCTGGGTACATATCGCCAATCACGAGGTTCGCTGGATTCCAGGATTTCTGTTATACGAAAGCTGACAAACTGACTGTAGCGTCGATGGTCTGAATTGATCCAGCATAGAACGTCACGAGAGTCGGTCCAGTAGAACCTTTGGTAATCGGGGTGGATAGCGTTTCAAACACAGTTTTCGATAATCGCGTTCCGATTACTGCCGCTTGTAACTCCAGACGGGGAATTGAAGTTAGTTTCAGAGGAGCGACTCTTGCCTTAGCAGTGACTAGTGAACAGTAAAACTTCACGTTCTGTGAAAACCGCAAGAAGCAAGCAGCTGCCATTCCAGTCTGTCCAGCGTCTACAAACGTGTGGAGCTGAATATTGTCCAATGTATCGATGGAGTATCGGAGCCAGAAGCATCTGGGGATTTGCAGGAGTTCTACCTGCGGCAAGACGCTCAGCCACTTCTGCCACTTTTCAAAGGAACCATGGTCGATCTTTTCATCCCAGGAGACGCCGGAGCGCCAGATATCCTGTAACAGAACTTTCAGATATGCGAGGAAGTGGGCGATGAGTCTGAGTGGGTCGAATATGGTCATTAGCACCCGTAGCACTTCCCGCTTTGTGGGACGTCGGCCACCCTTGAGTAGTTCACTATCATAGCGGTTCCAGCCAATTTTGTAAGTGAACGCATCGATTGACGTATTCCACCACATCCCTAGAACCTTCTCGGTGGACAGTTCCGTTGATAGGTTCAGACTTCTCTCCTCATCTGGGTTTTCATTTTGTAGCTCGTCAACAACTCTTCTGGAATTGCTGATCCAATTACGAATTTCGAAACCGCCCTTGGCGTGAACGTGCCGAACGTCCTTAGCAACCTGTATCGCTTCTTCCTCTGTGGCGACACTGATCAGCATATCATCGACATAGTGCGACTTGGTTATTGCTTCGCACGCCTCCGGATAGTCGCCTTTCAGTCGCTCCGCATTGACATTCTTGACGTACTGTGCACTGCTGGGAGAACAACACGCCCCAAACGTCATAACCTTCATGATATAAATTTCCAACTCCCCGTTGTCATCCGTCCAGTAAAAGCATTGGTATTGCTGATCCTCCAGGCGTATGCCCACCTGGTGAAACATCTCGCGTATGTCTCCCGTCACCGCAACCAGATGCATTCGAAAGCGCAAAAGAATGTCGAGTAGCGAACATAACAGATCAGGGCCCTTCAACAGGACCGAATTCAGCGAAACTCCATAGACCATCGCCGCTGCGTCCCACACTATGCGAACTTTCCCGGGTTTATTCGGATTGGTTACCGGGAAGACGGGTAAAAACCACATGTCATTGGATAGCTGCAGAACTTCCTCCTTAGAAAGTTTGCGAATGTATCCTTTGGTGGTGTAGTCGGCAATCTTCTGCTTTAACACTGCTGTGAGATGTGGATCTTTCGCCATTCGTTTCTCCAAGCACCGATGGCGACGCAAGGCCATTGAGCGGCTATCCGGCAAACGAGCGTTGTCGTAGCGCCAAAGTAGGCCCGTCTCATACCGATCTCCCGAAAAACGTGTGAGAGACCTCAGAAGCGTTGATGCCCGCTCATCTTCGGCGGATAGAAGCAACTTGGATGAACTAACGCCCAGGCTATCAATAGCGAAATAGTCCTTCATCGCTTGATGAAGATCATCGTTGGCTCGTTCGTTAACTGAACAGACGTGGAAACTGTAGTGGAACAAGCTCGACGCGTTTCCGGATCCGAGATTACCGCAAATGGTCCAGCCTAGTCGTGTTTTGGTTGCGATCGGCTCACCGAACTCTCCTTCGCGACTCTTGAGGGTTAAACCCAGCTGTGCATGCTTCGTTCCAATGAGAATGCGGGGACGAGCATTGTGATACGACGAGATGGGCAATCCTTCCAGATAGCGGTAAGATCGCTTCAATTCCTCGATGTCAAGGGTTTGTAGCGGTAGTAGTAACTCGTTGACCGTCTGCACGTCTTCAAGAGTGAACTTCTCTGCTCCTGCTTGCTGACCGGCGACTTGTAGGTGAACGCTGCACGAATTTTTCTCACATCGTTCGGTACCACCCGTCCAGCGAAGACATATTGGATTCGGCTTACCATCTAGCTGTAGTTCATCGGCTAGATCCTGATCCAGCAGCGTTGTTCCTGAACCTTCGTCAAGGAAAGCGAAAGTACGAATCGCCTTCTCCGGTCCTGACAAGACCACCGGTAGATAGCGGAATAGGACAGCACTAGACACCGTTTGATGCGTATTGCAATCATACTCACCGCCGCTTGCCATCGATTGAGAGGATTGTGGGTTTTCCGCCGTTACACTAGTGCTTTGTTGATTTACCTGCTCATTATGCAGCAGCTCGTGGTGTCTGGAGGGGCAGCCATTTTTGCCGCATGGCTTCGCCTTACAGGAGCCTTTATGTTGCCGCAGACACGTTCGACAAAGTCTGAACTCTCGGACGACCGACCACTTGGAATCTCGCGAAAACGTTTGGAACCGCTTACATTTGTCAACGGACTTGCAGGTTCCCTTACACACCACACAAGTTTCCTTTGCTGTCACTGCAGACGCTTTAGCTGATTTTGCAGAAGACTCTGTGTTCACATCAAACTTCATGGGTGTTTCGGCGTGGACGTTGAGATACGCTTCTCCTTTTCCTTTTCGACGAGTATCATTCCGTGTTGACTTTGGTTGCAGCGATTCTGCCGGGAATGTTACCGAACTTGCAGCTTCGGCTAGGGAGTAAATCCACTCACTGAAGGTCGTCAAGTTGACCGATAACTGTGCCTTCCGGTGTTGCGCCCAGCTTAGCTTGATAGTTGACGGAAGTTTGCCGACGAGCTGATGTAGAAGTGTCACGTTGTACATGTATTCTTCTAGCCCGCATGACTCAACCGTCGCACAAAAATTCTGTACGCTCACGGCAAAATCCACCAATGTCTCGAGGCGATCCTCGCAGATAGGTGGCAAGGAACTGACCTTCCCAATCAGTGAGTGTATAATGACCTCCGGTTGTCCATACAGCATCCTCAGTGTACTCATTATGCCCTGGACGTTCCCTGGATGCATCAGCCTGCACTTGATGGCTTCGTAGGCCTTCCCCTTCAAGCTACGTTGCAGCCGCACTAGATTTTCTTCTTCCGTGAATCCACACATAGCAGTAGTGCTGTTGTACATTGACAAGAAGATTGGCCACTCCTCGGGACTGCCAGAAAATGTTGGTAAGTCTTTGGACACTGCTTGTCTTGCTGCAACTTGGGAACGCGTAAGCTGGAAAGGGTCGTAATCATCAGGCTGATCAACGTGCGTTGGAAACTTATCGTCAAGAACTGTTGAATTAGCCAAAGTACGGGAAACTCTTATCGGCGCCGGTTGAACTTGAGTCGACTGTGGTTGAACATTGGGATTGAAGGATGTTGACTTTCTGACGGGAGGTTGCTGTCGTTGTATGAGCTCCTGCCGCGCTGGTAACTGCACATGTTGACCTTGTTCCTGCTGTGCTGGTTGCTCGTAAGACTTCCGAACTACCCTCGCATTCTGCCGGTCCCCGACCCATTCTTCCACACGACTACGAGCATATTCACTACTGGAACACCGACTCGAGCCCGATTCACTCGCTAACTCTTCCAAAATCCTGTACTTTTTGTCCAAAAACGCTCTATGTTTTTCCGCTTCTTGCTGTTCTGACAGCCGACGTCGTTCTGCTTGTTGCTCTTCAAAAACTTTCTCTTCTTCTAACCGTTGTAGCTGTAGTTTCGCGCGGTTTCGAGCGGATCGTTGGGACGACGAACACGAGACTTCCGAAGAGGCTTTTTCCACCTGTATGACAGGTAATCTCACCTGTGATGGAGCAAGCAGCTTCCCACTGGCCTTCCGTAACATTCCTCGATTCGGCTGACTCACATTATTCCGTTGATTGATGGCACTGACTACGGTATGCTCTGACGGCATCAGAACTCTTGAATTTCCGCTATGATGGACAGCCGCTCCAGCTATCGAGATATCCTTCTGAGATGATGCACCTTTCAGCGAACGTTCTTTGTTGACATCCTTCGGCGCTGAATCTTTAGCTGATGTTGACGTTGTCAGCTGAATCCATGATGCAGTTTTGCAGTTGGCACAACTCCAGCTATGTTCGACAACTTCATCCGTGACTCCAACGCATTCATAATGATGCCATCCATCGCACGCGTCGCATTGCACCATTTGGTCGCTATCAGGTCCTCCGCAGCTGTCCATGGCAATTATGTCCATGGACGGTCTTCTCCGGTTCATCCACCACTACCACATCACCATTTTCCGCATCATCGTGCACAACATCAACCACATTTTCACCTTTAGCCTTCTGCCGATCACTTTTGCCACTCGCCCTACTACCTTTACCGTCGGACTTCGAACCACGACTTGACATGATCGCGTACCGGTGTTTCGTTATAAACGAAAATTATATAATGTTGGATTTAATCCAACGGGCGGGAGATTTCCAAAACTATTCTCATTACGACCGGACTACGCCTTTATTATTTTGCTTCCGGCTGGATCTCCAGCCGGAAGCAAAATAATAAAGGCGTAGTCCGGTCGTAATGAGAATAATAGTTTTGGAAATCTCCCGCCCGTTGGATTAAATCCAACATTATATAATTTTCGTTTAGTTCCTATTGTATTGTAGCGGATAGATTTGGTGAAAAGTCCGGTTTTGATGGTTAACAAACAGCTCGGGCAAGACTAGAGCAGTACATGGAAGGCCAAATTGGAGGTTACCGAATTTCGTATACAACTTTTAGGCACTTAGATAGGAATAACTTTTAGCACTATAATTAAGATTATATATATAGCAAAACATAGGAAAATTTATAATTAGCATAAGTTTGCACGCACTTCGTAGGATTTTTTAATTGTTGTGATTTAACTCACCCAGTGACAGTTCGTATACCTGTCACTCCACCATCATCCGTTCTGTCACGTTCGCTGATGTAGACACTACGATGAGAGACGCGCGTACTGGCTTATGCCAACAGATATAGTAAGGAAGACGAAGATGCCATCAAATAACAAACAGGATCAAATTATGCAAAGTTTTCTGCTGATATGAGGATACATTTTCAAAATTTCATTCCTGCGTAGCTCGTCTTGCATATGTTTGATTTCCACATCAGTAACGCAAACTAACCCAAGAAAAATATCAATCACTGTAACCATATTGCAGTAACATGAAATTTATGAATAAGAGACACTCAATTTTCTCATTGTCTTTCTAGTTACTTTTCTCTCAAATGTATTTAATGACCATTGAATAGGCACTTTTCGTTATAACAGACTTTCCTTCGGTGGTCCAGATAATCTTTAATAACCCCATGTACTAACAGTTCTATAACCTGTTTTTGGCGTCGACTATAAGCGCCAATAAAACTACAGCATCAGCACTTTGACCAACATCGAATGAACTCTTACTAAAATCCATGATCCTACGTCAAAGAAAAAAAAGAAGCATCTAGTTACAGTCGGTGCCCGTCATTTTGATGATAATAGATTGCTTTACATTTTATTGTTATTATTGTTTGTGTGCCATTTAGCAGCATGTTTCGTATCATTTCATAGATTGCAATAAGTCTAAAGCGGTTGCTGTTTTTTTTGTGACTGAAGAGGAACCACATTTTTTCTCCATCTGTCGACCGAGAATGCAGAACAACACCAGATCAGGACGATGCTCGGCACTTTTCCTGATGTGTCACCCCCTTAGACATAATGAAGAATTGTGTGACAAGTCTATTATTTTTTACCACACAGTTGTTTTAGTTGTCGTTTAATGCACGGCAGTCTCATCGTTTTTATTCCTGCCATTTCTGGAGATGGAATGCCCTCTTTTTTATCTGTATTGTTGTATTTCATTTCACGAACGTCCTATTTACGCGCTTAGCCCTATTGACGGTGATGCTAGCTTTGTTAGGGTAGCTTTGTATCTTACAACAATCATTCAACTTGCATCTATTTGTGGAGTGGTTGAATATAAAAAGAGAACTCAACTATAAATATTATAGTCGAGTTTTATGACGCAATGAGAGGTTAAACATGTCGTGTTATGCACTCTCTTTCAGAGTCACAGCCTTAGCCATATTCACAAATAGTTTTGTAGTTTCATAGCAAGGCTTTCCCGTGAATGTTTTGGTGTTGCATAATTTATTCCTCAAAAAGAATAGAAGAAAACTGCGACTACTTTTCAGATGGTGATTAGAAGCACCATTTAAAACCAATCCAATCGCCTGGTGTCTCTATCGGACATAGAGATGGACAACAATCGAACTCACCTAAATTTATTTATTTTTTCCCCTCCCCTATTATTTTTTTTCCAAAAAATAAAATTCGTCGATGTCATCGAAAAATGTTTTTGTTTTTCAGATGATTTTATCGATGGAGGAAGATCTCTGTCCAGTGAACCAGTTCTTCTGGTTGAGGAACAAGAAATTATCAATCGGGGTTAGATCTAGAGAATAAGGTGGATGAGAAAGCAATTCATAGCCCAATTTATGGATTTTTTTTTGTAATAGAAACTGCTAATGTGTGCACCCTTGCATTGCAACCTCTTTTCTTTTCCATATGAAATAATGTTCGCCATTGATTGCATTCGCCTTTTTAGGATTGTCAATTTGGATTCGATCGTGTTCATCCTAAAATACGGTTGCCTGTACTGGCTGACAAACCTACCTGCTTGATGCAGATTCATTCCGAGAAACCCACTGTGTTGACTGCAGTTTGGTCTTTGGTGTGGTGTGGTGCATCTACGTTTTGCCCACAGTTACGGAACGGTGCGAAAACTCATCCATATTGCGGTTGAACAACGCCAAACACTCCTGCTAAATTTTAACACGGTTTCGTTGATGGTCGATTGTGAGCAAACGAAGAACTCAACTTGCGAAAAGCTTTCTCATACCCGAATGATTCTAAATTGTAGCTACTGACCCATGTGAGATGTCTACGACTACCACAATCTCTCTCACTTCCATTTCCCGATCGACCAACAATATCGTGAATTTTTACAATTGTTTCAGATACCTCAACTTGGTGTCCGTTCTGGACATCAGTTCGGCATCTTCGCTGCTTGTACGGCTCGAACTAAATTTTTCATTAAACCCCTTCTCCACCATTCAAATTGATGGCGCTATGAGGAATCTGTATTTAACAAAGCCTTGGTTTACTATTTTTAGTAAAAATAAAGCTAATTTTTTTTTCTTCGTTGTCTTCCTCAAATACACGGTAGTCTGTCAAACACAGACTGATTGACGCAATTTGTTCAAACTTTGATAGGAGATAAACTGACAGTTGTCTATACTGTCGGTAGAAGCATAACTGTCCCATATGACATGAGGATATTTTTAGATTTTTTTGTGCCTACCAAAACGCTTTGTTATAAATATAATTCAATCAGGTGTTGTTAATTCTTGAAAAATCGTAAATACGATGAGTGATTTTTTTTCCTCAAATATGGACGCATAATTGTCCCATTAAGAGCAATTTTTGTTCTAGTGGGACAAATATGCGTCCAATTTTCAAGTGGGACAAATCAACCAGGTATTTTTCTGAAATTGATTATTTGTTAGATGGGACAATAATGCGTCCACCGGTTGTATAGACCAGAGCAGTTGCCCTTTCAGCTAAGAGGTGGAAAATGCAAAAAGACACGGAAATATTTACCCAATCTCGCTACACTTTCAGGAAAGTGGGAGATTCATTGGTTTCAAAATGCAGTTCGTAGTCATTTGTTTGTGTATAAGTCAAAAGTTACATTAAACCTTCAAATTTATTTAACAACTATGACACCAAACCAAATTAAACTCACTTGAAGTAAGGAAGTGTGTACGGATCTATTTTTGGCTGTCCCAAGAACAATCGGAAGATTTAGACAGATATAAGAAAATATTGGAGAAGAATGGTTCCTGGGACCTCAGATAGCACAGTGGTTAGCACGGAGCACGGAGCCGGAGCCACCAGAAAGCTTTCAATTAAGAACTGTGGAAGTGCTTCTTGATTACTACTCTGATAGGAGTGCATCATTCGAAATCATTTGCGTTATATTCCACTATGTTGCAGTACGGGGTAGGCTACGTGATTGTATTATGCTTCAGAAAAAAAAATAGGAGGTGGATTATATCAGGGATATAGCCGCAAAGTTAACGACGCCCCTTTGCCACGCAATAGGTCAGGCGGAGAAACTTGCAAACCTTTGCAGCGCTTCCTTCTGGCTTGTAGATGAGCAACCGCAGACGCGCAATCGCGAGAAAACGGAGGAGAACAAGCTTGATAACGAGAGAGCGAAAAATACAACCGTACTCGAATCAATCGAACTTGAATATCCCAATGAAATTATTTTGGTTTGAATCGTGTGCTTTAAACTGGCGTTGATAACATTGCCTACAAAGAAGAGAAGAATGCAGTACGAAGCAAATTTCATAATAGAGGACGGGCTTCATCTATGAAACAAGGCACCGGCAACAAAGCAAAATAAATTTGCTGCTGTGAGGGGGGAATATGCTGTATTGTATTAAACGTGGAATGAAACCTAAACAATAAAAAGAAGAAGATAATTTTAACCTTTTGTCAGCCGCTTCTGCGGAACCGGAAAGGGAAACCATATTTTCAACCTGTTCATATTAATTTGTATGGGAGCAAAAGTAGGTAATTTTTCAACAAAAAGTTGAACTACTTGTACCAATAGAACTTATTTGAAAATTTAATCAAAAATTTTTGTGAGTTTGCGTGACCAAATGATGTTATTTTTATGTCATTTTTTTTCAGTCAAACGCGATTTATTAGCTTTAAAAAACCTTTCACTTTTGCGTAACGCTATCATTTTACAAAATTTTGAAATAACACCCGAGCCTGATGTTAAGCCTATGACCTTTCCACCACTACTTGATATGCGTTACCCCAGATATTGACATCTGCATCTGTATATAGCTCTTCGTGGCAGTTTGCCTTTTATGTTTGATTCCTTGTTTTAGTGCGGCCACTAGCGCTCGTAAAATCACTTAAGCCACACGTTTATTTCAGTTCTTGCTCTCTGTGCACGTCCTCCGGATCTGAGACAGCTTTGAACGTACGATTTGGTACGATGCTTAGTTCATCGTTCTACCAACTCGGCATTGATTGGAACACTCCCACCTCCTCATGATCGATTGGTGTAAATGTCCTAACAAACGTTTTTGTCAAGCTATCCGCGATCATCTTTCATAATCCGTTGTTTGCACGGTAAACTTCAATAAAAATACCCTTGCCAAAATAATTTGTCTTTGATCTCCGTTCAAAGATTCTAGTACCTAATTTTACATCAGAATTTCTTGGGCTGACGTAATACCGGAACGCTCGATGATCACTAGAGTTTTCTACTTTAATACTCTCCAGTTCATGTTTTTCATAAGCGGCGAAATGCAGCAAGTTGCGTAGATAATTGAGCCACTGCCGTCCCTACAGAAGGTGCTGGACTCGCTTTTATTAGTCAATCTTACCTACAGCTTTACCAGAGTTTCCAGTAAGCTATTCTCTATTACGTTACAGAATCTGCTGCCCTATTGCTATGCCCAAGCATTGATTTTGTGGCTACCGGTTTTGGTCTGACCAGCGCACCAGAGGCAGTATAAGTGCACATAAAGATTCCATTAATTTTATCGATCACAAAACCTTCACCTGGGCTTGAAACCAACTCCTGTAGAGGATAACTATCCATTGCTTGTATTGCGATCACGCCTGTTCTACCAACTTGATGTTATAAAAATGAAATATACACGATTCTGCAGTTATTGCAGCGTAACACTTTGTTTCCATTCCAGCTACCATTCACAAATTTGATGTTTGACGATATCTCATCACAGAACTTGAATTTCAAAATCTGATGAACTTGTTTCGCTTGATTAACCCTACAACCTTTTCTAACACTATATTGCTCTGACTATAATTTCTGCATCGTGGGAGCTTAAACCAAACATAATGAACAAAACAAATACTTTCAAATATTCACCATGATTTTTTCTACTAGGGTAAGCTCTTGCGCTGTAGATATAGACACAGCCACTCAAGCTTGAATCTCAGCGTGTGTATAATTCCGCAACCGTCAATTTAAAAGGATTTGTCAAATTACGTCAATATCGGATGGTGTGTGGCGAATAACGGCGTGAGATTTTGACATGCTAGCAGATGCCGCAACTTCACCACATCAGTGGGCACCTCAACTAAGTGAACTACTGGGCGTTAGTGAAGAAGCGATTTAGTAAGCGATTTAGTAGCGATTGCTAGCGATTTGAAAATTTACACAAAGTTATCGATTAATTTTGTTCTTGTTTCAACGTCTGTCTGTGATATATAGTTAAAGCAATGCAGTGTTGCTAGAAATTAGAAGAAAAATTAGATCTTTCAGGTAAACTTATCCAACCCCATTAATCTAACTATGTCCAGGATATTTATAACGGCTAGGTGGTAGAAACGGATAAAACAATTCCTTCTTGACTTAGCCACCTTGAATGGCACAGACGCACACGCAAGCTAAGGAATTTGCTTCATCTAAAAGCAAATGTTTTTCCAACCTCTGGCCAATTGGCCATAACCGTTAGGTAGGTTCTGTTGCTTGACGAAAACGTCTGACGCAACCAGAAGCATTCCTCTCTTGGCACGGTCACTCCTGCATCGTCCTGGACTGTGACAATCGTCGTCAATGAAGGAAGAAGCCGAAGATTGCCCTTTGACTTCGGCGAACGAATAACTCAATTCTTCATCGTATTCAAAAGCCTACATTCAACGTTCATCGTCAACAGTAGAAGCGAGCACTCGCAGGACTCCAAGGTCATTAAGAGCAGCAGTTCGTACTGAAGAAAACCACACAATTACTTACCCTTACAACGTTAACCCGTAACCCATAAATTTCAACTCATCAATAAAAACAATAGTTTTTTAGTCCTTCAACCAAACTCATTACAACTCTAAAATAACTTGGTTAGGTGAGCCGTCTCGAATGAATTAAAACGTCTAAAGCAGACAAACAGTTTCAAGAGACGTTAATAGAATGAATCGGTTAGGTGCCTGTACGCTGCACGCCTTATTCGCAAAGACCCGTTGGATTACCGAGTAGTACGCCGACCGAGAGACCCAGCTCGAAGGGTCTCTTGCTACTGAACTTACCAGGATACACAAACAGTAAACACCTTCGTTTCCTTGCACTTTTTCCACTTCTCCTTCTGATTCAGGACAGTGCGCCATTGACTGCCATCTTCCTTGTCGCTGACTCACTCAAAATCTTCTTGATGATCGCGACTCTAGTCCTGAGCATACTTTGTTGATTTCCATCACCATCTTCTTGATCTTCCTGTGAGCGTTATTTGTATCCTTATTGAACTTCGTCATGTTGATCTTCTCCAATTGCAATCATTCGTATGGTGTTAAAATATGGCTCAACACAAGGCCTACTTATCTATCTTGTTGTTACTGCTCACCTTGGAGATTGTTTCTACAGGAACTACCTGTGGACTCCAAGTTTGATACTGGTGGACTCGTTCGCTCATTCATTCTCGGTGGCTGACGCTTTGCGTTCATCGTTCATATATATTTTTTTTGGATTTCGTTTTCTATTTCTTCGTGAATTGGTTTTAGCCTCCACTGTTCTCCATTTCGATCGCATTTTCGGAACGCTCTCGGCACTCGTTGTTTGTTTTAATTCCATGATTATCCATTTAAGCAGTGAGTGTCATGCTAGAATTCACACAAAATCAATGTTGTTTTCAAAACCAGTTTTTTGCTCTAATTTTTTTTTCCAAATTTTCGAACAACATTGCCTCGAGATGATTTTTATAACTTGAATAGATAAAACTTTTGACGTATGGCTTACCGAGGTCTCTTACCGGTAGCGAGGAATTCACGATTTTCCTTTATCATTACGCCCTTTTCAAATGTGTTTTACTCAATTTAAGAAAAAATAACCAATCTCCAGTTTTCAGACATTTTATGCAATAATGATGATGATGATGATGATGATGGTCCCGCCACTTACCCCTACAAAGGTTTGAGCTACACGATTTATCTATTAGATAATTTATTTTAAAACAATTCCAATCACAGAATCCTGTATAAGGACATTATCAAAAGTCATGCCAATATCCGATCCTGCCCGCTATAGAGTCAATGAGGTTCCAACACTAATGGAACCGCCACCTTTAGTTTTGGGCTGACCAAGGATATCCCCAAACAGGGAAATCGAGAAAATTTCCAAACTGAAAAAATCCTGGACCGGCCCTAGTCAAACTTTTACTTTCAACCACAACTGAATTGACAGAGAATTCCCCGACAATCAGCCAGACAACCGACTTCTATTTCATGGCATCTTCTCAAGCATCAAAGGCCAACATTATTTTGTAAGTTCAAAAAGAAGTCCTTTATACCTGTATACCGCGAGCGAGGCTCAAACTTTTGAAGACTACACAAAAAATAAAAACTACTTTACAATAACAAAATAAAAACTAAATCCATCATCATCATCGAGGCGAAAAATATAGTTTGTTTGTGCCCCATGATAAATATAAAACCTTTAACAATAAACCATACAAAAATATCCGTTATAATAACATCGTCATGATACAAAATTAGTCAAGAGTAAAAAGTTAACCGAGTAACTGTTCAAAAGGCAGCTTTGATGTGTGAAATACATTGTCTCTTAAAATCTGTTAGTGTTGCTGCACGTTTGATGTGTATGACATCGAATTGAAAACATTTATACCTTTAAAAAACAACGAATTTTATGAAGCTCCGTACAAAAAATATGGTGTTCTAACATCATCCGCGTGTCTAGTGTTATATCTATGAATATCACTTCCTCTTTCAATTCGATTACACAAATATCGAGGCAGCAAACCGCAGCAAATTACTTTAAAAATGAACACCATTGTCAAATACACAACTCTTTGCCTCACCGATAGCCACTGTAGGGCATCTAACAAAAAAGAGGAGGAAGTGGACCTGTTACATCTCATGATCAACCGCATTATTTTATTTTGCAAACGCTTTAATCTCGATATTTGTGTTTGATTAGCTAAAAACAAAATAGAAGGGCAAAATTCAATGTGAGAATAGGTGATAGATTTGTATAATTGTATTTTACTTGCAATAGTTAAATCGTTTTTCAATTGGCAGAGAATACCGTACTTCTTGGCTATTTTCTTGATGACATCGTCAATGTTAGAGTCAAATTATTTAATCTAGCCAAGATATTTAATCTCACGAACGCGATCAATTGTCTCATTATCAATTTTAACAGAGACGTTTTCGATAACTCAATTTTAACTGTGTGTACTTTAACCATCTACTTAGAGAACGTAAAACTGCATTCAAATGTGAAACGGCCTCCTCGAGGCTCCTAGCTGCAATGAACAACACGATATCATCAGCAAACAGATTAATATCACAAAATTGCAAGACTCGTCGCATGTTATTAATATATAGAATGAATAAAATGGGCCCCAATACACTCCCTCGTGGTACGCCAAGGCTGTTCTCCACAGGGCTCGAAACAGAATCGTTAAAAGCCGTCCGTTGAGTTCAGTCAGACAAATAGCTTTCGAACCATCTATATGCAGAACCCAAAAATCCAAAGCGCTTTATTGTTTCTAACAACAAGAGCCGAGAAATCGTTTCAAAAACGCGTTTCAGATCCAAAAAACAGCACCAATCGTATCTTTACGCTCTACATTTTCTTTCAATTTTGCTAACACTAAATTTAATACTGTTTCACAAGAATGACCTTCGCGATAGCCCGATTGTTCCGGCGCAATCAAATTTTTACTATTTAAATACGTTAAAAGCTGGCCTTTTACAACAAGTTAGAATTTTTTTCTAAAGTGTGCAACGTGTTAATAGGACGAAACTTTTCGGCTTTAATCGTTCCAGCGAGTTTTTGAATGGGAATAACTAAAAATTCCTTCCAAACTAGTGGCAGGTGCCCAGTTTGCAGCGATTCATTAATGAAGTGTAGCAGGTTGTTTCCGATGACATTAGAGCAATCTTGTACCATTCTTGCATTTACACATTGCAGATAAAATATAGAGATTGTTAAAGATAGCTAACGGTAGTGGAATTTTATATAAAAGACCAATCTTCCCCATTATGGTCATGTTTATTATGTATTAAACGAAATTCCTTATTCTCGTAATTTGTAATTCCGTGATTCCATGAGATCCGTAAAAAAACAATATTTCAATCTTTAATATTACGATAAAAATTTAAAAAAAATATTTAAAAACTCGAATGATCCCTCAATTTTTGCGAAACTCTGTTCAATGGCGGAATAATTGATAACGGAAATAATACTCATGTTCAATATCACCAGGACCTAACTGCAATGATCGATTTCTCCTCATCGATTGTTTTTTACTTTATTATAGAAAAACAAATTAGGAGTACCTGTCCATGCAGTTCGATTGAGGAGGATTTAGTCTTGTAAAATTAACAAAAAAAAAAAACTATTAAATGTCTTGCGTAACATTTGCAACAAGTGAATATAGGCCAATATCAAATGTTACTAAGTATTTTTCAGGCAAAGATATAGACGAAAGACAAAATCGATGAAAGGAAATCGAACAATGCAGTTACGTCCTTATGATACTGAGCGCCAGCATTGTAAATCAGTGTCATCAATATGATGTCATTTTCATTACAGGCTTTCAAAAAAATGAAAAAAAAAGCATAATAAAAATAATTGACTAACCATACAACATGAAAAACTATTATGAATTATCTAACTAAATACTTTCTCATCCGAAGTACAATTTAAACCATTGTTCCGGAATTAATTCACTCACCTACCTAAAAGCTATAACATGGTTCACGTTGCTCTTTCTCTCAAGAGATTGCGATATAAGAGAAACATTGAACTACGCATTCAACCGGGTTTTATGTTAGCAATAAATTTTATTTTAAAGTAATTGATATTTATTAGCTTTACGCCGCCGTAATTGCACGATGACTGTGGCGAGGAAATGTTCCGCTATCGCCATCAACATCATTATCATCGTGAGTCAAAATTTGTGGCCTGTCAGAGTGTTTAACCACACACATTTGCCGCGTAACCAGACAAAGGAAGCATTGCAGGTAAGCAGATTGTATAAAACGTTGCATCATAAAGGAGGGACCAGCGTTGCCAAAGGCTTGAAGCGAAATTATAATAAATTGATATATCATTACGGTGTTTAAGAGTGCAACCACAGGGAAACAAATACCTTTGAAAATGAGTGCCTCAACCTACTTGGTCAGTTAAACCCGTTGGTTGTGAGTTCAAGTCCTATTCCGGTCTAGGATTTTTTCAAGTTTCTAAGAAGCTTTATTAATCATGAAATCGAAAACATAATATACTATTTCGATCCTGAAAGTCTCTTCTTTTGCAGGGGATGCAGTAACTTGCATGTCAGTAATTCTCTGAATCCTAGAGGGTTTGAGCTGTTTAGTGGAATACTTGTAACTATAAATTAGAAGAAAAATTAGTAATCTCCATTTAATTCCAACTACCTTTGCTTATCTTCGACAGATACGCGTATTTCGTCTACAATGTGCAGACTTGTTCAGTGTCTCGTACTAATAACTCGAGTCGAGTTATTAGTACGAGACACTGAAGAAGTCTGCACATTGTAGACGAAATACGCGTATCTGTCGAAGATAAGCAAAGGTAGTTGGAATTCAATGGAGATTACTAATTTTTCTTCTAATTTATAGTAATTCTCTGTTAATGAAATAATCCAACTCATATAATTATATCTTGTCGAGAGTCACTAGCTCCGACATGATTTATTAACTAATACAAAAATGTCGAGTACAAAAATCTCGTCAAAATAGTATCAATAGTACGTTATTACTCATGGTAAACTGTTATGAATTTCTTAACATCGTTATATTCTTCTCAAACATGTCCTGCGTCATTATTATTAAATTCCATAATCATTTACATATTCTGAAATTGATGCTAACTTGTTGATAACTCTCATATTTATTTTATGTAACAGTTACCAATACTTCCTTTTATTAATCGTCCCGTTTATAGCGCTACACTTCTGCTCAGAGTACATTCCTCAAATCTATATAAATGGCAGAGATCACATTTTCTCATGCAAAATGTTGCCTCAGGGCAACTGTTCATAAATCGCGTCCACCATCTACTGGCAACGGGGATTGAGGCAGACGTGACACTTTGAACCTCTGGGCCACAATGAAGAAGAGGTCACGTTTATGATCGTACATTCTCCGTATGCACGCTAAGGGAAGCAACGCCCCATACGAGACAAACATTTTTCACACTTATGCTCGCAATTCAATCGAACAATGCACATATATTCAACGATTCATATTTATTCATTACGGTAGTGTAGCTATCGCATATGCACATGAGGTTTGTAAGAGTCAAATAATAAAAATAGCCTGAAGGGTTTAACAAGACTATAATTTTCTCGATTCCGGCACAGCTGGTCTGTGATTATGTTTTCTACTTCAAATAAGATGAGATTATAGCCGTATAATGACATCAATTGAATGTGAAAAAGTAAACTGAATGTTACGTTTGTAATTTAATGTATTTAAAATATTATTAATGAATGATTGACTCTTAATTTCGACACTTTGAAAAATGACAGAATTATATGATTCCTACGTGCCAAACCAAACTTTTGCGTATATAAGTGAGAAAAGCACTTTGTGGTGCGCTTTGTTTTTCTTTCGAAAAATCACTTTCACTCGTTTAATGAACATCGATTTTGTTTATAAAACAAATTGTGAATTGTGAGAAACATTGGTATTGCTTTTTATAGTGAAATGCTATCCTTACGTGTGTCAGAACAATGCACGAAATGAATTCTGTGAAGACCTGCCAATCACTGCTTCCTTTCTATCGTACTTCTTCATGCTGCTGTTGATGCTGTAGTGGATGGGAATAATTTATTCCGAAATTAAAATGAAACGGTCATCGAATGTTTTGACTTTATTTTCATTAATCATGTAACTTTCTGCGAGTTACCATAGCTAGAGAGATCAACCATGGAAGTTACAGGATCAAATCCAATGTCTGAAAAATTAAAAACGATAAACAAATCGTGTAGGCTGTTTTTTTAGGTAAGGCATTACGAGTGTGAAAATATGAAGCGTCACGAAATATGGTTAGGATTTGAACGTTAGTAACTGAACCATTAGGCCCCAGCTAAATTGAATAATATATCCTATCAAGCGTTTTTCTATGAAAACACGTGGTAATTGTCATATACTGAACAGAGATAGCCATGATTTCTGTGTGTTTTGATTCTATTTGAGCTCCTGATGTATGTTTTTATTGAAAACTGTATGTTACAGAAAGTAGCTTTAAAAAAGATAGAAAAATATCATCACTCCCAAATTCTCCTTAAACGTATTCTAAGGTGTGTTGAATCAAGTCATGGTATGCTATATTTTTTCAGGTGCTCCATTTCATGTTGTAAGGCCTATAGTATGGCGTAAATTCAACTGAAAGTTTACTATGAAATAAAACCAAGAAGAAATACAACTATGGTGTATTCAGCAAAATTGTAGCAAATGTCTAAACAAACAACTTTGTAGAACATAGCAAGCTGGTAAAAGTTAATAATGAATGACTTTTAGTCGAAAAACGATTATTTACTAAAATTCGGAATTATCGCAGTAGGCTTTGAAGCTAGACAAAAATATGATCTACAAAGTTTTTTATAATTACAATTTCTACAACTTTGCTGAACATATCATCTCACGATATTGGCTCATAAAAAAGTTAAAGTATATGTCACTCTTGCGTTTAATGCAAGAAAAAAATAATTTCATACAAATTGTAGTACAATTAGTTTGCAACAAGTTCTCAGAAGTAACCAAAGCTCTAACACAACAAATTTCCATTGAAAACCTCATGTCCGCCTGAAGTTGCTTACTGGACCACTGTGCAGTGGTACATGAGCGTCTTCCCAACCGGACATTTTTGCCTGTTGAAGTGGCGGCCTTAGTCCGTGCTTCAACCTTCCCCGTAGTGGGATGTTAGGCAAAAATGGACGTCTGTGGTTCGAGACCACTGTACACAGGCCCTTTTTGCTCAATTTCCTAAACATCTGTTCTATTTCCAACCTGCCGCACACTGACGGAACTTTCAACACTTTCTCTTCATATCTTTCATTCTAGCCAAAAACATTAATGTTCACTCTTGGTGCCTCTTGGTGGTGAGCGAACATCTTCTTCTACATTAAACTTGGCATGTTAAATAACTTAGTTCGTTGAATCCTAGAGGGTTTGAGCTGTTTAGTGGAATACCTGTAACTAGAAATTAGAAGAAGAATTAGTATCTTCCATTTAATTCCAACTACCTTTGCTTATCTTCGACAGATACGCGTATTTCGTCTACAATGTGCAGACTTCTTCAGTGTCTCGTACTAATAACTCGACTATTTCTAGTTAGTTCGTTGGTTTCAATCTTACCTAACGGATATGATACTCTGTGAGAAGATCGGCTC
>JASCZW010001768.1:0-373543 GCA_034211315.2 Aedes japonicus
ACCTCACGAGATAGGGTAAGGGTATGTAATGTTGGCCTCGCTCCTTCATTCAGCCTATGTACCAAATGTGTCATTAATTTAATCTAACAAAGTCATGTTGCAACTAGCATGATCGATGAAGTAATCTGAAACAATTGAGACAATATTAATTAACTTATAGTTGTTCACTTCCGCGTATTTTCGATTTCTCAATTCAATCAATAAATTATTCTACAAGAAAAATCGTAGGCCAATGTTGGGGACATATTTTTTAGAATGCTCCCAACTTCTATAGCCTGTTGTATCAATAATGTAGTAACAACGTTGGTAGTGATCAGCGTTCAAGTAATCAGAAATGCCTGCGTTTGTGGATGTTTATGCTCAAGTGGCTCATTTAAACGCAAACCGAAAGAAACAAAATCGACTGATGTAGTGAATTATTATTTTTCATTATTGAATGGCTGGTGGAAAATCATATATGAACATCACTTAAGTGTTTACAAGGCAGTTTTACTTTAGTTTGATTTGCAGAATTGTTTGTTGGGTAAAGCTAATATAGCTGGCAGACGCTTTGAATCGAGAAAATCAGAAAATACAAATCGTACATAAACAACATTTAATAGCAGACCTATCGAGATGAGACGAGACTTGCATCATGATTGAACCAATTTGCGTATCAGACTGACATTAAAATCCACATCCATCGAATGTTTCTGACTTCTCTAAAAAGAGATTCTGTAACTTTTCACGTGATACATACTGCAAATGTCTGTATCAAAATTATCGCCTATGAAGTCTAACTAGTTGAATCTCGCCTGCTGCTTAAAGTCTGCATGAGTTATGATGAGAAAAATGTAATCCATATCGTGCATAATATGCTGAGGTTAAGCGACACGCATACCCTGCATTAAGATTGGACACGTTATAGTCGCTGTTTGAAAATGCGACACATGATTAGCACAGCTTCGTGTTTTCCGTGATTCGGTCGCCTGGCTTTGCCGGTTTATGAGAATGATTGTAAACGTAGGTTTCGTCGTGTCGAGTGTTTGACGTTCAAGAAGAGACTAAGTAAAGATGGAACAGTCGATGTTTTCCTGAAGAAAGGTCACCAACAGTACGCTTGTACCTACGCCTCCTTCCAACAATTCCAGGTTAATGAGAGCTTACACCGGCTTTCGTGGCTTGTGACAATCTGCCGAAGGTCTTGCCAACGAAGATATCGCAAAGCGAAGCGTATAAACCTTCGCTGAACGATTTCGATCCTCTGGACTGCATTTTGGTGAAAGGGGACGAAGCGACAACGCAGTACTCAAAAACGGCTTTGAAGGTTTTTGCGAAGCGGAAGATGGAATCCTAGCTGCGTACTGATGAGCTTCAGAAACTATCTAGACAATCTGGTTCTCGAATGACGGTTTTGGTGTCTGGCATTACTCCCAGATCCTTTACTGTTGTTTCACGTATCAAGCGCGTTCCTCGTGGAGATTCACATCGCACGTTTTCAGCCAAAGGAGATGGTCGAGCATTTGGATACATTTAGGACCATTCTGTTGATCCGGCACCAGTCGTCGAACACCAGTTCCTGGAAGCGTGCCCTTCATATATAACAGGAAAAAGAATGAGCCGAGGTGGCGTCCTTGCGCGGAACGCCGGATGTTACTGAAAAGCTGGACGAGGCATAATCTGAAATCTTCACAGACATAGATCTACCAGTCAGGTATGAGCGGAGCCAGTTCAACAATTGATCGTGAACAGCCATTTTGTCGTATTTGGAAGTTGCAATCTGATGGTTCATTTTATCAAAGGCCGCAGAGAGATCTGTGTATATGACGCTCTACTTGATGACCGCGTTCCATTTCACGGACGATGAACGATGTAAATACGGTAAGGTTGGTCGCCGTTGAGCGCTTGGGCATAAAACCGTGTTGGTCAGGAGAAATAGTCTGTGAATAGTCATGGATAAGCCTTTGAAAACAATTAATTCGAATAGCTTAGATGACAAGCAGCGTTAGTGCAGCAAATCCACGATAATTGGCGATGGATCGTTTGGATTGCTTTTGTGTATTTAAAAAACAAACGACTCTTTTCAGCATTCGGAAAACACACCGGAAGTTACTGACAAATTGAAAACCATAGCCAAGGGCGCAGCAAATCAGATGATATAATCTGATCAGATGATATAATCTGATCAGATATCATCTGATGATATAATCTGATGATATAATCTGATTCTTGAAGTCGGCTCCCGGCGATGATCTTCGTAAGAGCATCCGTTCCTAGATATTTCCGATTTAATTTTTATCATATTCGAATAACATTCCGAAAATACGAACTATTCATAAATTATTCCCGTTTCTCCAGTAGCCACAAAAAGTTTTTCGAAATGTTTTTTTAAGTTTCATAGAACTCTCTTTTTGACAGCAAGACGATTGGATGAACGGGTCAAAAATATGGGGTAAAAAGAAGTATTTTTTAAATTTTCGTTTAACATATGCCTATTTTGCTTCTTATTGTATACTTTATACATTGTGTGTAAAAACTTGTAGCTCTAACGTCAGTTTTGGAGAAAACCTTAGGGTGGAGAGATCTGAAGTGAAAAATGTGTTTCTAAGGTCAGCTTTTAAAGCATTTTTAAAATCTTAACTATTTGCCAAAACAAACGTGTTTCGATGTTGCAGTATATTTCCAGCAGAAAATACGGCCTTTTCATAAATTATTCGCATTCTTCAGTATTACTAAAGTATCTTTTTCAGAAATATGCATTTACGTCGGTGGTTTTTTCTGAGGCGAAAAAAACTGGTCACGTCTTCCTTCGGAAGGAAGTAAAGCCGTTGGTCCCAGGTCATAGTCATGTGTCGTTAATTAGGGTGATGTAGTCGCCTCCTTAGCGTCGGTGATTGTCACCACGTGAGAAAACAAACCACCGGAAAAAAATAAATAAAAAAATGCATTTAGAGTCCCACAACTCACTCTTAGCTAGCAAGACGGTTCTATAAACAGCATAAGAAATAGGGAAAATCATTGAAAAAACTTTTCTTATATATTAGTTTACTTGTATTTCCAATTTATTAATGCTAAAATACATATATTGTTTCTACATTTAGATTCGTTTAGAAAAGTTCCCTTTCATTTTACATGTTTATTTATACTATGGAGGCTTGATGCTACATCATTTGAAAATCATTTTGCTGATGATCTGAACGCGGAACAAAAAGAGTGATATTTAGGTATTGCTCCATTCTGTAACTCCCTGTTCATAGTTTTCATAAGATAGATAACAAAATTACATTTTCGTTAAGCAATCATTACTTTTCTGACTGGCCCAATCATATCATTCCTCTGCATTTGTTGTTAGATTGTTCTTTTAGTTATACTTGCGTTTCTTGCCATGATGTTTTAAAGTGCCACAAATTGCATCGCATGGCCCCTTGCCATGGGAAGTGCGAAAAAAATGCATCTATGCTATAATTTGATTTGAAATGACAAAGGCTTGCAAAAATTTTCCTCTTTGTATATTGGGATACAGCTCCATCAGACATAAATATCGCTTTCTTCAACTTCGTTTATTTGTTTTTCAAAAGGCTCATTAGTTTTTAAATAAATACCTGATCCGCTATTATGACATGTTGAAGTACATCCGATATAACGGTAAAGCTAAGATTCGTGAGGCGCTCTGATTCGACATAGTAAATAACAAAGGGATGAATTGTGGCTTGGTTATTATTCCAATAACTACTTTGAACAGCGCATCTTGAAGAACAAATTTATAATTTTCGGAGAAATCACACTATGACTTCGCCATTGCTTAAATTGTTTTCGTGTGTCTCAAAAACGGTTTTGATACTAATCATGGGTGACCTATTTTTCTAACTTTTTCGGTTGGCAAAGTATCTTTTCTGGTTTTGATGTTGTGTATATGTGACAGTTATGTACGCATGTAAGGACAAGACGAACAGTAGTGCTAGGCATCTTCTATAGTTTATAATCTGTTTTATTTGAACAGTTCCTCCAATCATCTTGCGGTTAAGAGAGAGTAGTGTAAAATTTATTAAACATTTTCGAAAAACTAACTACTTGTTGTTGGAGAATCTAGAAAAACTTATGAGAAGGTCGTATTTTCGAAAATTGTTCGAGTATGATAAAATTCAACCGGAAAAACCTCGAGAACAAATGCTCTTACGAAGGCCATTATCAGGAGGTAATTTTTTTTATATACTTCAATAATCAGAATATATAATCAGAATACGTTTATTCCCGCAAAGTTCTAGAAACTTTTTTCCCTGACATTTCTCCATCCTGGAATCTTTGTTAAAATTTGCGTAATAACTTCAAGTTTTACAGTCAAAAAATAAAAACATTAAAAAAATCGTTTTTTGAGATATGTATTTAAATTTTCATGTTAATTGTCGATTTTTTTCGATTTTTTTCTCAGTGTACATTTTTTCCATAACCTTCACACATAGGGTCACAATTGTTGTTAGACAGCTTTTTGTACAACCAAAGGTTTTCGAGTTACAAATTATTACTTGAAATGCTGTTCAAAATGCTTACGCCCTTTTCAAAACTAACTGTTGGGTCACAAAAATCCGCCGAAAATGCTCAGTCTTCTTAGCTAATCGCGTATGCAAAGTTTCATTCAAATCTAAAAATATCGAAAATAATTTTCATAATTCCAGGTCATTTCGCCTGGAAACGCTCGTTAGCGACTTTCAGAATATTTCGTTAGTCCTAGCGATGATTCTTAGCAAACTCCAAGTATTTTCCAATCCTCTTCGAGGTTTTTTCATTAATCATGCCCGGCACAAGGATGAAGTTCACCAAACTCCCGAATCTTAAAGAGTCCATAGTTAGCACATAAATAGATAATGTGTCTTCGAATTTATTTCGAATTGCTGCAGTTTTTATCCGACGATAACAATGATACAATGTATACAAACTTCTTGCAAATTGCATGTCGGTTCCGAACGGGTTTTAAGTAAGCTTAAATTTTATCGTCAAAACAGTACGCGAAATAAATATCTCTCACCTGTTTCATACTGTAACATCCTAAAATTTAGCTTGTTTTCGACTAACAGCGAAGCACAGGTTTCACTATAAGGTAAGACGCAAAACACACGCAATTTTATAGCGGTTAAACCAAAACTTTATTACAATCAAATGAAATACCATTTCACCGATCAGAGAACCACCGTATCCTTTGTGGTTTATTTTTAAACACGACATTCGATCAACCGTTCCACAATCCCGATCGTGCCCAATCTACTTAACACACATTTGCCCGTGATCCGCAAAATGAGAACAAAAACAGGCCCTGTTTGATATGCAAATTTATTCCGAGTATTATTCCAGACGAACGCCGATGTACGGGGGAGTGAATGAACTCTAAATTTTTAGCAGTTCAATATTTTATGAGAGGGAGGTGAGATTGATGTCTTCAAATGATTCATTGAAACGCGACGTTGATTTATGACATGTTCTGTTTGGTGTTTGTGTGTGATTAATCCGCTGCTTTTGTGCTTCTTCTATTACCTTACAGCTAGTGAATTGAAGCCTCGGCAGCCGCGACATATATGGTTAAGCACGCGCACTACTACCTGGGCTCAGGCCCTGGGCGACGGTAGCCCTTGTCTGACATCGAAAGGACATCTCGGCTTCTGTACATCATTTAGGAAATGTTACCCCTACTTCAAAGTTCCCGACTTGAGCGTGTGGGAATCTTGGGTCCTTGGAAACTACGATACCTGCAGTTACTTCAACGACCAGGGCAGACAAGCATTTGGTGTATGCTGCACAAACCCTATAACCCCATTGCCTCCCACGGATACAAACAACGAATCAAGCACTGAATCTCCTGTTGTCGAAAGCAGTAACGAAATCAATGGAGAGAATCAAAAGAAACCACCCAAGAATAATAACTATCCTAGTTGGCCACCTCCTGTTCCAACTCATCCTCCAGATCATACGGCGGCCACGCATCCACCCTCATTCACCACGACAGTTGCCTCTTTCACTGAATCGCCAACTAAACCAACACCAAGGCCGACCAATAGACCCGGTAGTACAACCTGGCCTACAAAACCGAGACCACCGTCGGAAGTCAATCAACCAACGAATCCGCCTATGGTTTGGCCACCACCACTTCCCACTCACCCTCCGATGCCAACGGTCGAAGTCACTACTGCACGACCAGTTGGAAGTCCAGGAAGTGGTACCGGTGGTTCGGGAGTTGTCAATGCGGGATGCGGAATGAAAAATGGAAATCCGGTGAGTTGTAGCTTATGATGATGAATTAAAATGCGCAATTCCAGCTTTTCAACCTTGAACTTTTTCAAAATTAAAGTTACAGTTATGCTCGGGATATAAATTAATTAAATTTGAAGTAGATTTGCCAAATTATACCTTATGTTCTGTTTTACAACCGAACACTACTTTTACCCCAAACATTCTAATAATGTCTTTTGTTCTGCAGGATACGGAACGAATTGTCGGTGGTCACAATGCGGATCCGAACGAGTGGCCCTGGATTGCTGCCCTGTTCAACAACGGTAGACAATTTTGTGGAGGATCACTAATTGACAATAGCCACATTCTTACCGCAGCTCACTGCGTAGCTCAGTATGTCCAATGCAGTTTCGACACGATAAAAAAAATAACATTCCGAGTAACAGATTTACCTTTTCAAACATTTCGTTTTTAGCATGAGCTCGTGGGATGTTTCCCGGTTGTCCGTAAAATTGGGAGACCACAATATTCGGATTAACACCGAGGTGCAACATGTGGAACGGCGCGTCAAACGATTGGTACGACACCGGGGCTTCGATTCACGAACATTGGTAAGGTTGGATGAGTAGCAATAATAATACGATGAGCAATTAATAATTTTTCATTTAAGTATAACGACGTTGCTGTGCTAACCATGGATCAACCGGTTCAATTCTCGAAATCGGTTAGACCTATTTGCCTACCAGCAGGAGATACTAGCTCCAGAGGCACAACAGCCACTGTTATTGGTTGGGGAAGTCTCCAAGAAAGTAAGTTCAATGTAGGACCTAACTAAACACTAATAACAAAATATTGCTTTTCAGATGGACCGCAACCTTCTATTTTACAGGAAGTAAATCTCCCCATTTGGTCAAATACTGATTGTAGTAGGAAATATGGCGCGGCCGCTCCCGGAGGGATCATTGAATCAATGTTGTGCGCCGGACAGGCAGCCAAGGACTCCTGTAGTGTAAGCTTCATTTTCATTGTGAAGAAATGTAAATTTCGTTAATGACTTTCAATTTAATACTTGTAGGGAGATTCGGGTGGACCGTTAATGGTCAACAGCGGTCGATGGACTCAGGTCGGTATCGTTTCCTGGGGTATTGGATGCGGGAAAGGTCAGTACCCTGGGGTATACAGTCGAGTTACTTCATTTTTGCCCTGGATTACGAAGAATACTCAAGACAATTGATGTGAACAATCAATTGTCTCAACGAAATAGTTTAGTATTGCTTCTAATTGCTGCCATTTTCATAAGAAACATTACTTTGTAAAAATTATGTGTCAATAAATGCCTGTTTCAAACAGATTCACCGATCCAATTTTATTTCGTAATGTCACAAATGAGATTAAATAACATTTTGTACTAGATGGAATCTAGCGTTGTAGGGGCGTAGCAGACAGCGCCAGTTCCTCCTTCCTATCTAATCACTACCGACTCGTCGACGAAAGAGATAATCTGTGAAGCAGATTAGTATTCTCCAACTCTGCTACAGTTGCCGGTGTCTTTCAAGCACGACGACTTCATCTGGGTATGAATCCATCTGTAAGGACCTCCAAAGAAACTTGTCGACATTGGTCAGTTCCTGATGAGAAAAAAATCAAATGGAGAGTCACGTCACTGCAGGTGACTCTTCTCACTTCACCAAGTGACAAACGTCACTTCGACTCTCGGAATAACCCTCAATCTGTGAAGCGGACTAGTATTCTCCAACTTTGCTACAGTACACTGTTGCCGGTGTCTTTCAAGTACGACGACTTCATCTGGGTATGAATCTATCTGTAAAGGGTCACCCACAATTGATACGATGCGGATGCGTTGACAGAAAAGCTAATGGAAAACTGTGTAATTGCACAGAGAACCACATAAGATGGAGCTTGGAAGCAGCCTAACATCAGGCAAGTGACAAATAGCAAGGAAGGAGATTGGCCTGGGATTGAACCATTCTGGTATTCCGATTTCTCCTGGTACAAGAACTCAGGTTCAAGAAACCATCTACTTTCTGAATAGGAATTTAGGTTCTTCGCCTTATTTGATGCTTCGTCCACTACACTCAAGCGAATCGGTGCCTTTCGGCGCTCCTATATACTGCCCCTCTTCGCATATCCGTTTCATGTCGATTTTTGATGATTTTAGTTTTTTGGCGGAAAGTAGCTTTACATTATAAGAAGTTTGAGAAAAACTGATATAAGAGTAGACTTTGTTCTTGAAAATATGATAATAGAAACCCATTTGTTTTGTCCCATGTCGAAACATTTCGCATAACGGTCACGTGATTTTTGCAGCAGGATTTTTAGACCTGAATATCTAGCTACGCCACTAAGTGATATCTCTTTTTTTAAATAAAACTTCAATCAAATTCATATTGCACGTTTAATTTGCTTGATTGATATTTATTTGATTTTCATCATTTTTCAATTTCTATCATTTGTTTGGTTCAAATTGAAGTAAACACACTTCAGTCTTTTCTTATATCTTCATATTCTTTCCAAATTTCACTTATGGAAAAAAAAGGTTCGAATTGAAAAAGAAAAAAACAATTCGTATTGAAAAAAAAAACAGTTACAATAAAAAGTGCCCACTTAACTGGCTCCCGGGAAGATACATTTAAGTAAAAGAAAAGCATTTTAATAATGTATGTGTCCTCTGTTGGCCTTCAGGACCAGCTGCATGCGCTTCGGCATGCTCTCACCAAGTTCCTTAGGTGCATGCATCAAGCTCTTCAGTCGCGCTTCAGGGCTTCAAAATAGTTGAATTTATTGGTAACACCAGTTTTGTCAACCCTGGCATCTAGAATCGCCCACAAATTCTCGATGGGGTTGAGGTCCGGGCTTTGTGGAGGCCATTTCAGCGGTTTGATTCGACAAGACTCGAAAAAAGACTTGGTCTGGTCTTGGAAGAAACACTTGGTCTGATCCTGGAAGAAAGACTTGGCAGCATGCTTCAGGACGTAGTCCTGCTGAAATACGAATTTTTTTCAGGACCTGTCTGGATCAGCCAAACCTCCAGATTTTCTCGCAGGATGTAGGAATCTGCCGTCATTATCCCGTCGATTTTCACAAGGCTACCCACTCCCCTCCACGAAAAACACCTCCAGACCATCACATTTCCTCCTCCATGCTTCACCGTGCCTGGATGTGGCGACCCTGAAGCTCGTCACCCGATCTGCACCACACACGAACCCGCCGCTTTCGATTAAAAGGCTCGAATTTTGATTCGTCCGTCCAGAGAATTGTTTTCTAAAACTCTACAGGCTTATCAGCATGCTCAATAGCAAACCTGAGCTGTTTGGCTTTGTTTGCTTTGCTGATAAATGGGCGCTTCCAGGCAACTTTGTTAATCAGCCACTGTGCTGCAAAACGGCGACGAACAGTTCGTCCAGAAACTGATAGCTGAAGGGTTACCTGGATCTCACGGACAGTTACTTTGGGTTTTTCTTGACTTCACGCATGATCTTGGTGTCCGTTCGTGTATCAGTTTTGTGCTTCCTGCCTCTGCCTGGGCGATCCACCTCTGATCCGAACGTTTTTTGTTTCAGTACAATTTTCACAACCGCTGCCTTGCTAATACTGTACTTCCTAGGGACAGCCCGTTGCAATTCACCGTTTTGCACATCACGAACCACCATTTTTAGGATACACAAAGGAATTGCTTTCGAAATCACTACATTCTCCTTTTTTTAACTGAATCAAATACGATCACGTGGACAAACGCACCAAGTCAAGTCGTTTGCTTCAAAACACGTCAAAATATCAAAACATAAACAATCGAGGGGTCTTTCGACGGAGACTTACCGAAAACATATCGATTTTTGAAGTGGGCACTTTACTTTGCACTGATATATTTTTTCTTTGTATTCTCCCAAACGCGAAGTTACGAGCTATGATGATGTTGTTTGAGAAGGAAATAATTTCTAATCACCATGAGGCGCTAGGAGTGGACAGTAATTTTTTTTGCTAGAACAAAGTTGTGAAGAGAAACCGGAATCAACTTCCGAAAAGAAACCGAAATCGAAAAACTTAAGACTGACTAACTTTATTTTGGTTGTCTTTTAATCCTTAGTCAGCATCAGCCAAACAATCTTCAAAGAAACGTTTTCGACTAAGCTTTTCATTCATCGGTGTTTATTTTAGCCTTCGGTGTCATACTATTAAGAACAAGGACAATTGAAATTCATGCAATACGTGCGGATTTATATTTATTTCTGAGGTATAGCTATGGCCATTTAGAATCCGGAATAATAAAACTATCTGTATCTCGGTAACGGATTGACGTACAAATAAGTTTAATACATCAAAACAAAGGTAATTCACTTTAATACTTTAAGGAAAAAATATCAATACAAATAATTTCTCTTTGTTTCTAACGAAAATTCGCACTTTCTTCTTTATTCTTCCCATCAAACTCTGCACACCTCCGGAGTCAACTTCCTTGGCACATTTGTTCCACATTTTGGTCATCTGCGTCGCGTCCCGAGCCGTTTTTCCACATTTCTTAAGCTTCCGCTTCATTATTGCCCAAAATCTCTCGATGGGCCGGAACTGCGGGCAGTTGGGTGGATTTATGTTTTTATCGATGAAATCTACGTTATTATCGCGGTACCTTCCCGGCTGTAGTGGCAACTCGCCAAATCTGGCCAGAACTTCACGGGATCTTTATGGGCTTTAATGGGAGGTAGTACGCGTGTTTTGAGACATTCTTCCTTATTCTGCTTCGTGTCCATCGTCTTATTCGTCACGAACACTTTGGTCTTTGCTCCGCAGCTGCATATCCCTTGGCAAATCATCAGTTTTTTTTTTTGGCAAATTTGTCCATAAAAGCAAACTTAAACTTCGCAGAAACATCTCCTCGTGCCGTCGCCATGTAGAATTTTTGGCCAGGAAGCTATCCGAAATCCACTTTGACATATGTTTCATCGTCGATGAGCAGGCATCCGTGGTACTTCGTCAAAACCTGCTGGTACAATTTCCGAGCTCGTGTTTTGGTGACGAAACTTTGCTTCATCGTTCTGTTTGGTTTCTTGCTAGCTGGATAAGAACGATATCCTGCTCGCAAACGAATTCTTCGAACGGTACTGCGAGCAGCAGCGTATTTTTGTGCGATTTTATTATCTGATAGTCCAGGGTTTGCCCTGACGACTCTCAACACCTTTTGGTTCAGCCTGCGGTCATATGTTCCACTACGACGCTTACCTTGAGGCACTCGATCCACGCTCTTTCGCTCCCTGAAACGTTTGAGCACATCCAACACGGTTGATTTGTCGATTTTCAATGTTTTTGCGATTTTTATTGCGGACAACGTTGCATTATCAACGTGAGTGTGCAGAATTTGCAGAATTCTCTCCTCTCGGCTTTCATCTGGAATAACTTTTGACTCTCTGCACGAAACACCGTGAAATGTATACCACAGAAAAGTAAACAAACCGCTGTAAAAGAATTCTTGCAGCGGTCACTTTCCGTGCCGCTGCAACACAATAAGTGATTCCGGATTCTAACAGGACAGAACTTTATTCATTATTTTAACGCTGGAAACAGTGCCATCAGATACAATAATTATAGCACAATAATTAATAATGTTATGGAATGATTTATGAAATTGCTGTTACTTAAGTTGCTTTCACACGATTCCTGTTGTGTTCACAGCTCCAGCGCAAATGCAACAAACGCAAGCTCAAGAAGTTACCGCAGTATCAAATAGAAACGCGCTTGCTAGCTCGTGAAGCTTTTTAACGAGCAAAGTTACAGCAATGTGTGCATCGTCAGTTACTTCTGGCAACACTGGCAGGCATGTTTCGTTGTGTTCGCCAACCACTGCTCGGGTGGGGGGGATAAAATCAGATCAATTTCAACGAAGTTGATACACGGTCGTCCACCACGCCGTTTGAAGCAATCCTGGATTTCAATTGAAACGCTTTCGACGGTGGCTAGATAGGGTAAGGGTGTATCCGCAAACAGCGTGCTAGAATCACTCCCCAAGCAACACCAAATCGTCACAATTGCTTGAGGCAACATTCAAGTTAGGGAACGCCCATTAATTATATCACGCAAAAAGTGTCTCTTTTTAACCCCCGTTGTCACGATTTTTGTATGGACCTTATTCTTTTTGTATAGATTGTCACGTCCCCCCCCCCCCTCCTCACTTACTGCGTGACATAATTAATGGACCTGCCCTTACGTCTACTAATATGCAACAAGTGAGACAACACTGAGACGACACAGAGCAGTAAGTAAAGAACTTCCAGCCAAAGGTTATAACACAAGGTAAGTAATCATATGACCACTACAAAATATACTAAATATCCATGACACGGGGAAACGGAGGGACCATCAGGGCACTCAAATGAAATGATTTGGATAGGGAGCATGGGACTGCCTCCTCCCTATTGTTGAAATTTCGCGGAACAAGGGCGGGCTCGTCGCCCCTTGTATTGGGTTTATTCTGTCAATCGAGGGCTCGATTCTATTACTGTGGGTGTCAACTTGCTTTTCGAAAAAGATTCTCTTCCCTATATTCGCGGGTATCGCGTAAGTGTCTCTGCTTACGGGCCCGCCCAAACGTTTTTGGCCCTCCATACAGGAGTTTGATGACCACAAACAACAATAGAATCTTGATCAAATCGTTTTTCGAGTTATTCCACTCGTATGGACAGTTTCCTTGCTACAATAGATGCTAGTATTTCATCATCATCAGTTCATTCCGCTCGTTTGATCGATAGTTGGACTGAGTTTCCCACATGTGCTTTGTTCCTGCATGGCATATTGGCATTATGTGTAATCATTCACATGTAAATCGGGTGCTGACGAGATGAAATCGATTTGCGTGATCTATTGTATGTATATGATGAGTTTTAACTGATATTACTACTCCCGTTTTTTAAGCTACAGTTGACAAAAACAACCGAATTGTTAGTAAGCATAAATACATTAGAGCAGATTCATGCTATTTCTCGCTACAATACACACATATTACAATTATCATATCATATCACACAAAATATCACACTTCGCACGCTTCTTAACTTCATTCAGTTTGGTCAACAATTTGTAGTGCATGGTGATTGTCAAAATTTATGACTATGCCATATACCAATCAAAATGTAGGAACGTATGACAAATATAAGTGGCCCCCTTGCCACCGGACAGGTAGAAAAATACAAATACAAAACACACACAGCTCTCAATTATTAACTGGGGAAGTACAACGTATCGGGAAGTCGCGTGTCGGAAAAACTCTCACTGCAGAAACCTATGAGAAAAAAGGGGTCGTTTCACGGAATGATTTGAACAAATCTATATTACACCTTTCAAGGACCGTTATTTAGGTGGAATTTTAATATAGGAAATTACATGTTCGGATTAAAAAAAACCACATCAAAACTAACACAGTATTTAAATAAATTGATTCAGTAAAAGTTTTTTTTATTATTACTAATATTATTATTATTATTATTATTCAGTTAATAATAGTCAGTAGTCTATTCTCTTTCATTCATAAGTTCGTTTTCGCTGTTTGACAAACCATGTACCGATTTTTTTTAGCTGTAATGCTTTCTCCAACGTCACACGAATAAATATTGATCGTTTTCATTCATAAACCACTAACGACTTGTTAAATTCATAGTTAACTATGTTGAATTAATGTAAATATACCTGGAAAAAGACTGGTTTTTCTTCCTTTCTTTTTCTTGACTAAACAAAAAAATATGCGTAGGACAGGTGGTGATCACGAAGAAAAATATTTTTTTTTATTGTGGGCAAAACTACGTAACTGAATGCAGCGGTTCAAAATATCACGATTATTTCTTCTTAAAGCCAAATCACAAATCATCGAACAAAAACTGTGTTATTATAAGAATATACTGATGAAATTTACCAAACAAAAAATACACAACATTAAGAAGTATAACATTTACGGATTTCCTCGATGAGGGGCTTTCAGTGTCACAATCGAAAATAAAATTTGTCTAACAATCGTACGAGAACAAGTTGACTATAGTCGTAATCGAGTGAAAAACACTTGGCTTAATAGCTTTTTTTCTATCGCTGTCTTCATTTGGTGTGAATCGAGAGTAAAAATTGTGTGTTTGTTAGAAGCTTGTTTCCTTAATCTGAAGGTATTCTGCGTGAAACTTACAACTTAAGTCAGCTTGGAATACGACGGCGGTGAGAATTTCTTTCGCAGGAATTTCAAAATGTACAGCGGTAGACACGAAACAAGAGTTATCACCAGGACCTTCCACAGGAATTCCCAGGACCAGATAAACTCCCAGTCTAGACGTGCGTGAGAGGAACAGTGAAGAAGGAAACAAATATTCGATGTTTTACATTTATAAAACAATATTAAGTGAAATGTGACTTACCAAAGTACTCATGCAATACGGCTAATGAGAATATGTAAAGCACAAGACTGAAAAGTTCTGCAAGTACCATCAATCTGAAAAATAGAAGAAAGAAAGGTTTTATTGAAACTGTAGAGAAAGTTTTCGGATTTTTTTTTTTAATTTGTTATTTACTGAACCACCATAGAAAATAAGCACAGGTACGATTTTATTCGTCAAATTTTACGTTTGTTTTTAAGGAATGTTATCACAAAACATTACGATTGTTTGAGCGGAATGAAGATAATGAAATCATTCGGTATAGGACCTCCTCCGGGTGGTGCTAAATCGATGAGCTTGGACCTCAATAAAAGCAAAGTTGCTAGAAGGCGCGAAATGCATCTACGGACTCTTATTTTAATCAGGTCCCTCAATCGTATTTTTGGATGGAGTAGTGTGGACTATTATATAACATACAACTAAATGTATTATGCTGTGAAATTTCAATCTAAATTTTAGTGTTGATAAGGCGCTATAACCTTGGGGAGGTCCACGCTATTTTCCTTCCCTTTATTCGACTCCTCTCTGCGGCACATGATACGGACTCCTCTCTGCGCACATGCTACGCAGTTCGCCAGGCCGGTGACAAGAAAAATTATGCATCAAGAAGTCGTCACTTTCCAAGATGCTTTCAAGAATCGGCTGCGTTAGTGTGAGCTTTGATGTGTGATTAGATTAGATTAGAGTATAGCTCGTTATGTTTTCGGCGACCTATTGTTCAGTGGCGCGAATGATCGAGTGAACTCAGAAAAAGAACAATAAACTGATTCTAGGTGAGATATGACGGTGGGTGATTTAGAGAGCAATAGAACTTCAGAAGCAACATGGAAAAGACGCGCAGGAAAGTAGGATATCACACACGCAGAGGAATACTGCCGCTATTCGCATAACTGTCCCATGTTCTATGGGATACCCTATATACATGGGACAGTTATGCGAATAACGGCAGAATAGAGGTAGTTTGAAACAGCAATATCTGAGAATAAATTCAACAAAAAAATACTATTTGTTTCAAAAAAATAATTTTTGATACGAATACACCTGATTTTTGCTTCAACAATACTGTTGTTAGAATTTAAAATCATAATTTTAGAATCTACAAAATATTTTGTTGATATTGCAATTTTGATTTGCTACTTATTTTTATTGCTTCAACAATCTAATTTTGTAGAATCAACAATATTTATATCTGGATCAAAAATACTTCATGTGTAAATCATAATTTGGAAAAAATTCTAATAGTCGGATGCTTTCGACATAGAGTGGCTTTGCAAGGCGTCATTTTCTTCACAGCCACTTGCGGATACCACCTTTTTGATTTTTGAGCAATCTGAAAATCTTGCTTAAATGGCTGACGTGGAAGAGTTAGTAGTTGAACGCATCGATGAACAATCTTTGTCGTTCTTCGAGTTATTGGAAAGTTTTTGATTGACGGCTACTATAATTAACGTTTTCTTGGGTAACTTCAAAATGCCTTTGTATTTATACAATTTTATTTATATTCACATGATTATTTCAGCAAACCCTTACACGGTCGATACGTTGAAAACCATAGAGCGTAAGGAAACATGCGAAGCTTTGATGAGCATCTGCAATCGTCCAAACTCTACAAAACAACTAAAATAATTGTTATTTCAAATGTAGCAAGTTCAGAATTATTCCCAACTAATTTGCATTTCTTTAGACATTGTAATTTTATGTCAATAATAAATCATGTGTAAAAATTTGTTTTTATTTTGATGAATTTTATTTGAATCTCAAAAATCTCTTCCACAAAAACAACAAAACTACTATTTATCACAAAAAATTGAATATTTTTGAATTAATAATATAATATTGTAGAAACAATAATAACATTTTTCGTTTTAAAATGACCGCTTTTGTCGATGCAATCAAACATTTGCATTGTCTCGACAAATTATATATTTGTTTTAACTATATTTATGAGTTGAAATTGACAGCAGGCTATCTTGCAGCATTTTTAGAAACAACAATACTTATTGTTGAAATGAATAACTTTAATGGTCGAATCAAAAGAAAATATAGGTAAGCCGTGAGTCTACAATAAAATTTGTTGAAGCTATACATAATCCTTTTGAATTTACAACATATTTTTCTGCGTGCAGGAACGGAAGATATTGCCTGCATGGACGAAGACCCCAATCAACTCGCGACACAGTAAAAAAAATCGTGAAAATGCAACATTTGATCATGTAATGGTATATTGTTTTTTTTTTGTTTTGTTTTTTTTTCTTGGCTCAGTTCAGTTGTTTCTAACGTTTCTAACATTTGAGCCTACCAAATAAACGAAAAAAAAAGTTCTATATATTAGGGGCTATTTATAAACTACGTATACTGTCCTGGGGGGAGGAGGGGTTTAACTAAAGTCTACGCTCCATACAAAAATTTGGAGAAAAGTGTACGAGGGAGGGGGGGGGTTCTGAGATTATCAAAAATGAGTCTACGTGGTTTATGGACAGGCCCTTATCTAATATTATGAAAAATGGTATTCCGGGAAACGTCAATCCTGGAAATGTAATATTTCTATAAGTAATGTTCCAGGAAATACATGTACGTTTGCATTTTCTGCGTCGGTTTACAATTCCAAATAGAAAGATTTAAAAGTTCATCCCATATATACTCTATCTGAAACATTTTACTTACTTGTGCCACGTTCGGATGGTTAATGCCACCATGATTAATTCGGTCAGAATTAGTGCAGAAAAGCTTATAGCTACGATGTGTATGAACTCGTCTTCGAACAAAATAAGCGCTCCGTACATTATCACACCACCTGCAATGATAGTAACATCTCAATACAAATAGAAATGACTTCATTAAAGCTTTGCCTTACCTTGATAGATACTAATCAACACCCACATGAAGAACGTTTTGTAACTCAAACTCCTACCCTTCGAAAGTTCCTTGTACAGCTCGGGATAAGTGAGTGCTATGTTCGAGCTTATGTCTTGATCCAACACAAGTGAAAACACCGGGAACATTGTGTACAGTGTCGCATAACCGACCATCAGGAAACCCTGATATAAGGCCACAGAAGATAGATAGAAGACAGCGGAAAATACGGCTTGCATCGTTGATATGATCAAACCTCGATGGATGACAAACTGTGACAGTGCGGCTGATCGCTTGTACGACCGTCGACCGTGCACGATCAACAGCTTGGCAATGTGCGAAAACTGCGGTATGCTAAAATCTCCAGCCAGGGAGGCTTGTTTACCCTCGCGTCCTTCGATTCCTATACCGGCATCGGCTTGCTGGATCATGCTGACATCGTTGCCTCCATCACCGACAGCACACGTTCGCTTTTCGGAATACTTTTGGATTAGTGACACAACTTGTGCCTTCTGCGTAGGACTACACCGGCAGCAAACTACTGCCGGACATGCGGTAGCCAGCTCCATGAATTCCGGTTGATAGTACTGGAGACAAACTTCAAGACTCTCACCTGAAACCACCAATGCGCAATCCTGTTTCCGCCGGAATTGATTTAACTCCAAATGGGCGTCAGTTCTGGTGAGGACACTTTTAAGTACGTGAATATTCTGGTTTCTTCCAACTAGATGGGAACTTTTGGCAATACAAGTTGCCGTCTCCAGTTTATCTCCCGTCAGCATCCAAATTTTGATCCCAGCATTGCGTAGTAATTCCAACGTAGGCCTTACCCTCTCCTGCAATCGATCTTCTACACCGGTCAAGCAAAGCAATTCCATTTCTCGTTCTAAGCTCTCTATTACAGCGGAAACTTTTGTCACACGATCCGTGACACTGACCTTGGCTGCATTGTAGCGTGTTTCGAAATCATTATATTGCTCCTCGGTGAGAACCTTTTTGGCAACGACTAACGTACGAAGGCCTTCTCGTGCCATATTGCCACTTTCCTCTGTCAACCAATCGTTATACTGCACAATCGCTGCCATTACAACATCGGCCCCTTTGAGATAGAAGGTGATCTCTCCGCTGTTCAGTTCCTTTACAATAATACCCATCCGCTTGTTCTCGCTGGTGAACGGGAATGTCTGCAGAATTTGATACTTCATAATACCGCCGACGAGAGAATTCAGCGAGGTAACACTTCCTGAACTGGAAGGTGTGTTGAGATCCGTTTTTGAGTTTACTGACAGGTTAGTGACGGTTGTGTTTATGGAGGCATTCTCGTTCATCGAATTGCGTAGTGATTCCTTTTCACGAACCTAACAAAGAAAACAAACACACGGGTTAGAATTAAAATGTTCACCTCCTAATACCGAAACTTATCTTACCTGCAGAGTCATGTGATTTAGATCACGATTGATCAATGTTAGTCCAACCGATTCGGTCCATTTGACAAGGGCAATTTCATCAGGACTGGAAGCTTGATACGTTTTCTCCGGTAGTTTGATTGATTCCTGTGTTTCCACTGAAATCGATCTAGAGGGCGAGTTGCGTCGTTCTGAACCGTTTAACCCATTACCTCCATTGCCATTGTCGTAGACAGGAGTCACATTGTGACACAGTGCAAGAGCTTTGACGGATTCCCAGATTCGCCAGCCATCCGGTTTCCTTAACCGTGGTTGAAACTTAGAACTATTGGCCGGCGACGCATCACCTTGCACGGTTATCGTATTATATACGGATTGTATTGTTGCCGATACCATCGGAAAAGTATCTCGGCCATAAGCTGCTGTTCCTACGTGAATTTTTTTGAAGATCATTTCATTTTGAGTTAAGGTTCCCGTTTTATCTGTCAGCAGGTACGATATCCGTCCAAGCTCTTCGGGGATAGTTGTCGAACGAACCACTGTTCCTTGGATTTCCTCGTCATTTTGTATCTGCCAAGAGTAGAATGCTTTACCCATATCCAAATTAACTCGCAAGCTAATAGGTATAATGTAGGAAAAGAGCAGCACAAATCGGAACATATATCGATACCACGGGCCGTTGAAGCCTTTCAAACACATCATCGCAAAAGACAGCCCAATGACGGCACAAAACAGTACTTTAGTTAATCCGTTAATTTCCAGATCTAGTAAACCAACTTTTGAACGGGGTTGAGAATTGTTCATCACGCTTCGTGTCTCTGCTCCGGTGTAGATGACGATTCCCACTGCTGTTCCAGATGCAACCACCGTGTTAGCCCATAAAGTATTTTCTACAGTGAGCCCTTCGTCTTCAGACCCTTCCAGCTAGTAAAATAGAAGATTTAGTAAAGTGTTAAAGGGAAGCTACTAATGGTACCTACCTTGGAGTACGTCCCAATAAAAGTGTGAATGTCTCTCTGCGGTTTTTCAACGTACAGCGATGCACTTATATTAAACAAATCGCTGTGGGAAGGTAGTTTTTGAGTTGCCGGCACTGCTAAACGCAACTTCCAATCGGTTTCACCTGTAACCAAGCAAAGATATTCTTTATACAAGCATAAACATAGCGAAAAAGTAACTCACCGTCCAACATATCCGTTCGTACGAAAACGGCACCACTTTTGTCACTAGTTCGCAGCAGTATCAAATCGGCCGGAACGCGTTCGTCCTTTTCCACAATTATAATGTCACCAACCTTCAGTTTCGAGGATGACACCTGTTCCGGTGGTTTGTCAGCACTGACAAACCGCTTGTACTTCTGCGAATTCACTTCCCGGTCTCGTTTGTGCCGTCGCAAGTCATCGATTGCTTCTCGACTGATCGTGACCGCAAGCACGAAGCCCAGCGGACCCCAATATGTGTAGAGGTAGCCAATCCTTATATCCGGAATAAATTGACTCACAGCCATGATCAGGAAGTAAAGATTTAAAAAGAACCGGAACTGTTCGAACAGCACTAACGGTAGGAATGAGAAAAAGTTGTATTTTTGGTTGCGAATTTCATTCGGCGGGAATTTTTCCGTCGACGGTCGGCCAATGTAGATCGTCCGCGGTTTCAGCTCCTTGGAAGCGCACCATTTTCGCCAGGCCCAGCACCAGCAGCTGTATGAGCAGTGTCGAAGGGATAGAATATTTGTTTAAACATAGTCAAAGGAGATTTATGTAGATAGGAAAACCAAACTAGGATGAGGATGATCTTTATGTGTAGTTGTAAAATTTGGAATCAAATTTAGTTTTCATTTCGCTGTAATCTTGCGTTCATTGCCTTGACAGAACATCAATTGGAATACTAATTTTGCTAACAACAGTGAAATATGTTCGAAAACTTGATTTTTTATACTAGTTTAAATAAATAAATTGTTGCTCTCAATTGTGATATTTAAACGGTTCGAACGACCAAAACGAGAGCAACCTGAGCAATCATCAACAGATCAGATCAGTATCACAACAATATAATTAGTTTTCAATTTGATCTCAGACTCTTCTTCTCGGGTTGGTCTTACTTTGTAGCTGCGCCTTTATGGGGATGCCTGCTTGAAGTACAGGACTTTGATAATTCGTTTTTGATGTTGAAATTTGTTTTGTATTGTATTAGTGTCGAGGTAAGCGTAGAACTTTAGGCACACATCATAAGGAAGGTTGACTAACGATTATCTTTGCTTAGCTTTGCTTGACTGACTGCATCTTGATTGTTGGAAATAACCGGAACAGCAAAGTTTGAACTAGCTTGAGTGGAGTCTCTCCCGTAGCGAAGTTGTCCACGATACGAACCGTTCTTGCTGTAGCAACCCACCGAAGGATGCACGTTCACCAACTCGATGTGAAGACCGCATTCCTCTACGGGGAGCTTGAAGAAGACGTCTATATGGCCATACCCGAAGGAGTTGCAGCACCTCCGAACCTCGTTAGCAAGCTGGAGCGATCGTTGTATGGACTCAAGCAAAGCCCTCGCTGTTGGAACAACAAGCTGAACGACCTTATACTGGATTTCGGCTTCACCCGTTCCCGGCACGATTATTGTTTGTATACCAGGATCGACTATCGAGGGGGGTATACAACATCATCTATGTGGACGATTTGCTCATCGCTGGCTATCGGCTGGACCTGGTGAAGGAGATCAAGCGTGCTCTTTCCAAGAAGCTCCAGATGACGGATTGCGACGTGGTTAATCATTTCCTCGGAATGAAGATCCGATACGACCGCGTCACCGGATGCATGTACCTGGCGCAAGAAGCTGCTGTGGACCGTGTGCTGACGAAGTTCGGCATGCAAGACTGCAACAATGTGAAGACCCCAATGGAGAAAGGCTGTTTCCTGCCACCACGAGCTGCGCATCCTGTGTCGCATCCGTACCGTCAATTGCTGGGCAGCCTAATGTATACGGTGCTGTGTGTCCGACCGGACATATGCTTCGCTGTTGGATACCTGGGGCGCTTCCAAGTTCAACCTGGTGAGGCCCACTGACAAGCCCTGAAGAGAGTGGTCCGTTACGTGAAGGGGACGAAGAACCTTAAGCTCCAGTACAAGCAAAACGACGACGCCGATGCACTGGTCGAGTACGCAGACGCCGACTGGGCATCGGATGCTGAGGATAGGAAATCCGTTAGCGGCTACGTCTTCAAGGTCTTTGGGAACACCGTGTCCTGAGCCAGCCGCAAGCAACAAACCGTTGCACTGTCATCGTGTGAAGCAGAGTATGCAGCTTTAAGTGCCGCGGCCTCCGAAGAGCTGTGGCTGCACGGAATCCTTGAGGACCTGAAGGAAGTTCAACCCGGCACGGCATTCAAGGTGTTCGAAGACAACCATGGGTGCATTGCGATGGCGACAAACACCGAAACCAAACGTATCAACGCGTGGATGTGAAGCACCATTTCCTACGCGACCACGTGGCACAAGGACGACTTCAAATCGAAACAATTGCTACTGCACACCAGATAGCGGACACGTTCACCAAGGCCCTGGAACCAGGATGTTTCCGTGAACTGAGGACCGTCCTAGGACTTACCGATTCAGGGGGGTGTTGGAGGAAATCGGTAACGCAGTGTGCTGATGACTTCCTTGGAGACCGACGGCCTCCCTGGCAACCTAAGTTTTCTTAAATAAACAACTTCGAAAATTTTGTCATTCCTGTTCAAGACTCCACTCAAGCTAGTTGTAAAATAAATCCTTTCTACTGTTCAAACTTTGCTGTTCCGGTTATTTCCAACAATCAAGACTGCACGTATCAATGTATGCTACTCCGTGATTGATCAGAATCAGTGAACTTGTACAACGAATCAACTGAATGGAGTTGGGAGTAACCGAACATTCTCACTGTTTACCTTTTAGTAATTCAATTTCATCGGCCACGTCGACCATGTCCTTGCAATCAGGTTGGAATAGGGAAAGAATGTTAGTCGATCTGCCAATATTGGGAGACGTCTGCATTGAGTTATTTCAGTTTATAATCATCCACCAACTAGAGTAGGGAATGGCTTAAGCACCCCAAGACCCTATTCCAAGCACGGGGTAAACGTTAACCTACAACGCTCATTTTTTGCAGTATGGTGCTTCACAACATGGAGCACCATACTGCAAAAAATGAGCGTTGTAGGTTACCGTTTACCCCGCGCTTGGAATAGGGTCTTGGGGTGCTTAAGCCGTTCCCTACCCTATATCACAAAACATTGCGATTGGTTGAGGGTCAGTCTCCCACGGGTTGGTACTAAACAGATGAGCTTGGGTGTCAATAGAAGCATTAAGTTGACAGAAAGCACGAAAGCTTCTAGGGACGCTAACTTCACCAAATCCTTCAATCGTAATTCATAGTATAGATTGCTTTTTAGGACGTCCAACTTGCTTGTTGTAGATATTAGTTCCACTAGTAAAATAGTTCGTTGAACGTAGTTGTACAAATTGAAAGTTTTTGAAAATCAAAGAGTCTGCGTCGGGCATCGGCTGTGAACAGTTGTGTCGATGCTTTGTTGCTCAATACTTTGTTATCGGGCGTATCGAGTTTTCTTTTGTTTCCATTACTTCGACAACGATTTTTCATTAGGGCCTAACTGACAAACGTAAACAATGGCTTCTTCCGTAAATTTTTAGTGGCGCAAAGGCTGCCCATGTAAATCTCCAATTCTATCGGATAGAAGGAACTCTTCCTCTTCGAAATGACCGTGGTGGATTAACTGCCTGCAGGAAATCAGTGAGTCATCCTCGGTAGCGGTGTTCGCAAGTAACAAGAACGGAAGGAAAACAGCCAAGAAGAACACTTTGAATTCATCCATCTTCAAATCCATCTTCTGGCAAGGGTCCGAAGTGTACACACTTAGAAAATTTTACAGTATTCGGTAATTTTTTACCGAACTTTCAACAACTGAACGTTCGGTAATCTAATTTACCGGGTTTCGGTGAAATTTTACAGTATTCCGGTAAAAAAATTACCGGAACTTGTCAAATTTTACCGAAGTCCGTTAAATTGGATTACCGAACTGTTCAGCTGTTGAAAGTTCGGTAAAAAATTACCGAATACTGTAAAATTTTCTAAGTGTGTAAGCGCTGTCACAAGTTTGAAAGGGTGGACAAGTTAACAAGCACATCTCAAGTCAAAACATTCTTTTTAAAAAAAGGAAGAAAATCCGGAGCAATTTGCGATGGGCGTACATGCAAAACCTAAATAAAATGATTTTTCAATGCAATGCATAATCACTACCACTAAATCATGAGTATTGAACTTTTTGTCCTGATTGTGCTTTAATTTTGTTCATTAAATATTATTTTTGCAAAGGGCGTAGAGGCATTTTATTATCAAAACAATTTACTTTGCTGTTTACGCCATATTGATTGTTGACAAAGTGAAAGGCGTTATTTAAATCAAAACATAAACATGGCGTTGAGTAAAAGGCGATACTCACAAAATAATCAAAACAACGACGAAAAGTAAAAGGCGAAACTTATGAAAATGTCAAAAATGGGCAAATAGCTATACTCGCGTGATTACTATCAATTTTTGGAGTACAATTGTATAGCTATCTCTTTTTCTCTCACGGAAATACTACTCAATTTTCGTAAAAAGACTAACAATGAAAGGCGAGTATTAAAAATGAGCAAATTTCAACGAAAAACGAACGAATTTCCATCAGTATTTTATATGAAGCTTTGTTCTCTATCTGTATGCTAGGTTGTATTGTAATTTATACGTTAATTTGTAAATTCGATTTGAAATTCTGCTTGCAATATTACAATCATCATTCGCCTTCTGTTTACATTCTGCATGCTCGACCTTATCGCAAATTGCCTTGTAAATGCTCGATTATGATGCTGATGAACTAGATACAATTACAGCTCGTTAAAAATTATTCATTTGAATATCCAACATTTTCGAAACCTAACCTCACTTTTGGTCGCCATTAAGCTTTTACTGCCGCAAGATCTGTTAACCTCGAAATCGAGCGAAAATACGAAAGAGCATCGTGAGAGTTAGACTGTTGTAAGAAGATCGTCTTGTGTTTCGCTTCAAATTGACTTTTTCTTTGATATTTTCACTGAAGTTTGCTCTAGTCCAGGAGGCTGAGAATAAAAACCAAAAAAAAAAACTGAAATTTACCGACAAAGTTCTCATAAAAAATATGTTTGGGAATAATAATTTCCTCGTTTTGAATACTAAACTGACGAGACAGTTTATTTGCAAACAGGTTGTTCTTTTTTTATAAATCATAGGCAAACATGTCAACATTAACGTATCTTCGTGAGACTTCATGCAAGTTTACAAATATCAATTTAAAAATAAAAACAATATTTGAGATTTGCCAGTGTAAGGACCCTGACAATTACTTTTCATGAAATGCTACCCGTTTTTCTTCCATCAACTCGCGATTTTTGCAACCCCATTAAATGAATCTACGCTTTTCGCGAATGAAAGCATGGATAAACGATAAATTTGCGAAATCCATAAATTTGGAAAAGCCCTGAAACTGTAAGCTGACTTCATTGTCACCAGTTTTTGAAAAAATCTCTTGATAACTCCTTTAAACTTATCATGAACTTCCTTTGGTTTATATTTCTCATGATAAATGTCCGAAGAAATAATTTTTAAGTGTTCTAAAATACAACTCATACACTGAAAAAATCTTTCACTTAGCTACTAATGGAAACACAAGTAGATATTTTCCAATACTTATATAAGTGACTTTTACATGATTATCACGTAGAAAAATAAATTCTACTTGACTAATCATATACATTTCAATGGACACATACGATTCACTGGATTTTGCGAAGCATTTTCCACTTCCTGAATCACATGAAAGTTAAGTGAATTTCTAGTGGATATTTTCCACTGATTATGTGAAATTTATTTTGGGTGTAGTGTTTTACTTCATAATCTATTCGGAAAAAAATGTTAGAGAACAAAAAATCGGATATTCGGTGCTCTTTAAATAAATTGCAGGAAGAAATAGGAACTTCAGTGTTTGAAGAAGTACAGAGATCTTGATAAGGGCCTGTTCATAAACCACGTAGACTCATTTTTGAAAATCTCAAAGCCCCCCCCTCACCCCTCATAGACTTTTGTCCATATATATTTTTTTAAATTTTGTGTGGAGCGTATACTTTGGTAAAACAAACTCTCCCCTTCCCTCCCCCCATATAAGTCTCCGTGGTTTATAAATAGTCCCTATGTTTTCAAAGAAATCTGGATGGGTACATACATCTATAAGAAGGAATTCAGAGAAATGGTCTGGTTCCTCCCACATATCGTTTCTTCAATAGCATTCTTCAACTAAGACTTTTTCTCAGTTAATAATCTAGAAGTAAATATAAACAATGGACACGAGGAGTTTGAACAAATGTACCGGAAATTGAGCAGAAAGATTAGTAATTTTGATTTAATTCCAACTGCCTTTATTGCTTCTCTAGACAGATACGCGTATTTCGTTTACAATGTGCAGACTTCTTCAGTGTCGTGTACTAGAACGAAGAAGTCTGCACATTGTATAGACGAAATGCGCGTATCATTCAAAATAAGCCATCACAGAGAAAACAGTCCCGATTGAAACCACACACTAGTTTTTTGACATCCAAACTAAAGAATAGTTGTTTTAAAAATCAATTTGTTGTTTCAAACCAACGTTTTTTTTTACAAACCGGCAGATTAGTTGTATCTACCTAAATATATCACCACAAAACACAAATTATAATTGTTCTAAACTAATATTTTTGTTGTTTCGACCTTGAAAGGTGTTTATTATTACCAAAACACAGGTTGCGATGACTCGGGGAAACGAATTTAAGTTTTAGATTAATTCAACCAAAGTGGCAGTTAAATCAAACTGATAATTTGTTTGCAGAATAAAAATTTAGTTCGAAACAAACTATTTTTTTTGTTTTGGTTATTTAATTTTCCGTCATCCGATCCCTGCTGCATGTTGAGTGACAGTGCCAGAACTCAACAAAACTCAAAGTTTATATCACAGGTGAAAATTTAATACTTTACTTAAGAACATACGGGATCAAGTCCCTATCTCTTCGAAGTTTTCTGAGCACAAACCTCAAATATTATTAGGACTACAGGCGTGAAATTTTCAAGAATCGTTTGCTCCACTGGAGCATCCATTGGTTAACAATCTAAGCGTTGTTTGTTTGGTTTTTTTTTTGTGATTTTTAGTCTAAAAAAATAGTGAAGTGATAATTAACCTAACCTATAAATCAAATGGAAAAAGTTTCACCTTAAACAACAAAACCTGGAAAAAGTAGAATGGCTCGAATAAACATTTGTAGATTTATCTTATACTGAGAGAAGTCTGTAAAGGTAATTGTGCCTTATTCTCATGTTAGCATTTCATTCAAAAATATAAAACAAAAAACAAGTATTTTAGAAATTACAAAAGAAATGTAGGGGATTGTAAACGGAAAAGTTAGGTTAAAACAACAATCCAGTTTAAATCATACTGAAATTGGTTCGGAACAAACCATATGCGGTGTTGAAATCAACTAACAAATCTGTTTGTTTTCGTAGCTGTCATAATGAAACAACTAACAACATGGTAAATTCAAACGGATCAGTTAAACTGCGTAATTCCCGAAACAATTACTTAATATTTTAGTTAGTTCTCACTACAGAAGGTAGCCAAACAAACTAATATGATGTTTGCCAATTCAACGTAAAACTCCGGTTCAAAGGAACTAGAATATGTTCGCGTTTACAAATCTTTTTTCTCAGTGTTGCTACCAACCCTGCAAAGCCTTTCGTCAGTCATGTAGTGGTATCTTATACGAATGTTTTAAATTTATCAATTTCGCGACCGTCCTGTTAGTTGCAGAATCTCAATGTATATTCATTTCCAGGATTTCTTAAGTTCTCGGAACTCTGCACTTTTTTTTCGATAATTGAGGGGTTATGATTTGGTCTATAGCCAATAAGCTAAATAGCTCGTAGCCTAAATTAACCGGTTGAATACATGCCTTATAATAACAACAATAGTAAACCGGGTTGCATGCGGATTGCAAAAGCATACGTGCTAAACCACAAGTGAAAATCAATAGGCATTTGCTATGCACTTATTTTTAGGTCATACAAATTTCGTTTTCCCGTCTATTCAATCAAAGATTTACTTTCATCGTAATTCTTAGAAGCAAGCCTGAGATTCAACATTGTCACTGTAGACAAACGGCTCTTATGCTAAAATGAGATTTGATTATAATGAATTGAATCTTCAAGAGCTAAACGCCATCATTGATTCGTCATCTACTTGCTGCTGTGCGATTTTCTTTTACCTCAACCATAGACGACTTTTGCGACTCTTCTCGATGAGGGGGATCGTTTCCTTGGTGGTGACCGCTGTTGACGATGGAACGGGCTGCGAAACGCTGTCCATCGCGCGGATTACTTGTAGCTCATGAATTTTGGTAGATTTTTATGACGTTTAATTACTAGTGAAACGGATAATAAACAGAACACTGTTGATAAAACTTTCAAAGTTGCACCCTTTCGCTTATGTGGGGTTTGTCTCTGTTGTGTAAAAATGGAAAAAATGACGTTTCCATGAAAATATTCCAACACAAACACCACGGAAAGTCATGATTATGAGCGATGGATCAACTCAAGCAAAATAGTCTATTTTTTGTTTACATCCATCACGATGTAAAGCTTACACAAACACTGAGGCATTCAGATACAAGTCCACTATACAAGGTTTAGAGATCTAGCCCGCATGCATGTGTTGGAGGAGGACATGCACGGTCAATTGAAACAAATCAATAACGTTATGAGAAAAGTTCTATCGTTATACCGACAATTTAATCATGGTCAAGATGACTATTGCATATAATGGTTACAATAACCATGAAACTGGACGAATTAACCACGGTCATGGTATTCTTGACTATGATCATGGTAACAAGGACTATTCGGACATTAGGCTAAATGTTGGATCAACTATTTTTAATCATTGTTTTGACCATGATAACAGTCGGTTCAAAATCACTATACTACAATAGTCATCCTAACCCCCAATAATGGTAAAATTGACTATCAAATTTGTTTCTGTGCGATTATAATTCCATGCGACAAAATTCCATAATGCGTACATTGCAAACAATAGGGGGTTTTAATTTAAAAAAAAAACGTTTTTTTCCATCTGTATCAATGATGGGTGTTCTTCCTAGCACAAAAATATTTTTTATGAATATCAACAATTTTTTCTCAATTTTTAAACCAGAAAAATCTAATCATTTTTATTTTCACAAACCGACATGCAGTTTCACAAAGTGACATTTATTTTCAGTAACGGCGGCTCCCGGCACTTAATTTTCAGTAACGGCGGCTCCTATTATGACATAAATGTCAACTTATGTATGCTAGAAAGCAATGATTAGTTCGTTGCTTTAGGTAGCCTGTTTTTTGTAGCGTGTTTCATGGTGAAATATGATGGTGTTGTCTTGCATTCAAAAAATTTTCATAATATTTTAAAATTGTTTTTTCAATAGTTACGCTTGTCAGAATTTAAAAAAAAATTAAATGCCGATATATTATTATATTTACTATCTAACAATGTTATAATCCACATACCCCTAGAGTACCCTATTGCCCGCATAACGAAAAACAATTTGCTAGGGTATGTGTCCCTTGACTCAGCCTAGTAAGCAACAATCGATTACATTTTTCATTGTAACTCATAAAGTATTTGAGCTGGAAACAAAATTTAACTTGCTATACACTTTCTAAGATATGCTTAATAAGCCATCTGGTAGTATGTATCACGAAAACCTACACAACTCGTTTTATAAAGTCAGAAACTTTCGAGGGATATGGATGTTATGTCGGCCTATGGGTATCAAATTGGGTCTAATCATGGATGCAAATTCGTCTCATTCATTTGATTTTTTTATAAAATGCAATTTTCGTACGGGTTTCTTCCTGATTTTCTGATTCAAGGTGTTCCCAGCTGTATTCGCTCTACTCAACCAACAATTTCACAAATCAAACTATACTTAAACTGCTAAGAAACACTTAAGTGATTTTTATGTATGATTTTGCGATCATTTGACAATCAAAACATTATAATTCGCTCTACACAGATTTTGTTCCTTTAATTTGTGCTAAGATAAGCCATACAAACAACATTCAACCTGAACTCAGACATTTTTTTGTAAATGTTACCAATAACAACATTTTTACTACGCTTTTCATACAACAGGCCATAGTTGGGAACATAGAAAAAAATATGTCCCTAACATTGGGTCCATCGTTTGCTTGTTAAATCATTTTTATTTTACCAATGTGACCTGTTAGTTTATAACATGTGACTACATTCTGTACATCTTGGCTGCATTATTCGGTTTAAAGGTTCAATTTCGGCAAATTTAGATCATTCGAAGATCGTATAGATAATCTGTTCAGCTTAACCAGTAAAGTCATGGTGTCTAAAAAGTCAAGGAAATCGAAAACTACGCGGAAGTAAACAACAATAAATTGATTGTTCATGTCTCAATTGCTTTGAAATAAATCGGTCATGCTGATAGCAACATGGTTTTGTTGATTATCGAAGAAATAATGACATATTTGGTTCATAGGCCGAATCAAGGAGCTAGGCTAACATTACATCCCGTTACCTTATATATTGGGGGGTTGGAGAAGGCCCAACAAGCCACCCTTAAAAAAATTAATGTTACAAATAATACAGAAGTTAATATGAACCGGAACAATCGACAAAGACCTAGGCGACGAAATAAGGACTACGATTTGAAACTCGGAACATGGAACTGCAAATCGCTCTGTTTTCCTGGCTGCAATAGGATAATCTACGACGAACTTCAACCACGTAACTTCGAAGTCGTTGCATTGCAAGAGATTTGCTGGACAGGACATAAGGTATGGAAAAGCGGGTATCGAGCGGCTACTTTTTACCAGAGCTGTGGTACCACAAAGGAGCTGGGCACCGGCTTTGTAGTGCTGGGCGAAATGCGTCAACGCGTGATTGGATGGTTGCCGATCAATGCGAGAATGTGCAAGCTGGGGATCAAAGGTCGATTCTTCAACTACAGCATCATCAACGTAGCCTGCCCACGCGAAGGGAGACCCGTGCAGCTAGAGCAAATGTATGATGGCTGCCCGCAGCGGTACGTAAAAGTCGTCATTGGCGACATGAATGCTCAGGTAGGACGGGAGGCAATGTATAGACCGGTAGAAGGCCTGATGCGTGAAATTTGCGGCCTCCCGTGGTTTAATAGTCCGAAGTACCAACAGTGTACCATTTTCAAATCGCAAGTTGCATATTGATTGTTGGTACTTCTGCACCGAATCGAAAAAATGACTGGTTTGATGGCGAATGCAAGCAGTTAGTAGAGGAGAAGAATGTAGCACGGGCGAGAATGCTGCAACACCGTACGAGAGCGAATGTAGAACGGTATAGACTGGCACGGAACAGGCAAAATTCTATTCTTCGAAGATCGAGAAAACGAAGCAATTGAAGTACTGAGAGAAGTTGATCAGCTCTGCGCAAAGACTACGTACCACAACCCAATATGTGCAGAGACCTGAAAGGCAACATTCTCACTGGCAAGCATGGAAAAACTCATTCACTCACATGATCACCACCGATTTAAAATAGCAACCCTCGATTGCTAACAGAATACTGAACGAGTGTGACGTTTCCGATCAAACGATTCTACACGAATTCTCGAAAACGAACATCGTAGAAAGAATAAACGAGCGAAACAGAATCATGCGAAAACAAAATTCAGCTAGACGTTATATTGAATGAATGCGTTGCTGAACGCAAGCGATTTGAATACACCGAATGAGAATATTTTGACTCAGTAAATGCAATCAGCTGAAAGAATCAGAGCAGAGATACGGTTTAAAATGACGCTTTATGTTTTTTATGTTGCATTAGATTGCTAAACATCATGTTAGATCATTATTTGAAATGTAAAATGATGTTTAAGGTATGATTTGAAGAAATGAGTGTGATTCAATCAATCTCGCTCAGCTGAATCCAACTGAATGCAATCGTTAATGATTGAACGGGTAAAAAATAGGCAATGAGAAAACGCCCACACTGCTACCGTCCGATTCATTCGCTGTACGATCAGCTGCCAATTTTGCTCAATTCTGTTTTCTACGAATAGAATGAAAGCAGAACACTAATGAGCAGAATCGGAATAATTTAAACGTGGTAACGCTCACTTCTGAATGTTTCTGCGTGTGAGTGAAAATTAGCGCTAAGTGAACCGATTTTTCCCATGCTTGCTCACAGGAGAGTGTGAGGTGATTGAAAAGTGGAAGCAGCACGATTGGATGGAAGAAATTGTATGTCCAATCTATAAAAAGGGCTACAAGCTGGATTACTGCAATTATCGTGCAATCACGCTACTGAGCGCAGCCTACACGTTGCTCTTTCAAATCTTATGCCTCCGCCTATCACCAAATCCAAAGGAGATCGTGGAGCAATATCAAGCCGGTTTCATGGGTGCCCGCGCTACTACGGACCAGATTTTCGCGATTCGGCAAGTGCAGCAGAATTGTCGCGAATATAACGTGCCCACACACCATCTTTCCATCGATTTCAAATCAGCTTATGATACAATCGATCGAGACCACCAAAAGCAGATTATGTACGAATATGGATTTCCGGAAAAACTGACGCGGTTGGTCAAAGCATGAAGGGAAGAGGCTCACGAGAAGACAATGCTAGCCTCCTACCACGAGTTCAGATCGACAGTGATGAAATCGAGGTAGTAGACGAATTCGTGTATCTGGGCTCATTGGTGACAACCGATAACGGCACCAGCAGAGAGATACAAAGGCACATTATGGCTGGCAATCCTGACTAATTTGGACTCCGAAGGACGCTAAGATCGAACAAAGTTCGCCGAACTACAAAGTTGACCATCTACAAGACATTTAGTAGACCGGTAGTTCTTGGTGTCTTTGAACGGAAGGTGCTGTGAACGATCTACGGTGGGGATTGGCTGTTGGGATTATATTGTATGGTCATAGGTGATTTGAATCATCACTTCGAATTTTCCAGTAGACAAATCTAAGACACTACAAAGATTACACATTGTTGATTGTTTGATGATCAAAATTAAGTCATTATTCTACAGCGTGGTAAAACCAATCCATTGTGATGCGTAGTTGCAAAAAAAAAAGTTTTAGGAGCTGCCTAAGCTGTAAATCGTATATATCAATTGCAATATTAGCAACATCCTCAATTTAGCTTTGCTGGATTCCTCAATAGGTTGTTATGCACGCATTATGGTACTGGAACACAGAACGCTTTTTTCAACAATATTGATATAATTCGCTTAAAACAATGACCTTAGCTTGAATGAGTGCCGAAAGTTTTAAAGTCAGTATAATTTTGCATACCCCGGTGTAAGGCAGTCTATCTGAAAGTCTGTTTTCCATATCAGGGGCGGTTCAAAACATCATCGGTTTTCCATGTTAGGAGCGAACGATCATCGTCTTCGTGCCAGCGTGGGATACTAAACAGTGCAGTGTACGGTGGTCCTACGTCGAGACACCAAACTCTTCTTTTCTAAGAAGCCACGCCTAGGGGAGTTGAAGAAATGAAGAATTCAATGGAATGGAGCTGCTTCTTCGTTCTCGAGAGATTCTCACTAGATACTCAACGGATCCCTCAAAGGTGACATGAGCCGAAAAATGTCGGGATAAACATGGAGGTATTTTAACAGGTGAATGAGGTGATTTAAAGCTTCAAGTAGCAATGCGATGAACACCTGAATGACACATAGGCGGAACACTAGGATAGCAGGACCGGTTTGCATAAGTCTGTTTGGTCTAGCGACCGCTATACCAAACTATACTACATACACGTACAAACATGAGCTGCCGCCCCCATAAAAAAGCGTAGTTTGCCCAAGGTATAAAATGAAACAATCACGTGAAACAATTGTGTATTTAATTGAACTAAAAAATTGGAACAATTATTTTAACATAATAACTTTAGATCAAACAGACTTTGTTAAAATATTTTCTATTTCTCGAGTAATTCATGTTAAGGGTCCATGAAAAACAAATTCATATTATTGTTTTATATTTCAATTGAATATTGCCAATATAGACATAACGTATAATGTATGAAAAGAATATTATACATAACTTTAACATAAAGCGGTGATTCAGGCCACGAATTACAAAATGACCAATCCAAAATATGATATTGTGCTCTAGAAAACTTACCAGCATAAATTCTTCAAAACGTTTGCCAGCTTGAACGGTTCCCTTCTACGGTTCCGAAAAGATCGTCCGCCGTATGTTCGTCTTATTACCCGGCCGCTGCCGGAAGGTTCAATGAGTAATTCTGCCTCTGAGTCACTGATTTCAAAATCGCGTAATTCCACATTCATCCCTCTGAGCAAGGCCACCCCCAGGATGTTTGTAGCAAACAACCTGCCAAGATCTTTTCGGTCTTTTCGGTTTTTGATTTCGCTCGGCAATCCTGTTGTCAAAAATTTTCACTGCAGCACACAAATGGCACAATTAACAAGACGCACTTTTTCACTACTGGTAAGGTAGATGATTATACCGATAGCTCTTTCTGCAATTACTTTTCGTTGTCATCATTTTCCGATATATTCCTCACTTCAGAACACCCGGGATACGGAGAAAAAAGAAAACTTTGTTTTCATTTCTTATCAGACGGATTATTTTCAAGCTGATAAAAATTCGCAATTCCGTAGCAACTTTTCATTAGAGCGAAAGTGGATATTTGTTAGTATGAGTTTCTTCACTGATTCTCGCGAAAAAGAAGCTATTTCCGTCATATAGATTTTACTAGCTGGTAATTGAAATAAGGCTGCACTAACTGTAAAGGATAGGTAGATGAATTTGCCTTTGTTGGTTTATACTTATTGACACAGCAATTACTATTAAGTATTGTAGATTCGCACTTTTGAAATGAAGGAATTATTATTATTTTTTATGTTTTGACATCGGACGATTAAACGCACACACACACGTGTTGATATTGCATATCTGTCAAGGGAGCGTCCATTAACTCAAGCATAACTTTTCAAATAGACGTATCTAACATTTGATAGGAATTGAGAAAAATGAGATGGAAGTTCCAGATGCTCTCATTAAATCCAAATTAACTTTACTTCAAGTTTTTTTCGATCTGTTCATTCTGTCATGGTTGAATAATATTAAAAGAAGTAGAAATCCTGGTTTTCATTCACTTTCGCTCTATTTTTGAGATGATTAACACATACACCGGTTTACCTCTATACCATACACACCTTGCTAGATACGTTAGTGTGACATCTTGCTTGTAACATACACCGGTTAGAACGTTTAGCACTTGCGTCATGTCAGATACACCTAGTATAATTTTTAAGCGCAGATACGTCAGCTTGCTCTGGGGTGTATCTGAACTATTAGCATAACATTTGAAAAGACCAGATAGGTCGCATATGAAGTTTGGCGCACATTACGGAATAATTTTGATAATGTTATTTGGCAATTGCAACTACAATAAGGTTGTTATTAATGACAGGATAGAATGCAAAACTCGATTTGTTTACATTTGCGACATACGTCCTTTTGAAAAGTTATGCTTGAACTGAGTTTTAAGAAATTCCTATTGGAACATTTTCTGGGCATATATTCCAAAAGATCCTATCTGAAACTAGTAAAAAATCCGGAGCAATTTACGATTTTTTTTGTCCGGTCCCGCTGCATGCTCTACCCAAGAAACCACGAGGCTGTAATAGCAACAATCAATATGTAACTTGCGATTTGAAATTGGTTCACTGTTGTAGAACCCCTTGGTCCGAATTATACGTTGAAGCCAGCACCTTGTTATACATATTTGCGCCTTTGTTTTGATTTGCTGTGTTATTTTGACAGAGTATTTGAGAGTGTGTTCATGTGAGTTCATTATAAGGGGTGCATTATTGAGCTTGGGACCGAGCTTGGGACGATGTTCTAGTACTGACTGAGCCAAGAAAAAAATCGTTTTTGTATGGGACCTACTGGTCTTGGAGTTAGTCTATGGTAATAGCGTGCATATATACACTCAGCCAAATAATCTTAAGAATTTTATAAGGTTGAACTTATGAACGATCCTATGGAATTTCATAAGGCTGAATTATGAATCTATTTTGTTTCACACGACGTTGTTCTTGAACGCCTTTAACCTTTCCTGATTACAAGTGTTGATATATACTAGTGGACAAGTCACTGGACCCAGAATCTCAAAGTTCAAGGTTCGAATCCCGGTTGCTCCATATTTTTATTTTTTCGACATCATTATATTTCATAAGATAAATTTATGAAATTCATACTGATTTCTTATAGCAAATAATCATAATGCAATCTTATGAATATCAAAAGTTTATTTCGCTGAGTGTAGGGCATATGTATTACGTCTAGTGCATCATTGAAATTGAATTAAAGCTGAAAAGTGCCCCACTAAGATCGAACTAATGCTATATCTTTTGTTATGCCATTAGACATCACTACATTTTCAAGCTTATCTAACGCTTTACTACCTGACAACTGTTGAATTGATGCGATCCCGCATCACCGATGTTGATTTTGGGTTGAATAAGTGCAATAATATAATGCTTGTGGTTACTTGGGTATTCACGTAAGTTTTCAGCGCAGGAAAACCTGAAAATAGTATAATTGCACGCATTAACATTTTTAGATTTCTTTTAGACAGAGAGGTCTATATATGTAAATGTGCGCTTTTCTAATGTTTGTTGGCCCTTTATTCAAATGAATAATATTGAAATTATTATAAGAGAAATGTAGGTGAACGGAAATGTTTGTTGTTTCAACCGTTTCGATCGTTTGTTTGAAACAGCAATTCATTTTAAATCATACTCAAATTTGTTTGAAACAAACCATAAGCGTTGGTAGAACCAACTAACAAATCGGTTTGTTTTCGTAGCTGCCATAATGAAACAACCAACATAAAAGTAAATTCAAACGGATGCCAGTTGAACTTAACTGCTTAATTCCTGAAACAATAACTAAAAAATTTAGTTTGTTTTAACCACCGTAGGTAAATGTCTAAGGAACATGAAATTCCGGTTAAATGAAACTAGAATATGTTTGCGTTTACTAATCTTTTTTCTTAGTGTACTAGCCAGACCATTGACAAGCCTATATCAATAGCAGTGATTGACAGTATGATGTCCTCTGCCCAAATTGATTCGGGCCCGCTGTCAGCTGTTAAATAGAAGTACAATAATTTGTTTTGGTTGTTTGTTTTGATGTAAAACGAGGCAACAACAGACAAAACGTAAACGAGCTATAACAAACACAACTTACAATGTTGACATTATTTTGACATCTGAGCTTGCTGAGATGTTGTCTATGTGAAAAAGTGGTCCTTGTCATAGGCCTGGTACTAGCACATCGGTCCCAAGCTCGGTGCCAAGCTTAATGATTCGCCCCTAACAACTTAGCTCACACCAACACATCCTCAAATGTTGTGTCAAAATAACACAGCGAATCAAAACAACAACCAAGCTACTAGTACCGGAAGGTATCGAAAAGTGCAAGAATTATTACAAGGTGCAGACTGCAAGGTATACTTCGGACCTAGGGGTTCTACAACAGTGAACCAATTTCAAATCGTTAGTTGCACATTGATTGTTGGTAATCCGGTAATACAAATGAAAGAGGTCGTCTTTTGAGCGTGTGAGATTTCATAGCATAATGCCTTGTTCAGACTACAGTATTATAACATGTTGTAACGACTTATAACATATGTTATAACTGTTCAGTCTGGCCACGGCTTAAGTTAGATGATATTTTGAAGATTATATATATTGTTAACATTTGAAACCACATGCGCCTCTTTGAAATATTACTATTGAGTTTTGAGTTAATAATTCGACATAGCTTTCTCATTAGGGCCCCTAACTGACAAACGTAAACAATGGCTTTTTCCACGAATTTATCGTCATTCAATCCAATCCTCCGCGGTCATTTTGAAGAGGCAGAGCTCACCTATCCGATAAAATTAGAAGCTACACACTTAGAAAATAACACCGATCTCGGTTCAATTTTCTACCGAACTACATCGGTTGCCAACAAGAAACCGAATAAATCGTTTATATACACTGTGTTTCGTCCAGGGCTTGACCAGGCCCTACGTTGTGATTTAGTAGCATTTACGTACTGTCCAGTACCCAATATAATTATCAATCAACAATAAATTATCATCAACAAAGTAGTCCGTTTTCTTCGCTTGTCATCGTCGTCTCAGAAGGAAAAATCACAACGTAGGGCCTGGTCAAGCCCTGGACGAAACACACTGTTTTCGGGTGACTTTAGAACCAAACCCGAGTTTCGGTTACTATTATGATATATTTGACAGATAAAAATGGAAGATGAACCGAACACTACGGTAAGGAGGGATATTCAAGAGTTCGGTACACGAGAACCGAGAAAACTCGGTAAACTGAACCGAGCATTCGCTGAGTATTCATAAACACCAAACACTTCTCTATGAGTCAATTCCACGACGGCTATGTCTACACTCGGTTAGCTGACTTGTTAAGACCTGAAAAATCGTCAACCATGTTATCTCCCGTGTGCGCGATAAATGTGCTTTGCTGAAATTCTCCGTACTGTGTTGTTTTTTTCAGGTGAAATGAAAAAAAACAACAGGAAAATGCACATTTAGTAATAGATGAAGATTATGAGGATGAAGTCCAATAAAGAATGTAACTGATGAAACTGGTTTTATTACTAAAATTCGAAACTATTTCAACCCAAAATTCCAGCTCTGCCATAAGAGCATGCGTATCGGGCGCAACTATCTGGGCGACTAAAATACTAGCGCATCGGGCTGTCATTTTAGTTTAGTCACTCAATCTCACACCGGTCGCTACTATATTTTGTTACCGTGGTCTGTATCGGTCGCTGCTAAACTAGTGCTCGACACGCTAAGATGAGAATACCTAAAGATCGTTGAAAAGTACCGATAATCGCTCAAAAGTGCACATACCTAAATTATGCGTAAATACTAATGACCTAATATTAGGCAATAGTATTGAAGGAAGATAATATTGTATTGTTACTTTTTACTGAAAATTGGGTATATTTCTGTAGTTTTATTTTACAGGATGCTTTAACAAAAAGACATGCAATTGATTAATTTATCCATTTTGATTAGTATTTCAAATTATGCACTTTAGAAGGAACAAATGTTCAAATGTATTACATCGTAGTATCTAAAACTGAAATTGGTAATAACGTTCTGACTATTTTTCAAACTGCATGGAATTGGCCATTATCGATGATTTTCTGCTCTCTTTATCACCAATTACTTTGCTTAAACTGCTCGAAAAAACCATTCTACTAGGTAAACAATAACGTCTTATATTGAAAAATTAACATTTCACAAAAGTCAGTAAAAACTACGCAGGTAATCAATAAGCAGTTCCAAAGCATCTTTACGGCAGCCTATCAAGTAATTAAGTCACCTTAACACTCCGTTCGCACTACAACCTATATTACGTGATATGGAGTATCTTGATATCAAATGCTATGTACATTATTTCCGGTGAAAACTAGATGTATAGATGCTGATATCAAGATACTCCATATCGCCAGTACAAACTTTACGGCTTTCCTCGCACGTTATGATGAAGTTCACAATGCAACGATCCATCACCAGCTACGAGAAGATTTGATTGAACATTTGTGGAAAGTAAAAGGAGAAGAGGAATAACACACACACACACACACACACACACACACACACACACACACACACACACACACACACACACATCACACAGAGAAAGTTCTATGATTTATCCAAAACAGTTAAATAAAACTTTTATTTCAAACAGTTACTTCAAAAGTAGTCGTGATAGCTGATAATTCAATTAGTATGAAAACTGACATCAAGGAATTCTTCACAAAATTGGATCTTCTGGTGCTTCTCATCATCTTCATCAGCCGCTTTGTCTTCACCAGCCATATCCCATTCACCTGTCTCGTCGTCTTCGCCAGCTTCATCGTCTTTGCCGAGCTTGCCGTCGTCATCCTCGAAAGCTTCGAAAACTTCTTCATACCTTGGTTGGGATTCAACTCTGCTTTCTTTTTCTGATAATGCTTTTTGTAATATCCTTTCGAGTTCTTTCCACGTTTGTATGCCCTCATGTTCTGTAAATAAAAACGATATAATACTTCGTCAATAATCCACAAATTTAAGGCACAATTAAAATAACATCTACTTACGGTTACTTTTCGGGATGGATTATTCCGCAGTTGCAATAATCGGGAAATTTAATCGTTCCAGCGCTTAAACTATCCGATGAAAATCACTTTTCAGCACGTTTGATTGCGTAAACAAAAATAAACAACAAACCAATCGAAGATTTTTAACACTTGGCAGTCGAATAGCAACCCTCTCTCACGCCACTATCGCGTTGCTAAATTTGAGCGCCCGATGCTTTCCGATAGTCGCGCTACAATTTTGCTAGCGCTTTTAGTTGCGCCCGATACGGTTTGTAGTGATGATTAGGGCGATCAAATATAGTTTAGTCGCGCACCGCTACGGGTGCTCTAAAGAACCGAATTCCGTAGCTGTAACAGAAAAGTCGGTTTGTTTGACAGTGTTCGGTCATATTTGAGTAAACCGATGTTCGGTTATTGCTGATTGGATTTATTTTTGTCAACCAAGTTTTTCGGTAAATTTGTAAGTTTGCTAGAAAATAAAAATTTAACTAGAACTCGGTTGCTCCAATTTGAACCGAACAGACAACCGAGCGTTCAGCAGATGAAAACTCGGTTGAAATTCAACCGAGTTCGGTTCTGTTTTCTAAGTGTGTAATTAGACAGAAAACCTATGGGAAAACTGTAAAATTACGTATGTTGCAAATGTAAACAAATCGAGTTATTCATTCTATCCTGTCATAATAACCCGCTTAATGTAGTAGCAATTGCCAAATACTAATATCAACATTATTCAGTTATGTCAGTCAAATTTCATATGCGACCCTGATCTCCCTCATTTTTCTCAATTCAAATGTTAGATACGTCTATTTGAAAAAATATGCTCGATTTCTATTTTGTTTCCTATTTACGAAAACATTTGGCATCCCTGCTAACAAACTCCGCGCAGTCGCAAAATGTAAACAAAGTATGGAAGAATCCAGGTTGAAAAAAGAAGAAGACACCGAGTGGTGATAAATCTGACAGCTCCATATTGAAATAGGACGAACGTTTTAAGCACGCTTATAAAAATTAACACGAAATTCTAATTAAAAGCGGTTTGTTGTATGATGTAAGAAACTCAAATCTACTCAATAAAGACATTTTCAGCAAAATAAAAATAGATCGAAATAATGCCTCTATTTTGCAGTTTCGGATTTTTCTTACATCATACAACAAACCGCTTTAATTAAAATTTCATTTGAATTTATTAGAAGCATTTTAAAACGTCTGTCCTATACTTTAACATGGGAGCTGTCAAATTTATCACCACTCCGTGTCTTCTTCTTTTTTCAACTTGGATTCTTCTATAAAATTCGCGATAGATTGGTACATAAACAAACACAATCCATCCTACACAGCATCAGTTTTTCGTTACAGCCTGCCCAGTCGTTGGATCAAACAGATTCATTCCGTCATTGAAGGTACCCAGAAGCGGTCTTCGCGTGTGCAAAATAATCCGTGGAGTGTGACCTCGCTTGCTGCCGTAGTGTTGTACTGTTCTCGCCACATTCGTTCAAATTGTTGAAATTTCGTGACAAGATGTTGAATTTTCTGTCGTCGAAGAAATCCTCCGGTGCTAGTCCACTGCAGGGCTACAAGATAACCAACGTAGAACGGAGTAAAAAGTACGGCGTGGCCGCAGATTCGCTTCGGATGCTGAAAACGAAAGCCTCCGAAAAGTTCAAGGTGAATGACCTAGATAGTACGGATAGTGGATTGCATTCAACTGCATAGAGAAGCATAGCAGTGCTCCTTATTTGGATTTGCTCCGCAAGCATTTATAGCGGAGGCTAGGGAAATGGCATTTTCGGAGGATTTGCTTCTGTACAATGTTTAAACTTGTTAAATCAACCATTGATCTATTTTGAAGTTACCTACTTTGATTCCAATTTTAAATTAATTTACTACATTTTTAATTCAGTTAAGTTTGGTTGTAGCTAATGTGCAGACTCATATATTCAGGAAAACGATTTGATTTGCTAAAGTCTCAAAACAAAATACGAAGGGCTATGCATCATTGTATCTTGTTTTCGTGTAAGAAGTAAGAAGTTTTCCTCCTAATTGCTGGTAGGTCCTTGACCTGTTGTTTTGATATAGCGCGTTCAAGCATTTAGTGTAACCATCGTCAACCAACCCTTGTCTTCTTCCTTCGATTTGGATGTTGTGGTCTAGGAGCATAAACTAACTATAAGGTCGCTATACGTGTAAGGACATAAACGGCAATACATACTAGTGTGAGAATTTAGCCGAGGTCGACCAATGAGCGCAAGTGCAACTATAGTTACAGGTGCATCAATGCACTGATATCTATTCAGAAATACGCGAACATCGATACTCGGCAGGACCGAGTTGGATAGATACACAAAGGCCAATGACATTGACACGGTTTATTGTACTCTCGAAAGATGCTTGCATCTCTTCCGTTTTCTTGCTCTCGGTTGACGCCACGTTTGTGACCTAGTTCTGGGGCTCAAATAATCATGCTGAATGTTTTTTGTTCAACAAAACAATGAGAGCAAAAATAAATACTCAAACTGAGTATTTATATCATATGGATTTGAAATAACTGTACATAGGTGTAGTTCATAAATACAAAGTTCTGAGAGCATTTCGCAACACGATTGTGATTAATTCAAATATCATTTCTCGATTTTCATTATTTTTTTTTTTTTTATTATTACAGCTTCAAAACTGTCGCGTCTATCTGGCACGGGAGGGCGTTGAAGTGTTGGACGAGGATTACTTTTGCACTCTGCCAGCCCAAGTTCTGTTCGTGGTGGCCGAGAGGGACGTTATCGTAAAAACTGGCAAGTATCTTCTTTGCGCCATTTCTTATATCATTCTCTCGCGACGCGTCGGGAAACAGACCGTTTTTGATTCTGGTTGGCATTGACCCTATTTTAACTATTACGTTTACACCCCGCTCAGATTTCCAACTAATGTACGATGCAATCAAATCTAGCCATAGTGAGCTGCTGCAGGCTGGCACGCTTGCTAAGGAGTTCGTTAGCAATAACCAGAGCGAGATAGCTGAACTGCTGCAGAATGCCCAGCGCTCACAGGAAGAGCAGACCCTTAGGAGTCTGCGAACCGAGCACGCGGAATGGTTTGAAGGTTTGCAAAGAGTGTGTAGTATAACACTGATTAGCACTATGATGTTTTGATCAACGGATGGAGGTAACCTCGACGGATCTTTTTCTATATGATTAATATCTAATCTGGATAGGGAAAATAGTTGTTACAGTTTATGTCGACGAAGTCGTTTCGTTTTTTATTGCTCCCGTTTTGGGGATATATTAAAGATCAGTTGCTTTAGCGATACTTTGTTTCAACGGAACTATCATCCAAAACTATTCTTTTCATGACCACTGATGATTTCATTCGATAATTTCATGTTGATGGTATTCATTCATAGTATCCATTTGATCAGCAACATCGTCAACCTAGTTATATGAAAACTAGCAAGCGTTAATAATTAGAAAAAAAAAAGTGCATGAATTCAACTCTAGGGTTTTCGTGTTCAGTTCAAATTAAATTTCACAGCTAATCAAGCTTAGTCCAAGATTATCAAAATTGTTCGAGTAAAAAATGAAGTAACACAAATGATGATACATTAATTTAATTAACATCTTTCCCACCCACCCCACAAGGGATCGACGAAAAATCTGGTCGTACCAAAGAGGAAATCATGCAACGTCGTGGTCAGGACCGCATCCGAGGCTACTTCTACAAAACGAAGGACGAGCTGACAAAGTGTGCCATCTACCGGCAGAACACGATGGCCAAGGAGTTGATTGACGAAATGCTGGATCTGTTCCGTCAACTGTTGAGCGGGTTCGATTATTTTAGCTGTATCTTCGACCGAGGTCATCCGCAGCGGTTGGCTTCGGAGACTAGTGGCGAGGTTTCAAATTTGGTTCTTACTAATGAAGAGCACAATCAAAACCAAGATGACGAAGTGGACGCCGCCAGAATTTTGCCGAAACGCCTGAAACTGGCGATTAAACAATCCCTAGAGACCGATGGCAATGCAATCGGGAAATACCGCGTGGCTCTGTGCAATGCAAAGGGAGATTTTCCTTGCATGGGACTATGGAACGAAAAGCAGTGCAAGTACAGAGCACATATTATCAATCCGTACGCCAGTAGGGAAAACATGATTCTGTTCCAAGTGTGGAATCTGGATCATCAGGTCGAAATAAGTCGTTCGGTGCTTCCTTCCATTGTGGAGAACGTCAGACGAGTTATAGAAAATGAGGCGGATGCAATATGTAAAATACATAACCGTAAGGGTAAGAAACTTTCTGTGATAACTTATTTTATCGAGCTTTTTACGCTTGGGAACCTCAAGTTGGTTCATATTGTTTGCCACGACAAAAGTATTCATGATATGATCTCAAAAGGCAGTATAATCTGCGACAAATGTGCTGAGTACAAGTATATTAAGGATTTCCAAAACAAAATACGCTTCAATAAAAACGGTTTAATGTAGGAGGCGGCTAGCGGCAGAATTGTTAGAAAGTATGAGAAAGCCGAATAATCGAACAAGGTTTTCCATAAAAGTTCAGATGTAAATAACCATAGTTACTAAAAACTTTATATGTTGCTTGTAGGAGTATAGGGAGGTATTTGAGGAGAAGGACGCAGCTCGGGCAGTAATGCTGCAGCACGAGACCCGGTAGAACGTGAATCGTTTTAGACAGAAGCGGCGACAGTAGACCCGCCTATTCCGGGAGAAAAATCGCCGTCTGAAAATGTGGACTGTAAGAAAATGGAGCAGATGCATCACACTGCAACGCGGAAGCTCTATCAGGAGCTCAAAACATATAGCAACGTCTTCATGCAAAGAGCCGAAATGTATAGGGATAAGAATAAGGGCATTCTTACGGCCCTGCCCTTCGGATCAGAAAGGGGTATGGGCGCGTCCTGTCGAGTTGGTCGCGGCAGTTTTCTTGTGTGAATTGGCAGCCCCATCAACGTTTAAAAGTGCCTGAACCTAATGGACAGTTGTAATGATCACTTGAAGATGCGACGGTGGATCATTGCCCTGATATTCCTAAATGTAGCATGTTGTAAAATGTTTTTTGTGTTCTATAACCAAACATGATGGAATTGAGTGAACGAGTGGAAACTCATCGGGAATGATCTCTCATATGCATCCGTCGAACCATTCTGAACGGCCGTTGTGAGAATATCACCATGAAAATGTCACATGCTCATGGGCTGCAAAATGGTGAGTCGACAACTGTGATGGGGCGTGCGTCCCCGCAACATAGCTCTGGTCCTCACAAGTTCCTACCTCATGCTTCCACGGGTCAACTTAGCTGGTAGTGCGGCCTTCTGACTTCAGCTAGATTGAGGAGGTGCGTGCCGAGCGTCTGTCCACCAAGGAGGTGCGGCTCAAACAGCGGCTGAGTAAGAAACGCTGTATCTCGTCAGCTATACTTTAGGAGGCAGTCCCACCAACGCAATGTAGCCAGCGCGGTAAGATAGCATGCTGAAGTCTTACCCTACCATGAAAAATGTAAGTATTCTTTATTTTGTGAGATTTTTCCTCATTTTATTGCCCACAACTATTTTATAAGGAACAGTAGAAATTTGCAGTACATTTACTAGTGCAAATAAAAACAAAAATAAATGTGTTAATTGAATCTAAAGTTTAGTATAGCCGTGAAATTTTCATTTTGTCTTAACTTTTATAAATCATTTATGCTAAAAATGTCTACTGTTCCTTTAACAACTATATAACGGGGATTCCCTGGGGGGTAGCCTAAGGCAGTCGAAGGATTTGTTGACTGGACAAGGGTTCGTGGAGTCGCCAGTCCCTTGTCATGCGAAGACACGCGGCCTTCTGGCCGTAGTCTTCCGAAGGTCCTCACTGAGATCGGCTGACCCTGCTACAAGAAGCCATCACGTAGGCTATTCTCTCAGAACAACCTGCTGAGAATAGTCCTGCAGCCATAGGTAATCCTTGCACTGATGGTGGGTTCTTATTACACATCACACATCACATGAAAATCTCACATGCTCATAGCGTGTTACCGATCACTAATGCTTTTTCTGTTTTTGCAATACTGTTGCAACCATATGACATCCTAAAGTCAACCCTTCAAAAGCAGAAACACAGAGACAACACAGAGCAATAAGTGAAGAACGGTATAAACCCTAACCAATTATACTTTCAGTAAAATTTTCCAACACAAGGTAAGCAATCAAATGAGGACCACTACAAAATATACTGAATATCCACGACCACGGAAAGGGTGGGACCATCAGGGCACCCAAGTGAAACGGTTCGGATAGAAAGCATGGGACTGCCTCCTCCATATTGTTAACATTTCGCGGAACGAGGGCGGGCTCTTCGACCCTATCTATTGGGTTTATTTTGTCAATCGTGGGCTCAATTCTAATGCTGTGGATGTTTAATTTGTTTATTTGAAGTAGACATCAACAGACCAAGTTTAAGTCCTAATGATGTTAAAAACAAAAAAAATTACAATAAGAAACGATTACATAACCTCTTAGCTGGAGTCAAAACAAAAACAATAAATAAGTAAAAATAAAATAGTTAAAGCTAAAGGGTGATACGGTCAAAATTTGGTCAAGGGAAAACGCGTGTAAATCGGTGAAATCGTTTATTTAAAAAATCAAATTAAATTTCTTTTTCAAGTTCAATTAGTATAAAATTCAGGAAAAATATTCAGTTAGGCTTCCGCTTTTCCAAATCCGAATTGCCGGGCCTTACGCTTGACCCCTGCCATCAGATTTTGTACAGCCACCTTGTCCACCTTCTTCGCCGCAGAAAGCCAGTTTGCCTTGAACTGCTGCTCGTCCTTAGCAGTTTTTTTGGTCTTCTTTAGGTTCCGCTTGACAATAGCCCAGTATTTCTCAATTGGGCGGAGCTCTGGCGTGTTGGGAGGGTTCTTGTCCTTGGGAACCACCTGCACGTTGTTGGCGGCGTACCACTCCATGGCCTTTTTACCGTAATGGCAAGATGCCAAATCCGGCCAAAACAGTACGGAACAACCGTGTTTCTTCAGGAAAGGCAGCAGACGTTTATTCAAACACTTTTTCACGTAAATTTCTTGGTTGACAGTCCCGGAAGCTATGAAAATGCTGCTTTTCAAGCCACAGGTACAGATGGCTTGCCAAACCAGATATTTCTTTGCGAACTTTGACAGTTTCGTGTGCTTGAAAATATCTGCTACCTTTCCCCTTCCTTTTGCCGTATAAAACTCCTGTCCCGGAAGCTGCTTGTAATCGGCTTTGACGTAGGTTTCGTCGTCCATTACCACGCAGTCAAACTTCGTCAGCATCGTAGTGTACAGCCTCCGGGATCGCGCTTTGGCCGTCGTTTATCATCGCGATTTGGAGTCACTACCTTCTTGTAAGTCGATAGTCCGGCTCGTTTTTTGGCTCGATGCACGGTTGTAGACGATACACCCAGCTTATTTGCGGCATCTCGGAGAGATGGGTTAGGGTTTCGCTTGAAACTACCGGCAACTCTCTTTGTCCTGTCAGCGGCTTCCGGTTTTCGATTTCCCCCCGATCCAGACTTCCTGGCTGTCGACAAACGTTCCCCAAACACTTTAATTACATTTTTAACGGTTGATTTGGCAACTTTTAGCGATTTTGCCAACTTTGCGTGCGAGTAGATCGGATTTTCGGGATGCGCGAGCAAAATTTTGATACGCTGCTCTTCTTGCTTCGACGGCATTTTGACAACTGAAGAGTGAATTCCAAAATCAAAATAGGAGCAACATTCTACACACACACACCTTCAAAATGAGGGGTGTTCAGGTTTTTTAAATGCAAAATTGAAAGAAATTCGTCAAGTTGATATTGACCAAATTTTGACCGTATCGCCCTTTATACACTATCTTAATTACGTGCGTCAATTGTTCTAAAAACGGTAGAAAATCTCCGACGAAGTGCGTTCCGCGTCAGATGGAAATCGAAAATAGACACCACCCTATTGAAGGTTCGCTGCAACCCCTGAATAGCGCTATTCAACACATAGTTGGTGCGGCGAAAAGGAAGCCTGAGCATGGAGTTGTGACGCATTGGCCTTGGTTGGACGTTGATGCTAATTTGTTGAAGGATCCTTCCGCAGTTGATTCTTCCTTGTAGCACATCTGCAGCAGTTAAAGCTCTACATACATCTCTTCCATGTCGACCAACTGACACCGACTTTCGTAGCTAGGAAGACGAAAAGGGTCGCTCCAAGGAAGTCTACGAAGTGCGAACCGAAGAAACCGGCGTTGAATAGATTCGATTCGCTCGGCGCCATTATCATAGCATGGACTCCAGACCGCTGAACAGTACTCCAGTGTCGAACGAACGAGGGAATAATAGAGCGATTTAAGGCAGTGAATATCGCTGAAGTTCTTCGCGACCTTGAATATAAAACCGAGTGTCCTTGAAGCTTTGTCAACAACATACGATAAATGTTGCGTGTACGTCAGTTTCGAATCCAGCTGAACCCCTAGGTCTTTAATGCACTGCGTTCGTTCGATGGTTGTACCGAGAAGATGGTAGTTGAATAGAATTGGTTGTTTCTGACGTGAGAAGGTTATCACTGAGCACTTGGCCGGGTTGACCACCAACCGATTTAGAGTACACCAATGAGCAAAGGCATCCACCTGCGCTTGGAGGAAATGGCAATTGGCGGTTGAACAGATTCGCATAAAGATTTTCAGGTCATCAGCAAACGACAGGCGGGGCCTCCGATAACATAGTGTACGTCGTTCAAGTATAAGAGAAATATCAACGGTCCCAGACCCTGTGGTATCCCAGACGTGGCGCAGAAACTCCTTGAACGAAGGTCACCCAAGGCAACTGTCAATTGACGCCCTGTGAGATATGATCGAAACCATCTTAAAAAATTACCACCAACTCCTAGTCTGTCAAGTTTAGCGATAGCGATATCATGATTCAACTTGTCGAAAGCTGCCGTTAAATCTGTGTAGATCACGTCCGTTTGGCATCGAGCGATCATACCATCAGTGATGTACGACGTAAGGCACAATAGGTTTGTAGTTGTGGAACGCCCTGGTGAAAATCCGTGCTGGTCGTCACTTAACAACTGCTTGCAATGTATAAAAAGTGAGTTCTTAACGACCAGTTCAAAAAGCTTCGATACAGCGCTTAACGATGTGATTCCTCGGTAGTTGTTCACGCCCCGTTTGCTTACTTTTTAATATAAAGGAAACATGTCCGCCATTTTCCATCAATAAGGAAATGTACCGCTAGAGAGGGACATCTGGAATATCTGATGGAGTGGACACAGAAGACAAGCCATGTTCTGTTTCAGGAAAACCGACGGAACCCCATCGGTTCCGGGCTTAAGCGATGTTTTGAGGTGTAATGCCGCGTTCGAGATTGATTCTGAATCCACATCAACTAGGCTGAGTGTTTGATTTGCCAAGGGAACATTGCCGGCGGCAGCGTGAACAGAATGACTGGTTAATCTCTCGTCTTCATAAACACTAGCAAATTTTACCGAGAACAGATCGCAAATTTCCTGTTCAGTGCCAGCAGTTTCGCCATTATAGAACATGGATGAAGGTAAGCCTACTTCCTTACGTTGTTGATTAACATAGCTCCAAAAAGATTTCGGATGAGATTTGAGACGCCGTTGAACCCCACTCAGATAACGTTGAAAATGCGCACAACTGGTCCGTTTATACTCGTAGTTGAGTCTGCTATAGTGTCGTTTAAGCGGCATGGTGCGGTGTTTCGTGAATCTTTTAAGAGCAGCCCTTTTATTCCGTTTTAGCGAGCGAAGAACGTTCGTCATTCAAGGGACCCGAGAGTCAGTCTGAACAATCTTTTTTGGGACGTGTCTGTCAATGACATAACTTGCTTTTGGAAGGAGATTCTCTTCCCTATATTCACGGGTTTCGCGTAAGTGTATCTGTTTACGGGCCCGCCCAAACGTTTTTGGCCCTTCATACAGGAGCTTGATGATCACAAACATCAATAGAATCCTGATCAAATCGTTTTTCAGATTATTCCACTGCTATGGAAAGTTACCTTGCTACAATTATGAGCATGAGCATGAGCATATTGATCACCCGTGGTTTGCTACTTCGTTATTGATCTAGGCCAGCTGAAATTGCACAGAGAACCAACAGAATGTCACCTGGGAGTAGTGAATCATTCTCAATGTGCAATTCCTGGTGGTCTCAGTTTTTGGATCAATACCGACGCTGGCCACGCCCGTGTAGATCAATTAGGGAAGGGAAGGAATGTTGGTTGGATACTTGTTGCTGCAAGAGGCCGTATATACTACTGCACCCCCACAAGTATCTCAGGGAAGGAATTTGTTAGAGGGAAAGGGTTTGTTCATAGGTCCATCTTGGTAAATGGTGATTATAAGTCCGTTTTTTAATTGTTTAGTCATTTTCGATTTACTCTTCTATCAGCCGGCTGACTAGAGATGTGGAATGAACCTATTTAGGTTTGAATGCTGATTTAAACCAACAGTAACGATGCTATTGGGGACCCGTGTGTGGTTTGTTTCAATGTAAAACATATATTAGTTCACTTTGTTTGCGCTGTCTGTGGAATGCACGCTGCATGCAAGCAGAAAACAATTATATTATCCAAAGAAAACAAATTTTTGTTATAAGTTATATTGTCCAATTTTGACACTATCTCCTCTTGCATTTGAATCCGGAACTACACTTTACTTCATTACTCTGAAACACAATTGATGATCGCACGCGGAGCTTTGAAGCGCATTGTATACACCAGAGCACGCGCGCTTAAGCAAATAGCACGAAAGCTACGGCTAGGATTACCTTCCGCGGAAGCTACCATTCGAACCATATTTTTATTCTTGTGAGTCTTACCGCGTCTTACCACTTTTTGTGTGTCTTAAGCAAGCATCCACCAGCGATGCCACTGGCAATAATAAATGTACAATCAACCCCGCCGCCAGGAAACTCGGCCGAACTGGAACAGAGTCGGAGCGTCCGCGGGCAAGTCGTACGACAGATTTGGCAAACCGTCTCACAAACCCGACGCACAACCTGTCCACAGACGCCCCGACCCCACGTCAACCCCTCAAACCACGCTCCATGTATATGTTTTGAAAACTCTTTTGTAGTATACCAAACGGTCAAGACATTTTTTTGCAATTAATGGAATTTTCCCTACCGCACAATATCCGCTACGGGAGGTAAAACTATTCTGGTATAAAAAAAAAGAGTAAAAAAAATACTTAGCTGTATTCCAATCATTTCCGTATCCGATCAAAAAAGCCCGACCAAGCCACCAGCAACGAGCAAAACCCATCGCCACCAGCTGAATACTGCACGGGTAATGTTAAATTCACACACTTTTCTCCATAATTACTAGTTGAACAAAATCACAGCACATTTTAAAACACGAAATCTCCATTAATTAAATCCATCTAATTAATTTCAAAATGCTAGATAAAACTGTAAAATGACAGCTAGAGAAAAAGCCGGAAAGTTACCTTGCTACAATTATTGGCAATAACTCTTAAAGTTGATAACTAAGAGTTAACAGTATCCTATACAGTTTTAACCATATGTCAGTATGTCAGATGTTAAAATTCCACATAACATTTTAATGAATGGGCGGTTACATTCGTTTTATTTTCGTTCTATTTTATGTCAAAATGTTGGTATGTAATCCAGATCATAAGAAATCTTACAATGACAATATGGCATACAGTAATCATCTGTGTTAGTGTGAATTATTATTTATTTATTTAAAATCATTGAAGATCAAGCCCATATATTGTAGCAATGTATCTTAAATACAACGGTTTTTTATTGTTGTTGTTGTTTTTTATTAATGACATTTTACATCCATCGGATGCATTCATGTCAGTTTCAGTTTTCTTGAATTTTTTAGTATCCAGTTTTTTTTCGTTTTTTTTTGGTTGCATTCTTTCAGTTTATTTAAAACAAATATTGGCAACGTTGATTGTATATCACTCATCAAACACTACTACTGATACAAATCACGTGAAAAGGTCCATTCTACTGCTTCAAATGATATTTCCCAAGACGGCCCTCCGCGTCCTACCTCTAATATACATGCTTGTCATCGTCAGTTTTAAGTAACACTTTTCTGTGACTATGTGCCTCATTTTGAAATCAGATAATTACCCTGATCAAAATATTCACCCCATATTATACCATGAGCAAATAAGGTATTTTGGTTATTTGTTCCATATAACAAATGGATAAACAACAACATAAATTGCCACGAAAATGGAAAGTGAACTTTTAGTCGTTTTTCTTAGATTAAAAGTAAGAACCCACACTGTACAAATCCACATGTTGCAGCATGCCCTTTGTAAGGAGGGCAAGCGGGTTACTTACCGATACAACCGCTCGCATTGGTGGTCCGACGAGAAAAGGGGCGATCGTTGCGAGAGGCGAGCTCTCGTCGCTGTCCGACGTTCGGGTGTCGAGTCGGCACTCCCATGCATTTGCGGAGCCGAATGGCGTTCGGGTTTTATAGCAAACATTATATTCGTCTGACCGAGGGGTATTAATACCACACATCCCCCTTCCACTTTAGAACTAAAGGAAAAACCATCCCTGGCTTGATACAATAGCTTTTACTCCATTTGAATAAACTTCATCGTTCATTTAAATAAGCAAATGTTATTTATTTCGAGTTTCCGTGTATCACATAAAAATGTCGTTTGGCCCTTATGAAAACTTACTCTAGGGTAATATTAAGTCACTGATGGTCGATTTAATTCAGTGTATAGTAACTGTCAAACAGACAGCATTGTTTACAGCAGGTTTACAGTTATCTCCCATCGATCTACCTGTTCCTCTTTGAGCTCTTTGATCCTCCCTCCTGCCGAAAAGAAAAATCAAAACAAAAAATGAAAAGATTTCCAGCTCATCCTATTTTTCTATTCCTATTTTCCCGAATATCCCAATTTTTTCGAGGTTCAAAGTATGCAAAACTACTTTGGCAAGCTAGCATAAAGGAAAAACTACGTGGCTTTGGTAAGTGACAATGCAATAGTATTATAATGGTTTGTTTACTTCTAGGCAAAATAGTGAAAAATCAACGCAAAAAAAAAGTGACTACGAGAAATAGAAAAAAAGTTAAACAGATGTAGCCACACAACGTACCTGTTTTCAGGGAATATTTCCGTCATTCTGCGCTTCTAGTGACTGAACGTAATCCTTCATGTAAGATGGAACCATTCTAGTTCTGCGTGGCCGCTCGGATGGCCCCGCTGCTGGTGCTTTTTCGCTAGCGCTGGCATTCGCCGGGGATGTCGAAGCCGGAGTAATATCGGTCTTGTCGATCTTGTCGTTAGATGTACGCCAGTTTCCCACCTTCCTGGTATGTGTCACATGCCGCTTCACGATTTGACCACTGTCGCCTTGTAAGGTAAGGCTCCCGTTATCCTCTTTGATGACGGTATACCTCTGTGGGTCAAATCTGCTGTCTCCTTTGGCACGATTCAGCCGCTCAATAATGACCATATCCCCCGGTCTGACGCTGCAACTTCTAGCACCTCGTCTGGCATCCTCACGTTCTTTAGCCTTCAGCTTCTGTTGTCGATCTCTGCGATTCAGGAGTTCCTCGTCAAACTCCGCTTTTGCATGACGCAACAAAGGAAGTCTGCGCTTAATTTTTCTTCCCATCATTACCTCCTCTGGTGGCAAGCCGGTCACCGAGTGGGCGGCGGCATTGTGGGCGTTGACAGCTGCTTGCAGCTCTTTATTGAAATTAGAGCCATTAGCAACAGCGGAAGCCATAGCCTTGTTGACTAGCTTCATGTAATTTTCAACTAGTCCGTTCTGTTGCGGGAATAACGGTGTCGAATATATGGTTTCGATCCCACGGTCGGTACAGTATGCCTTATATTCATCACCATTGAATGGTGGCCCGTTGTCGCAGCGAATGCTTTTTGGGAATCCTTCATGCGCAAAAATTTCTTCCAAGACACGTTTTGTTTGTTCAAAATTTGTTGATTTTACCGGGCGAGCAATCAGAAACCTCGAACGATAGTCAACAATCAGCAAAATCGAAATTCCTCCGAATCTTGCGTACGGACCGTTAAAATCCAGCGCGATAGATTCCCACACAGTTTGTGGAATTAGGATTCTTTTCATGGGAGTTGGTTTTTCCGGTCGGCCGTTAGTAGCGCATGTTTTGCATGTTTTGACCCAGTCTTCTGCATCAGCGGCCAAGCCTGGCCACCAAACGCGCTCGCGAAGGATGCTTTTAAGCTTCGCCGCCATCGGATGTCCGTCATGGGCCAAGCTTAGGGTCTTTTTCTGGAGTTTACTAGGCACTACCGCGCAACCGTTTTTAACCAAAATTCCATCATCAACTGATAAATCACAGGCCACATTTTTGAATCTTTTCAGCTCATCGGGCCAAACATCCGTCTCTAGTGCATCGATGACGTCCTGGAGTGTCGTGTCCAAAGCAGTTTCTTCTTGAAGCTCCTTCATCGTTAAGAATCCAACCGAATTCGCTTCCAGAGTTGCTATTTCCCGAGGACTGTGTTGATCGTCAAACGGATCGTCCTTGCCAGTATACAGCCGAGAGGGTGGGTCGGCGATGTTCTCGCGTCCTCGAATGTACTCCACATCATAGCTGTACGGGCTAAGACGGAGTGCCCATCCATCGGCCCTTGTCAAGGCCCTTTTTGAATTTTCACGCGAACGGTTCAGTATGAAACTAACGCCCTGTGCGTCGGTTCGAACAGTGAAGTGTCGGCCTAGCAGAAAAAAAGAAAAGTGTTCCACCGCCCAAACGGTGGCTAAAGCTTCCCGTTGGTTCTGCGCGTACCTCTTTTCGGTGTCCGTAAGGGCCTTCGACGCGAAGCTTATTATGCGAGGAGACTTCTCCGGACTTTCCTGTACCAGTACGGCTCCAAGAGCGTGGGGCGATGCGTCTGTGTATAGGATTGTTCTTTCGTCTTCAGCAAAATATCCCAACGTTGCCGTACATCTTGTAATTCGGTCCTTAACTACCTCAAATGCCGCCTGCTGTTCTGGTTCCCAGGTCCAATTTTTCTGGTAGTAGCGGCCCAAAGAATGCTCGAGATATCCGCGAAATCTTTGATGTAAGGACTAACGTATGACGCCAGCCCCAGGAAGCTTTTGAGCTCGGAGACACTAGAAGGCGGTCGGAATTGTCGAATCGCTTTAATTTTCGCCTCTTCCACATGGAATCCATCCTTGTCCAATCCATGACCCAAAAATACCATGAAACTCTTTTCGAACACGCATTTACCCTCGTTAAGGGTAAGATTGTTCTCCCGGAGTATTCTAAGGACCTGGGCAGTGGTCTCTCGGAGTTTTTCCACCGTATCGGCGAATACCAAAACGTCATCGATGTAAACGATAACATTGTCTACTTCCTCGAGCAAGCGGCACAATTCCCTTTGGAAAATTTCCGGTGCGCAGTTTACACCGAACATCAAGCGAGTAAACCGGTACATTCCGTTCTCGGCCAAGAACGTCGTCAGGTCGCGTGATTCTCTGCTTAATTCGAGATGGTAGTAGGCGTTACTAAGGTCTAGCTTTGTGAAAAACTTCGCCCCATGAAGTTTCACCTTCATCTCGTCAATGTGCGGCATACGATAATACTCTCTCTTAATCGCCTTGTTTGGTGCGCGCATGTTGACTACTAACCGGAAGTCATTTTTGCCTTTGGGTACCGCGGACATGCCGCTTATCCATTCAGGCGCCTTTGTGACACGCTCGATGATGCCGCCTGCCTCCATGTCCTCCAGTCGTTTCCTGGCTGCTTCACGGAACGCTGCTGGGACGTTATAGTATGCGTTCTTCTCGGGCGGTACTGATGTGTCCACACTGAACTTGACTTGAACCCCCGGCATCTTCGGAAAGATTTTCACCGTGGTCGATCGCTCGCAACTGTTGACTGAGAGTCCCACCTTTAATAGTTTTAATTCGCTCGCTGTAGACCGCCCAAGAAGAGACCGACGACCTTCATCTACTACGAGGAATTCCGCTGTCACGATTGGCTTAGTCGCATCCATCACTTCAATATCCGCTTTGAAAGCGCAACGTATTACCATAGGGGTTTCTATGGCATATGCCCGGAGCTCACTGGTCACGGATTTATCGATTGGCTCCAGGTTAGCCATGCCTTTGCGGAATTCCCTTACCAAGTGCGTCCAGTCGTTTCCACCCACTATATTGACGTCAGCACCTGAGTCTACAAGGAAACTGTACGGGCTAGACGAGCCAAGCCGGCAACGGACAATCGCGTCGTTCATAGACACGACTGCATTTACTTGCTAAAAACAAAACAAAAATGTGGAAAAAAAAAATTTCACCATGAGCGATAGGGAACCTTTAAAAAGGGGGCTATTTCCATCAGACAAATTAGCAAAACTACCGTGGTATGACTAAGTTGAATGAAAGAAAGCTTTTCTACTAATGACTTTATTAATTTCGTATATAGTTCAACTGGTTTATACCTGGTCGTTGTCGGAATCCGGTGCCCATCCCGGTGGAAGAGGTTTGCGTGGGGAACTTGGCTCAGTCTTCTCCTGTACATTATTGACAACAGTATTCTTCGGTTTACCACGGCACGTTACTGCGAAATGTCCAACGCGGCCACAGGTGTTGCACGTTTTATCCAACGCGGGGCACGCATCCCTTTTGTGGTACAGGAAACCACACCGCCAGCAACGGGTGCGCTGACCTTGGCGATGATTCTGTGGTAGTCCTTTCGGTTGATTCCTTTCGAATCCTCTGCCCTCTACTTTCCGCATCTTCCGAAGTGGCTCCCTTTCGCGGCTGCGTTCATATTTCCGGTTGACTGCAAGGACTTCGTGTGGGCTATCCTCCACGGCTGGTTCGCTGGCTTCGTACGCTTCAACTCTTGTAGCTGCTTGTACGACGTAGTGTGCATCATGTCCGTAGATCTTTGCAGCTGCTGCTAGCTTTTGGTTCTGCATACCTTTGAGAAGTTGAAGCAGCACAGACCGTTCTTGTTCGACGGTGCTGTAACCGCAGAGTCGAACTTTTTGGGTGAGTCTAGCGTGGAACATAACAATCGATTCGCCTTTCGCTTGGCGCATCGCATGGAATGCCTGATATTGCGCGGAGGTGTCAGCGTCTTAAAGTACTCAGTCACCCCTTCGACGAAGATCGAGTAGCATCTCTGGTTCCTGTAAAGCGGCTGCAGATTTTTGGCGTTGATGATATCCTGAGCTTGTTTTCCGAGTGATATGTACAAAAGTTTCGTGCGGTCTCCTGCGTTGGTTGACGCGGATAATGACATAGCCATTTCGAAGTTCTCAAGATGCCTCTCCCAGTTCTCCCATATCATATGCGTGTCAATTTGTTCTGGGAACTTGGGAATGAGATCATAGCGAATATTACTACCTCTGTCTGCTGGACCGTAATAAGGAGTTGGTTCGGCTGGGCCCCCCAACGGATTAGCTCCAGGACGGCGTGCATCCGTGGCGTTTCCCATCATTTCCTCCAAGCGAAGGAGTCGCTCGGACACGTTAGCATGCTCCGGCAGTGCAGGGGGATCCATTCCCACGGTCTCATGAGCTCCTAATTGAAGATCGTCAGAGTAATCTGGAGGTCCATTGCTTTGGTTATCACTTGATTCGGTCTGGTCTTCACTGATATCGCTCTCTACCCAGCCGTTGGCGGCTTTTGGAGCTCGAACAAACTTTCCGCCGTTAGACATGTCGCGTAATCTGTTGAAAAAAAACAAAACAAAAACAAAGCTGACTTTAGCACGATTTTTGTATAGCGTTTATTTAGATTAAATTTTAAAACAAAAGCGCGATCAAAACTGTTCACCAGATGGGAAAAAAAAACAATGCAAAATATATTTGGTCAACTTTCTTTTCGTGATTCCGCCGTACCGAGTAGCCAAAGTTATTATCTTAATAATTCTCCGGTATTCTTCTAGAACACCACAAAGCAAATTTATGTCAAAGTTTTTCCGGTATTCTTCTAGAACACCTTAGCTCAATTGTCTGCAAACTAGCTAAAGCAAAAACATCGTATCGAAGACTTTCCGGTATTCTTCTAGAACACCTTGCAGCGCATTTATCTGCAAACCAACACAGAAACGTTCGACGTGACTTCCAGGAACTAGGCAACAAAGTATTTTCCGGTATTCTTCTAGAACACCTTGCAATTTCTTCATTGCAAACCGGCGATAAAGCGCATTCCATGTGGTCTTATCATGGCAGTGAAACCACGAAACAATTCCAGCATATTTTCCGGTATTCTTCCAGAACACCTTGCAGCATTTTAGACTGCAAACCAATGTCAGCACATTTCATATAATTTTCGAGTTAAATGACGAAAGAAAAACTACCAAATAGTCTTCGGTGTTCTTCTAGGACACCTTGCATTGTTAGTCCATCCACAAAAACAGCCAGTCAAATTGTATGGCAATTCCAGGGAATAACCTGGCAGGATCGCCACTGTACAAATCCACATGTTGCAGCATGCCCTTTGTAAGGAGGGCAAGCGGGTTACTTACCGATACAACCGCTCGCATTGGTGGTCCGACGAGAAAAGGCGATCGGCGAGGCGAGCTCGCGCTGTCCGACGTTCGGTGTCGGCGGCACTCATGCATTTGCGGAGCCGAATGGCGTTCGGGTTTTATAGCAGACATTATATTCGTCTGACCGAGGGGTATTAATACCACACACACAACGGAAAACAATTTAGTGTATAGTCAAAACTGTATTTCGAATGTAAGATATATTATCACATTTTATATTATTGTTATCAAATAGTTGTTTCTCATTTTCACCGTACAACCTCTACATTAACACATATTGTTAATGTATGGCATATTGTCATTGAAAGTTGTTCTATTGTCTCCACTCGGTCTTGATTATAAACCTACGTTTTGGCATAGAGTACAGCTAAAATTTTGTTTGTCAAAATTGCCGTTTTTTTATGGAAACCTTGGAGATGGTTAGTTTATAATTGAGAACTGTTAATGTCGTAACAATAACGGAAACGGTCGTCAACAATAAGGGAAAGGGTTCAGGAATGGTTTGTGATTATGCGGGAAGTCTAAGAGTGAAATGCGGCCAGTATCACACCTGATGTAATTGCCTTTATATAAACGTTCTACGACGTGGCAGTGAAAAATGACTAAAATATGTGATACTTTCACTACTGGTCAAATTCTTGGTCTCACGTGCATGTTTATAGCATGAGATAAGCCCTCTCACCGTCGACAAGGTGAAAACTTTGACCCACGAGAGGGAAAAACACATCCAACAAATTTACTAGCAAAATCTTCGTTGTCTCCTACCTCCTTCATACATTTTATATACATACCCACATATGTATACAAATGTGTATTCTTACGTCGATAAACAGATGTAGTGATAAGCGAATGCATCACACAGAGTTGTTTTTCGCATAGAGAACGAAATACAACCGATTGAATGCTTCGTAAGTGCATCTTTTTAGATATAACTCTTTTGATCACAAAATAATTATTCTTCTGCTTGAACCAGCTCAGCTACAATCATGTCGTTATCGGACGTTGGATCCTCGCTGCAAGGGCTTATTCTGTCGCAGGGTGATTTGAAGTTGCTGAAGGACCGGCATTGTATCGTCCGCTTGAGCAACGATCCGAAGGATGGAAAGGTGAAATTGATCTCCGGTGGAGGTAGCGGCCACGAACCAGCCCATGCCGGATACGTAGGCCAGGGAATGCTTACGGGTGCCGTTTGTGGAAACATATTTAGCTCTCCTTCCGTTACGGCAATTTTGGACTGTTTGAGAGCGGTGACCGACCGCGATGGCGGCGTTATTTTCATTGTCAAGAACTATACAGGAGACAGATTGAACTTCGGGATTGCAGTGGAACTAGCTCGAGCAACGTATGGATTCCGGGACGTTCGGATGCTTTTGGTTGGTGAAGATTGTTCTATTGAGGATGGGAAGGTGAGAAAATCAGTTGGCAAGCGAGGATTGGCCGGTGTTGTGTTGGTGCATAAGATATTAGGTGCTATGGCGGAGAATGGGATGTCGTGTGAAGATATATTTAATTTTGGCGTAGGACTTGTTGCACGTGAAAATTTTGCTACCATTGGATTTACTTTTGACCTGAAGGATGGTACGTTGGAAAATATCGAAATAGGAAAAGGTATCCATGGCGAACCAGGAGTTTATACGATGCAAGCTTGCAAGGATTTCCATGAAATAATCGAATTTATTATCGGTAAGCTTGTTTCTAGTGTACCAAAATCAACGGAAGTGATACTGCTAGTGAACAATCTTGGTGGAACATCTGAATTTCTGATGGGTGTTTTCTTGGAGACCTTCCTTGATGAAATTAAAAATATATACGGCGTAAAGCGGATCTACAGTGGAGCTTTCCTAACGTCGTTGAATCAGGCTGGGATATCAGTAACCGTTTTGAACAACGGATACTCTCCAAATATTTTGGAGTATTTGGATTGTAAAGTCACCGTTGCTTCAGCACTGTTCGGGTCAACTTCTAAATTTACCCTTCCACGTTCAAAGGTAGTTACAGTGGGAGCATCAAATTCATTAAAGATTGCTGAGAACTCAAATGCGTGCTCGATTAGTTCAGAATTTGGTGCTAAACTCGCCTCAACTATTGTTCACTTTGTCTGTGAGGCACTGATTTCCTGTAAAAGCATGCTGAACACCATCGATAAAGAAACTGGTGATGGAGACACTGGTAGCACCATAGAAAAAGGAGCTAAATCAATTTTAAAGCATCTGATAGCGAATAAACTAGACCTTGTGCAACCTGGGATTTTGCTTCAACAGATAAGCATTATATTACAACAGGATATGGGCGGCTCGTCCGGGGCTTTGTATAGCTTGTTCTTCCAGGGCGCTGCTTCGGGATTTTTAAACCCTTTGAATGCTGATCCCGTCGGTATCGAACACTGGTGCCAAGCTTTGAGCAACGGTAACGACAAAATTGTCGAATATGCCTTTACCCAACTTGGAGATCGTACTATGCTGGATCCTCTGCGAGAAGGTGAGCAGCATTTAAGGCAATCTATCGATCAAGGATTACCATTGATCGAATGCGTCGAAAGTTTCACCAAAGGATGTGAGGATGCAGCGCGCGCTACTCAGCACATGATTCCAATGTCTGGTCGAGCATCGTATGCTGCATCCTCGGAGACTTCTAGATTTTACAATTTCGCGGACCCGGGAGCACACGCTGTGTCCATTTGGTCCCGTGCTTTACTAGAAGCGTGCAAACAAGTCATTGTTGAATAAGTTAGATCAATAAAGGTTCCTCCGATTATAATGTTTCATTTCTTTTAAGCAAAAAACTCGTTCAATTTATAACAAGTTGAACTGAAGAAGATTCGAAAGTAAAGGAGGATCACCGGAAATTTTATTTTGAAGATCAGAACAAAGTATGATTTCTTTCATCTGATAAACATAAACTCCATCTTTAACAGAGTAAAGTCAGTCATTTTGTATTGAACAAGATCGAATCAGAAATACAAATAAAATATTCTCAAAAAAAAACTTACATAGATTAATTGTACAGTAGAGTTAGTTGTTACATATAGCCAAGGTGCCAATATTAGAACAAGAAGTCCAAATCGGGAATCTCCACCTCCGGAAGACCAAAAAGGAAGTTGCGCGGTAAATCGTCCGGTATTGGTTTGACCTGTCTCACTGCACATTTCTTCGCCATTGGACGGGGGAGTTCTACTTCAGGCAATTCCATTGGTTCTATGTTCAGTGGTTTCATGGGTTTAATTTCCCGCCTGTAGCTAATGCCATTGAAATTTATCATTTGCTCTAGAAGATCCTCCCGCAAACAGGCTTCCTTTCCCCAGCTGTACTCGGCGTCTAGTGGTGTGAATATAGGAAACGGTGTTGATGTCTTCTTTGTTGCCACTACAGGTTTACGTGTACTGCTTTCGGTCGATTTCTTACGAGAAACGGAAGAAGCAATCACGGACTTTTGGAGAGGAACTTTCTTGATGGTGGTTGCTTCTGACAGCTGCTTGCTGTTGAAATTAGGCCGCGATGAACTGTTAGTAAGATCTTTGAGGGCACTTTTCGCTGGACGAGTGACATTTTTACCTATTAAAGATGTCTCTGAAAATGCAAAATAAAAAAAGAGTTTGGAAACTAACAAACTAAAACAGAATGCACTTACTGCCAAGGCGTGGATTTTCGTTGGTATTCCGTTGTTCTAGAATGTTAAAAGCTCGTGTTGATGCCATCTCTGCTGCGATTGCTCTGATCGACAAATAGGATTAATTTGATTTGCCTGAATTATATTCAGAATCTATTGTGCCTTTCTTGTCGTTTCAAGGCTTTTGTTTTACGTTCCTTTTTGTTTAAAAAATTGCCTCAAATTTTCCTGTCTTGACCGTTTATTGTAGAGCGGTAGAGCAGCTGCTGTTCAATGAGTGCAAACACGCTAGAGCAAAATAGTTTGTTGTCTCTTTTATTTCTTGCTCTGTATAGTTTGGATAAGATTGACGTCGCCTTGCATCAACCGTTTCATCATAATGAAAAAGAAAGAGACAAAGCATTCACTTTGCCACACAATACATAAATTACATTGGTTGTAGTAATGAAAGATAAACGTTCAAAACGATAGGTACTCTTTATACACGATAATTCAATTAGAACCAAATTTGGGTAAGATTCACCAAATCAAGACCAACAATTGAAAAGGGCCTAACTCCAAAATGTAAACAATGAGAAAAACGATAATCGAATTGAACTTTACATTAATAAATCCTATTTCAAAAATACATCAGTTAACCTAGCTTTAATCAAGTTGACGATTGAAGTTTGATGAGATGCATATAATTTTGTTAGATTAAACCATATTAACATCTGTGTATGCCGCAAAACTCGAAAAGATAAAACAACGCCTAGTTCTAGATTAAAAATATCATGGGCCCTTTTTGTTATGCCTCTCAACTGTCAGTTTTTTCAATGAGGCCAACATGTTGAGGCTTTTTTTACCGAGAAATTATAAGAGTCCTCTGGGATAAGGCTTGTTATTATATCATTTTGTGTTGAGGCCACTGTTTATTTTTTTTCAACAACAGAAGATAACAAAACCGTTTCTTAGTTAAGATGAGAAATCTTCGTGGAAATCTTGAAACCGTAAGAAAATTTAATAAACATGCATTTAGAAAGGCCCTATGAAATGCGTTCAGTTCATGTCAATCATAAGGCCTTTGATACAAGACCTCATCATTATAAATGATACTGTGACTTGTTCACTAGTGCACTCTTTATGCACATTGATGATAATATATTTTCACACAAAGTTAGGTATACTTTGCAAATTTAACTATGATGCAGAAGATGCTCATGATCTATCAATAGCAATAAAACTTAAAAACGATTTCGATGTTACATTTTCTGGTGTTATGGTCCCTGTTTTGTCAATGTTGCTCTTGGTCTTGAAATAGTCAAAACTGTACACGCTCGTTTGTAACTACTCAAAACTGAGTAGAAAACGACTCAGTTTCGTTAAAAGTGGAACTACCCTAATTAGAGTAATTAAAGTTTACTCATTTTTGATAAACTAGGTCACCTGTCAAAAGTAGAGTAAACATTACTCAGTCACGTTTGTTTGTATTTTTACAAAACTGAGTAGAAAACGCCTCAGTTTTGTTAAAACTGGAACTACTCTAATTAGAGTAGCTATGGAGTTACACAATTCTGATTAACTAGGTCACTTGTCAAAATTTGAGTAAACATTATTCAGTATCTAATTTTATTTTTTATTTTATTTTAATGAAATTGTTGATTGTTTCCAACAACTGTCCAGTCAAAACGGAACGGTCGAATGCTTTAAATTTGAAATTTTATAGATTGATTGCAATTCCTCAACAAACATGAGTGTCGAATAACCAATTGTTCAAACCAATTTGGGGAAATTATTCAGCAACAAATTTGGGAAATTATTCAGCTTCCTAGAAGAAAAAGCTGAACAACTTCTCCAAATTTGTTTGAAGAAACAGTTATTCAGCATTGATGTTTGTTGGGTCATGAATTCAATTCGGCACTTCGACGTCAAAATGATTCTTGATTACAACATACAGCCATCCCATCTTGAAAACTTTCGATCGACTGAACCACGTTTTTCGCTTTTGACAGCTTCATTGTAATTACTCTATTTTTATAAGTACAGCGCTTTTACAATCAGAGTAGCATTTACTCAGTTTCCTTATATCAAGTTACTTAGTTTTTGACATTTAGCATGGAAATACGAAACTGAGTGAAAGTTACTCTATTTAGAGTAGATCTGAACGAGCCTGAAAATTTTAGTATGCATTATCGTCCAAACACAATGATAACGGAAACGGAACGGAAAACGGCAATTTTGACAGTTGCTGCAAATGACTTCGATATACTTCAACATGGGAGCTGTCAGATTTATCACCACTCGGTGTCTTCTTTTTTTTCAAGTTGGATTCTTCTATAAGCATAAACTTTCGAATGTAGTATTGATAGATATGTAGAAACACATTCCGACACACTGAAACACAAACACAACGTGGCAGAGTGACTCAACTGACACGTTAGTATTTTTTTTTGTTATTGCACATTACACCAGAGTACATACGTGTCGGTCAATTATTGTTTTACTCGTTCTCACCCGTATAACGAAAACTAATTAGCTATATAGTCAAAACTATATTTCGAATGTAAGATATATTATCACATTTTATGTTATTGTAAGGGAAGGTCCATTAATTATGTCACGCAGTAAGGGGGGGGGGGGGGGTTGAGAAAACGTGACGATCCATACAAAAAAATTTGAAGGTCCATACAAAAAACGTGACAAGGGGGCGAGGGGGGTTTACAAAAAGTCAATTTTTGCGAGACGTAATTAATGGACGTTCCCTAATCGAATAGTTGACTCTCATGTTCGCCATACAACCTCTACATTAACACATATTGTGAATGTATGCCATATTGTTATTGAAAGGTATTTTATTGTCTGCATTTGGGCTGGTTTATATACCAACTTTTTGACATAGAGTACAGCAAACATTTTGTTCGTGAAAATTGCCATTTTTTAAAGTTATAATCGCCTATTCACTTGCTCAACATGCACTAAACAAAGGATACGGGATATACGGGTCGCAGTGGTTTATGTCCCGAACAGAGAAAAGAACTTTTTTTACTGGCATTTGCATACGTAAAGTTATGTCTACCAATCTGCCACTATCAATTGTTGCTAATGAATTGTAATGTGATTCAAATAATATTTTTTTCCGATAGGCATAGCTACGGAAGATAAGAGTAGCTAAGCCAGATTGACCGGATTTGGATAGGGTACAGCCGATCACGAAGGATTATGTGATTATGCTTCAAATACTTGATTATTTTTGAAAGTCATCTGCATCAGATTCAGCACTGGAAAGTTAACGTAAACAAATACACTCTCAACCTAAATAAGTCATTAGCTACACAAATTAACACAATATTAAAGTTCAAACATTTTCGCATTTTTTTAAAGTCGCACAATAATTATCGACTCACCCTTTATCAACACGGTTAAGTATTATTGTTGGTATTATTGTTTCATGATCAGTAACTTTCACATCAGAATTTAGAACAATTTGAACAGAATCAATAATAAAGTACACATGGTCAATAAAAGTTCTACTATGCCCTGAAATACGTGTATGTTAACTAACTAATTGTTTCGAGTATGAGCACGATTGACCGCCCGAGGTTGCTACTCCGTTATTGCCAGATCAGCTGTTATTACATAAAGAACCCAAAGAAGTATGCTTGGGACTACATCCATCATCAACATACATCATCAATGTGTAAAAACTGGTGATCTCAAACTAAGGCAATACCGGCGCTGGCCCCGTCCGAATGCTGGTCAAGTAGGAAATGGGTAGGAATATGTTCACGTGATACTCGCTTTATTGGACTTCCACGAGAAATCACTGTTGGATAAAATGGTTGAGTTTCGGGATCTGTTTTGGTAAACGGTGTGCTGAATTAAACTGACATCAGCAGTGAATAAGATATTTAACTATGTTCCTGTCCAGAGATGCACATTGAAGCTATTCAAATTTGGCACCGATTTAAACCAACAGTAAGGATGTTGTTGTGGCTACTCACAAGTGTGGATGGTTTATTTTAGCAGAATACAAAAATATGTTAAAATATCGAGTTTGAGGACCGATTTCAAGCAACAGTAGGAATTCCGTTGCGACCACTCACAAGTGTGGGTGGTTAATAGAAAAAGACCCTCTGGAACGACCGAAGACCAATAATCAGTTCTCGCTGTTCGGCGAGCACGTTGGTAGAAAACGCCGCCCGTGAAAATAAGAAGACCAGAATGATCCCACGTCACCTGCAGCTGGCCATCCGCAAAGATGAGGAGCTGGAAAAAACTTTGCTCTGGTGTGACCATTTCACAGAATGGTGTCCTGCCAAACGTCCTGCAGCCCAAGAAGACAGAAGAAAATTTCAATCGCGAACCATGTTCCTCCCGTAAACAACTAAAATCCGTCCTTTTCAGGATGATCAAATCAATTTACCGACTAAAGAGTATGTTTGATTGGAATTTCTCATACGCTTATCGAACACCGGTTGATCATAGTGTTGCTTAAGTCGAGGCGCCCACTGATGGAAGTGTGGCATCACATAACATGTCAAAATATTTAGTCAAAGTCTTGTGGCGTGAGGCTAACGTTGACAAGATATTTTGGCATGTTAGCAGATGTCACACCTCCGCCATATCAGTGGGCGCCTGGCCTAAAATGCCGGCATGAACGCGTCCTGGAGAAAATGGCCAAATCAATCGCCCACGTCATCTTCTTGGTCAAGTGGTTAGCGACGTCACCCGTCGCTCAAGTGATTGCTTCGAAGTAAGGGTTCGATTCCCGTTCCAGCCAATTGGAACTTTTCGCGAAACGTAACTGGTCTACTGGGTGTTAGGTTAAGCTGTTTGTAGTAATTCGCTCTATGTTCAATGTTCAGTCTGTACAACTTCGAGTTGTAGACGTTGTAAATGTCTATTATTATCGTAGTATTACCATAGGCTAAAACCCCGTTTGCACTACAATCTATATTACGTGATATAGAGTATCTTGATATCAAATGACATGCACATTATTTCCAGTGAAAACAAGATGTATAGATGCTGATTTCAAGATACGCTACATCACGTAATATAGCTTGTAGTGCGAACGTAACTCTAAGACCAGTAGGTCCAGCACAAATACGATTTTTTTCTTGGCTTAATCAGTGCTAGCACATCAGTCCGAAGCTCGGTACCAAGTTTAATAATGCGCCCCTAATAATGAACTCACACGACCACACTCTCAAATATTCTGTCAAAATAACACAGCAAATCAAAACAAAGGCGCAAATATGTACAGCAAGATGCTGGCTTCAAGGTGTACTTCGGACCAAGGGGTTCTACAGCAGTGAACCAATTTCAAATCGCTAGTTGCATATTGATTGTTGGTATTACGTGCTACCAAACACCCAAGCCGTCTTTTAGTCCAAGAAGACCGAGTAGAAAATTTCAATCGCGAACCATGTTCCCTCCGTAAACAACTATAATCAGTCCGTTTCAGGACAACTAACTAAAGAGTATGTTTGATTGAAACTTCGCTTGAGCTGTTCGAAATTTTTAATACCACGCACCGGCTCAAAATGGCGTTGCCTGAAGCCACGTCCCGGAAAAAATCGCCAAAATTTTGCTTAGTATCCATTTATAAATCTCTATTCGCCATGTTAATACTAGCAAGCACGTTGTATATTCAATAAATGAAATATTTACAGTTAATAGGGGGTAGGTTAGGTTATTTGTGGTTCCTAGTTGTACATAGGTACATAGTATTAGTTGGAGATAATAGATTAGGTTAGTTGCTGTCAGTTATCAAATGTGAGCTCTAATTTTTGGCCAATATTTACTAACCCTAATTGTTTTGCAGTTTCAGAAGCAAGTGCGTCCATATCTAAACTCTAATTGAAAAAAAGCGGGCAGTTATCAGTGATACATAGGGTAGGGAACGGCTTCAGCTCCCCGGGATCCTATTCCAAGCAAGGGGTTAACGTTAACCTGTAATGCGCATTTTTTGCAGTATGGTGCTCCATCTAGTGAAGTACTATACTGCAAAAAATGAGCGTTGTATGTTAATGTTAACCCCGTGCTTGGAATAGGGTCCCGGGGAGCTTAAGCCGTTCCCTTCCCTATCAGCTCTAAGCTGCAGCACGCTCTATTGCCTAGCAGTGTGTGACAATAAGAAGAGCAGAATCATTCACGTCACCTGCAGGTAGTCATCCGCAACGACGAAAACCATTTCACATAGTGGTGTTCTGCCAAACGGCCTGCAACCCAAGAAGATTGAGAAGAAAATATGAATCATAAACCATGTTCCCTCCGTAAACCACTAAAATCCGGGGACATCCAAAATTACTAAAATCTGTCTTTTTCAGGACGATCAAATCAATTTTCCGACAAAGAGTATGTTTGATTGAAATTTCTCTTGAGTTGATTGAAATTTTCATTACCACGCACCAGTTCAACATGGCGTGATGTGATGTGATGTGTAATAAGAACCCACCATCAGTGCAAGGATTACCTATGGGTGCAGGACTATTCTCAGCAGGTTGTTCCGAGAGAATAGCCTACGTGATGGCTTCTTGTAGCAGGGTCAGCCGATCTCAGTGAGGACCTTCGGAAGACTACGGCCAGAAGGCCGCGTGTCTTCTCATGACAAGGGACTGGCGACTCCACGAACCCTTGTCCAGTCAACAAATCCTTCGACTGCCTTAGGCTACCCCCCCAGGGAATCCCCGTTATATAGTTGTTAAAGGAACAGTAGACATTTTTAGCATAAATGATTTATGAAAAGTTAAGACAAAATGAAAATTTCACGGCTATACTGAAGTTTAGATTTAATTAACACATTTATTTTTGTTTTTATTTGCACTGGTAAATGTACTGGGATATTGCAAATTTCTACTGTTCCTTATAAAATAGTTGTGGGCAATAATATGAGGAAAAATCTCACAAAATAAAGAATACTTACATTTTTCATGGTAGGGTAAGACTTCAGCATGCTATCTTACCGCGCTGGCTACATTGCGTTGGTGGGACTGCCACCTAAGGTATAGCTGACGAGATACAGCGTTTCTTACTCAGCCGCTGTTTGAGCCGCACCTCCTTGGTGGACAGATGCTCGGCACGCACCTCCTCAATCTAGCTGAAGTCAGAAGGACAACAGTGCCCAGGCTGCACTACCAGCTAAGTACGCAACCCTTAGCTGGCGGTCTTTGTCATCTGTTTACCCGTGGAAGCATGAGGTAGGACGCACGCTCCATCACAGTTGTCGACTCACCATTTTGCAGCCCCGCACCAGTTCAACATGGCGTTGCTAAAAAAGCCGCGTCCTGGGGAAATTGGCCAAATCAGTCGCCCACGTCGACTTCGAGGTCAAGTGGTTAGCGGCGTCATCCGTCGCTCAAGTGATTGCTATGAAGTGAGGGTTCGATTCCCGTTCCAGCCAATGGAACTTTTTGCAAAGCGAAAATGTTTTTTTTTTTTTTTTTTTTTTTTTTTAACTTTTTATTTGTTCCAAATTAATAAATAATTACATTTCATGTTAATCTAGGTGCTCCAACTACTACTACCGTAATTTATCAACCTTAATTGTTAAAATATATACTAATTTTGTTTACATTGTGCATGCCTTAGCAGTTCAGTATTTTAAACAGGTTTTAATGCCTGCGTGTCAATATAACAATAATAATCTTAAAACTAAAAACAAACTAACATTAATTTTAACTAAGCGTAAAGGGAATTAATCATTGCAAATGAAGATTGCAACGATTTTTGTCTGAAATTATTAATTATTTTGTTGGACATTTGCTCTAAAGTCTCAACATTCGAAATTCTATGTACTTCGATAGTACTGTACCAAGAAGGCAGCTTCAAAATCATCTTCAGAACTTTGTTCTGAATCCTTTGAAGTGTTTTTTTCCTGGTAGCACAACAACTAGACCATATTGGAACAGCATAAAGCATGGCCGGTCTAAAAATTTGTTTGAATATTAGTAGTTTGTTCTTCAGACAAAGTTTTGTTTTTCTGTTTATAAGAGGATATAAACATTTTATATATTTATTACATTTTGGCTTGAATGCCCTCAATGTGATCTTTGAAGTTTAATTTTTGATCAAGTACCAGACCAAGGTATTTCACTTGACTTGACCAAGAAATTGGAACACCGTTCATAGTAACTATGTGACTACTACTAGGTTTCAAAAAATAAGCTCTAGGTTTATGTGGGAATATTATAAGTTGAGTTTTGGAAGCGTTGGGAGAAATCTTCCATTTCTGTAAATAAGAAGAGAAAATGTCTAAACTTTTCTGCAGTCTCCTGCAAATGACACGAAGGCTTCTTCCTTTAGCGGAAATGCCTGTGTCATCGGCAAACAAGGATTTCTGACAACCCTGAGGCAAATCAGGGAGGTCAGAAGTAAAAATGTTATACAATATCGGTCCAAGAATACTACCCTGAGGAACTCCAGCTCTAACAGGTATTCGATCAGATTTGGAATTCTGATAATTTACCTGTAGAGTTCTGTCAGTTAAATAATTTTGAATTAATTTCATAATATAGAGCGGAAAATTAAAGTTTTTCAATTTAGCAATCAAACCTTCATGCCAAACACTGTCGAATGCTTTTTCTATGTCTAGAAGAGCAACTCCAGTTGAGCAGCCTTCAGATTTGTTTGTACGTATTAAGTTAGTAACTCTTAAGAGCTGATGAGTAGTTGAATGGCCATGGCGAAATCCAAACTGCTCATCTGCAAAAATTGAGTTTGTATTGATGTGAAGCATCATTCTATTCAAAATTATCTTTTCAAAAAGTTTACTTATTGAAGAAGTAAACTTATTGGTCTGTAGCTAGAAGCTTCAGCTGGATCTTTCTCAGGCTTCAAAATTGGAACAACTTTGGCATTTTTCCATTTGTCAGGAAAATATGCCAAATGAAAACATTTATTAAATAATTTTACCATGAAAGACAAGGTACTCACTGGGAGTTTTTTGATGAGTATATAGAAAATTCCATCATCACCTGGAGCTTTCATATTTTTGAACTTTTTAATTATAGATTTTACTTCATCCAAATCAGTGCCCCAGATTCATCGAAAATATTATCTCAGGAGGAAATATTCAGATAATCACGAGCAACCTGATTCTCAATAGGACTAGTAAGACCCAAACTAAAACTATGGGAACTCTCAAACTGCTTAGCAAGTTTTTGAGCTTTTTCCACATTTGTTAACAATATTTTATCACCTTCTTTGAGCGCTGGAACAGACTCTTGAGGTTTTCTTTAAAATTTTGGAGAGTTTCCAAAAAGGTTTGGAGCTCGGGTCTAATTTTGACACATTATCTTCAAATTGTTTGTTCCTCAGGGCAGAGAAGCGTTTTTACCCTTCTTACATCAATAGAAGGGTATTAAGATCGCTTGAAAACTCGACTTTTTATCCGAGGCCCACAGGGCCGAGTGTCATATACCATTCGACTCAGCTCGACGAACTGAGCACATGTCTGTGTGTATGTATGTGTGTGTGTGTGTGTGTGTGTGTGTGTGTGTGTGTGTATGTGTGTGTGTGTGTGTGTATGTGTGTGTGTGCGTTACAAATAATGTCACATCGGTTTCTCAGCCATCTGTGAACCGATTTCAGTTCTGTTGACGGCAAATGGAAGCTACAACATTCCCATAGAACGCTATTGATTTTTTTTTCATTCGGACATTTCGTTACGAAGATATGAACGAAACAGTACTTGAAGGCCTATTATAATAGTAATCAAACAGTTTAGTCTCCGATTACATACTGAGCTATTTGTGTACCGATTTTAGTTTTGTTGGTGTCAAATCAAAGCTATGATATTTCCAAATAACTGGTCAAAATTTCATTATGATTGGATAATTCTTCATGGAGATATGACCAAAACAATACTCTGAGAGCACATAATTGTGAGATGACAATATACTCGTTGCAGTGCAAAACCGAACAAAACCAATCACACCAATCGATGCCGCTTGCATTCTATTGTGTCGTATCTGGAGCGTTGTATAGCACATACAGCGGACTAGCCACACTATGCTACTGTATAGAATTAGAGCAGCATCGATTGGTTCGAGTGGCTGGTTTTCAACTGCAACAGTATATTCGAAAATTACACAAAGTCTCCATTTACAATTTTCAACGAATATGTACTTATTTAAGCATCTTGAATCCATATCGATAATCAAAATTGAAGCTCAGGATTGAAGCTTTGTTAACGCCAAATTAAAGTTATAAAATTTCCAAATAAGTGTTCAAAATTTCATTATGTTAACTTCCCTTTTTACCCTTCTTACATCAATAGAAGGGTATTAAGATCGCTTGAAAACTCGACTTTTATCCGAGAGCCCACAGGGCCGAGTGTCACATACCATTCGACTCAGCTCGACGAACTGAGCACATGTCTGTGTGTATGTATGTGTGTGTGTGTGTGTGTGTGTGTGTGTGTGTGTGTATGTGTGTGTGTGCGTTACAAATAATGTCACATCGGTTTCTCAGCCATCTGTGAACCGATTTCAGTTCTGTCGACGGCAAATGGAAGCTACAACATTCCCATAGAACGCTATTGATTTTTTTTTCATTCGGACATTTCGTTACGAAGATATGAACGAAACAGTATTTGAAGGCCTATTATAATAGTAATCAAACAGTTTAGTCTCCGATTACATACTGAGCTATTTGTGTACCAATTTTAGTTTTGTTGGTGCCAAATCAAAGCTATGATATTTCCAAATAACTGGTCAAAATTTCATTATGATTGGATAATCCTTCATGGAGATGTGACCAAAACAATACCTGAGAGCACATAATTGTGAGATGACAATATACTCGTTGCAGTGCAAAACCGAACAAAACCAATCACACCAATCGATGCCGCTTGCATTCTATTGTGTCGTATCTGGAGCGTTGTATAGCACATACAGCGGACTAGCCACACTATGCTACTGTATAAAATTAGAGCAGCATCGATTGGCTCGAGTGGTCTGGTTTTGAACTGCAACGAGTATATTCGAAAATTACACAAAGTCTCCATTTACTATTTTCAACGAATATGTACTTATTAAGCATCTTGAATCCATATCGATAATCAAAATTGACGCTTAGGATTGTCTTATAATGCATTCTATGGACTAATTGTATGAAATTTCTAATATTTATGTAATTTCCCCTTTTATATAAATAACATAAGCAGATCATTAAAGATTAATAATGGTAATATTTTAATCACATCGATGAACAATCCGTCCAGGATTGACAAATAGTTCATTCTAAAAACTGAATGTATGACATATCGAATATTCTTAGATCTTCCTGAAATTTCTGATGAAAATGTGTATCCAGTACAATATTGGCCACATTTGAGTTCGTAATTCTGATGAAGTGTAAGAAGGGTTCAGTCTCACCATCGGTGGATTAATGCGGGTTTTTTAATTTGTTTTTGCAAAACTCGCCAGATAATTTTCATGGTGGGATCGCGTGTTCTTTGATATTGTCTTCTACGGATATTTTTCAGACGGATCAAAAGCTGAAGATCGTCGTCAATTATAATTGAATTGAACTATACCTCGCATTTTGGAACTGAGACAGCTCTTGCTTCGACTATAGAAGTAGTCAGAGATTCAAGAGCATCATCAATATCATTTGTAGTTTCCAAAGGAATGTTAGGATCAAAGTTATGTTCCATGAATGTTTGATATTGGTTCCAATCAGCTCTATGGTAATTGAAAGTAGAACTGTTGGGATTAGTAATTATTTCTTGGGATATTTCAAAAGTTACTGGAAGGTGATCCGAACCGAAGTCAGCGTGGGTAACCAATTGGCTACAAAGTTGACATGAATCAGTTAAGACCAAATCAATAGTTGAGGGGTTTCTTGCAGAGGAAAGGAAGTTGGGCTGTTTGGATATTGTATGGTATAATAACCCGCAGAACAATTATCAAATAGTATATTACCATTGGAATTGCTTTGAGCATTATTCCATGAACGGTGTTTGCATTAAAATCTCCAATAATGAAGAATTTGGACCTATTACGGGTAAGCTTCTGAAGGTCACCCTTGAGGAGATTCTTTTGCTGTCCTACGCATTGAAATGGTAAATAGGCAGCTAATAGTGAAATTTGACCAAATTTTGTTTCAACAGAAATCCCCAAAGTTTCAAAAACCTTGGTATCAAATGAAGAAAGAATTTGATGTTTGATACGCCTATGGACAATTATGGCTACGCCACCACCTGGACTATCAAGACGATCATTGCGGTATACAAAATAATTGGGATCCCTTTTATTTTATTACCTGGTTTAAGAAAAGTTTCAGTTACAACGGCAATATGCACGTTATGAACTCGTAAAAGTTAAACAGCTCGTCTTCATTATCTTTAATAGATCGAGCATTCCAATTTAAAATATTCAGTGTCTTAATACCCATTGCTGAATTTCAGGGTCATGACAATATTGTTTGCAAATTTTATACTAGTTTGAATTGCGTCAAACATGGAGTTTGTATTTAACATACCATTAATCATATCGATCAATGATTTCTATAAGAAATCCATTTTAGGAGCGGTTATGCTACCTAAGTCAAAATCTTCAACATTTCTGTTGGAATTTTGATTTCGACCGGCTGTAACGGCGGCGTAGGTATTTCCATTACCCAGCTGAACATTGTTAGCAGCAGGTATGATTGGAGAATTGTAAGCATGTGCACTGTTTGTACTTACGGGTACATTTGTGCGTCGCTGACCATTGTTAACAGCAGTTAGCAGTGGAAAATTTGACGGTTGGGCATTGTTCGTACCCACCGGTACAAACGTAGGATTTACTCCTCGATGACCGTTGTTAACAGCCGAGGAATGGGTACCTGGTCGGGAACGCGAAGCGGTCGCTACCTGATGCTTAGTACGAGAATGTAAGATCGCTTTGCGGGTCTTGCATTCCCAAAAATTGGATTTGTGGTTTCCACCACAATTTGCACATTTAAAATTTTTGGGATCCTTCACAGGACAGCTGTCCTTGGCGTGAGAGGGATCGCCACAATGCATACACTTGGCATCCATGTGACAATTTTTGTCCCATGACCCCATCCTTGGCATTTGCGGCACTGGGTGAGCTGTTGACAATTTCCTCCAGGCTTCCTAAAGTGTTCCCACTTACTCTGACATGGAGCATAAGACTGGCTTTTTCTAATGCCTTAAGGTTATTCAGTTCATTTGATTTAAAATGAACTAAATAAAATTCATTAGAAATCCCTTTGCGAGAATCGCCAGGTTGGGATTTCATTTTCATTTTTATTACTTGAACTGGTGTAACTCCAAGTAATTTAATAATTTCTTTTTGATCTCGTCCAGGATTCGCCACTGGCCAGACCTTTAGAACCACCTTGAACAGACGTTCATTTTTGGTGTCATACGTAAAAAATTTAATGCCTCTTTGAGTAAGATACTCGAGGACAAATTTGAAACCGATCAAGGTTTCAGCCAGAACACGGCATTCACCCCGACGACCAATCTGAAACGAAAATTTTGCATCTTTAATGAAATTCGTGAGTTCCTTACGGAGACCATGAAAATCAGAAGTTGTTACCACAATAGGTGGTACCTTTTCTTTCCCTTTATTAATTCGGGAATGTTTTAAATTTTGCCTGATTGACGGATCATTCTCGTCATCGGAAAGAATATCATATTGATTGTTTAAATCAATATCGTTAGAAGGAATCTTGAGATTGCCCCTTTCTTTTGCGTTTAGGCGCCATACTCTCCAAAACGAGTACCTCTACGATTTCTTTAAGAATCTGAGGGACCGAAAAGGAATTTTAAATTAGGAATTTAAACGTTTTCTCCTAATCAACTTCCAAGCAGATTCTACAAGAATCCGAAGGGTCGAAGAGGAATTTTCCAAGCCGATATCCAAGTCGGATTACCTCGCGTAGGGTCCGAGACAAGGATCGAAAAGAAATAAAGGTAATGTAGATAAAGAATTTGCAGGTAATGTTTAGCACTGAAAAGTGCTGTTTAATTTTGTTGTAGCTTTAGGTAGCAAGAATACTTCCTTTAGCAAAAAGAAAATAGAACCGCACGGCATGAGAGCTCGATGCGGACTGAAGCGAAAATGTTCATTCTAGTCTACTGGGTGTTAGGTTAAATTGTTCGTTGAAATTCGCTCTATGTTTAAATTTTAGTTTTTAAAATCTCGAGCTCATTCCCTAGTGAACAAGCAACGGTACAGTTCGGTACAGTTTTTGTACTCCTCGACTTTATTTTGGCCGCAGTTGTCATGGAACTTATTTTTTTTTACTTAGTTCGAATTGATTATCGTTGGATTGCACGTGGAATGTGATTCAAGATCCCCACGATAGTGATCACTTGCCCATAAAAATTTCGATTGCCACCGGGTTCAATCCTTCGAAATCTATTAACGTCGCGTATGACCTAACCCGTTACATTGATTGGACAAAGTTTAGGACAGCAATAGATGAAGCCGTAATGACGGTAGAAGAGCTTCCACCACTGGAGGAATATAACTTCCTCTTCAACCTGATCTTTGACATCGCGCTTCAAGTTCAAACTGGACCAGTTCCAGGAAACCTCCTTCTCCATGGTGGGATCAGCAATGCACCGAGGTTTACCGTAAAAAGTCCGACGCGTTTAAAGTTTTCCGTAGACGTGGAACACCTGAGCACATCGAAGTATACACGGCTATCGAACGCGAACTTAAGAGCCTCATCAAGGCCAAGAAACGCGGATACTGGCGAAGATTCGTGGACGGACTATCGCGCGAGACGTCGATGAGTACTCTTTGGAACACGGCGCGAAGATTGCGTAACCGAACTACGAAAGCGAAGAGTATTCGGACCAATGGATCCTCAAGTTCACGCGAAAAGTTTGTACAGATTCTGTGCCTGCACGGATGATTCCTCGAGAAACCACGAATTCGATAGATGAGACCAGCCAACCTTTTTCAATGGTAGAGTTCTCTCTCGCACTCCATTCGTGTGGCAATACGGCTCCAGGGGCTGATAGGATCAAGTTCAACTTGCTTAAGAACCTCCCAGACGTCGCTAAGAGGCACATGTTGAACTTGTTTAATTAGTTTCTGGAACTCAACATTGTACCGGATGATTGGAGACGGGTGAGAGTTATTGCCATTCAAAAACCTGGTAAGCCCGCGTCCGACCACAACTCCTATCGACTCATCGCGATGTTATCTTGTATTCGAAAGTCTCTGGAGAAAATGATCCTCTTCCGTCTGGACAAATAGGTTAAGACGAACAACCTGCTTTCAGATACTCAATATGGTTTCGGTAGGGGTAAGGGAACAAATGACTGTCTTGCGTTGCTTTCCACGGATATTCAGTCAGCTTTTGCTAAAAAAGAACAGATTGCTTCTGTATTCTTGGATATCAAGGGGGCTTTTGATTCAGATCTATTGAAGTTCTCTCAGATCAACTCCACGCTCGTGGCTTTTCTCCATTAATGAATATTTTTTTGTATAATTTGCTGTCAGAGAAACATATGAGCTTTTCTCATGGAAACTCTACAGCTTCCCGATTCAGCTATATTGGTCTCCCCCAGGGATCATGTTTAAGCCCCCTTTTGTATAATGTGTATGTCAAAGACATTGACGGTTGTATCAGTAACAATTGTACGTTGAGAAAACTTGCAGATGACGGCGTAGTGTCTGTCACGGGATCCACTGGGGTCGACCTGCAAGGACCCTTACAAGATACCTTATACAATTAGTCTACTTGAGCTCTCGAGCTAGGTATCGAGTTCTATACGGAGAAAACTGAGTTGGTAGTATTTTCAAGGAAGCATAACCCTGCACAACCGAAGCTTCAAATTTGGGGTAAGCCGATAACTCATTCTATGTTATTTAAATATCTTGGGGTCTGGTTCGATTCTAAGTGCACCTGGAGATCCCATATTGAGTATGTGAAGCGAAAGTGCCAGCCAAGGATCGACTTTCTCTGCACAATTACCGGAACCTGGTGGGGAGCTCATCCACAAGATCTTCTAACGTTGTACCGGACAACGATTTTGTCGGTTATGGAATACGGTAGTTTCTGTTAGGTCGCACTTCATTAAACTAGTGCCTCCTTGTTCCGTATATGTCGCTGAATTAGCGGCAATACACTTTACGCTAGAAACTGTTGCCTCATTAACACCGGATCAGTACTTCATTTTCACGGATAGTCTCAGTTTTATAGAGGCTATTCGCTCTTTGAGGCCGGTAAAGCACTCCTCGTATTTTCTCATAAAAATACAGGAGCTTCTAAGTGCTTTATCTTCGCGTTATTTTATCATCACCTTTGTATGGATCCCATCTCATTGCTCAATTCCGGGCAATGAGAAAGCGGACTCTCTTGCAAAGGCGGGCGCTATGGAAGGCGATATTTGTGATCGACAAATCGCCTTCAATGATTTTTTTCTATTTTTCGTCAACAGTCACTCGTTAGCTGGCAGTATAAATGGAGTAAAGGAGATTTGGGGCGATGGCAATATTCTATCATCCCAAAGGTGTCGAAGAAATCTTGGTTTAGAGGGATGGGTGTGGGTTGAGATTACCAGGACGAAGATCACATTGTTTGGTCATGTGCTGAGCATCGTGGAGTTAAATCTGAGCTTTATGATTCCCTTCGGGCTCGAGGTAGACAACTGAATGTATCGGTTCGAGATATTTTGGATGTACGTGCTGGAGTTTATGAAACTCATTTATGTGTTTTTGACTAACATTAACCTTAGTTGTAATTAGTTTAACCTGTATGTTTACTTTGGAAGTTTTTTTTATCTGTGTTTGTGTTTTTTTCTTTTTCAAAAATGTTCTAGCCAAAAAATGCCAAAGTTGTATACTTTTATGTTTTTTGACAATTTAGAATTTAGAAAAAACTAAGTTATGTAAACCCCATTTCAAACTCCAGTCCACCTTCCCATCCTTTCAGTTGTTATTCCTATTAACCTCGAGACGGCCGCAATTAATCGGTTCTATCCCCTTAACGTTAGTTTTAAGATAATTGATGTATACAAATATGAAAACTTGGCTCTGTAAAGTTAATTCGATTGAGCCTGTACAAATAAATAATCTTAAAAAAATATATATATATATATATATATATATATATATATATATATATATATATATATATATATATATATATATATATATATATATATATATATATATATATATATATATATCTCGACTTGAAGACGTTGTAAATGTCTAGTATTATCAACAATCAATATGCAACTAGCGATTTGAAATTGGATCACTGTTATAGAACCCCTTGGTCCGAAGTACACCTTGAAGCCAGCACCTTGTTATACATATTTGCTCCTTTGTTTTGATTTGCTGTGTTATTTTGACATAAAAGTTGAGAGTGTGTTCATGTGAGTTCATTATTAGGGGCGCATTATTGAGCTTGGGACCGAGCTTGGGACGGATGTGCTAGTACTGACTGAGCCAAGAAAAAAATCGTATTTGTATGGGACCTACTGGTCTTAGAGTTAGTCTATGGTATTATCGTAGGAGTACGTGCTACTAAATACCCAGGCTGTCCTGCAGCCCATGAAGACCGAAAAGAAAATTGCAATCGCGGACCATGTTCCCTCCGTAAACAACTAAAATTTATCCTTTTTAGGTCGATCAAATCAATCGGGCATCGTCCTGTAGATGGGCAACATCTAGCCCGAAACCGGTCGACTAAAAAGGTAAATTTAAACCCCCTTTTTACGTTTTGTAAAACAATAAGTGTTGTGTCCTGTCTCGCGTTGCGTCTCTCAAGTGTATTAAGTTCTTACGTTAGCATAAACCACACACAAATTAAAGTCAAATCAATCTGCCAACTAAAGAAGGGTATCTTTGATTGAAATTTCTCGTGCGCTCATTACCACGCACCAGTTCAACATGACTTTGCTTAAGACCATCCCCACCGGTGGGTTCGTATCTGGGTAATATCATAGACTAACTCTAAGACCAGTAGGTCCCATACAAAAACGATTTTTTTCTTGGCTCAGTCAGTACTAGAACATCGTCCCAAGCTCGGTCCCAAGCTCAATAATGCACCCCTTATAATGAACTCACATGAACACACTCTCAAAGACTCTGTCAAAATAACACAGCAAATCAAAACAAAGGCGCAAATATGTATAACAAGGTGCTGGCTTCAAGGTGTAATTCGGACCAAGGGGTTCTACAACAGTGAACCAATTTCAAATCGCTAGTTACATATTGATTGTTGGTAATATTTTGATGACAGAGAGCGTTCCTATTTTGGTTTAGCCACCCACTTTTGCACCGGTCGTTCATAAAAAGGCAACACAATGAGACTCAAATTTATTCTCACACCGGTTTCGTATCACTAAACATTCCATGCAGTGTATAGCTTAAATACTCTTCCGTATAGGTTTTCAAAGTTCTGGTTTGTCCCAAAAATTGGATCCTGGGAAACATCCAGCCAAGCCCTACAATGCACTTCGTTATCTTGTTGCGTCCAATTCCTTCCACTGGGTTTTGATGCACTCATTTTTTCACAACATATTACAATAAACGTGAAATTAGCAAATATCACTTTAAAAACAAATCGAAAACACTCAAACTGAAATGAAAGTCTTCCAGATGAAGATGTTGTTTTAACGTTTCAACTTGTTTTGCTTATTTTCCTTCAAATAACAACGCTCGGCTCGGTTGGGTCGGGTTGTCAAATTTACGAACCGACTGCTCACCGAGCTAGCAAATTGCCATTTCCCAACCCGGTTGCCAACCACCGGTGCGGTGTCAAGTCGTCAAACAGGGTAACAATTTACCGATATTACCGTATTGGTGCGGTTGGTCTAAAAAGCCGTGTCCCGGTGAAAATGGCCATATCAATCGCCCATGTCATCTTTATAATCAAGTGGTTAGCGGCGTCATTCGTCATTCAAGTGATTGCTATGAAGTGAGGGTTTGATTCCCGCTCCAGCGTTTGGAACTTTTTGCAAAACGAAAATGTCCAAACTGGTCCACTGGGTGTCCGGTTAAGTTGTTCGTTGTAATTCGCTTTATGTTCGCTTTATGTTCAATTAAAACACAGGATCCATTTAACACTTACAAGCACGTTGGACATTCATCAAACAAAATATTATTCACAGTAAATTCGACCCGAACTGCAGTTTCTATAAAATTTCGTGGAGAACCAATACCCTCACACTAATAGTAAAGGGTTTCATGGTTCTTTAGACTGAATAAAATATATTAGAAATTTATTAATTCGATGACATCAATTTGTTCATATCAACAAGCAGTCCTACGTCAACTTTGCAGTTATGTCACTGACATAACTCGTCACCCTTTCGCAAGCATGAGGTAGGAACTTGTGAAGACCAGAGATATGTTGCCGGGACGCACGATCCATCTCAGTTGCCGACTCATCATTTTGCAGCCCTAATTCTTTTAAGTCAAAAATCTGCTAATCGCTTCATATGCTTCGAATAATAAAGGGTGTATTCGATAAAAATGGCACACAGAAAATCTTCTGTAACTTTTGAATCGTATGAGTAAAAAACCTAGAAATTTGAGTAGATCTTATCCATAGTGTATTATTTACATCTGCCAAGTTTCATAGTTATACATTCAGTAGTTCCAGTCATGTCGTCGAAACAAGAAATTGTCCGTGAGAAAATTGTGTGCACTCACAATCAAAATCCAGGGGCGTCCCACCGGTGGATTGCTAAAAGGCTTGGAATTGCAAATACAACTGTGTCTCGTGTAATAAGAACCTTCAAGGAGCGTCTGAGTGTCCACAGGAAGGAAGGGAGTGGTCGTAAAAGTGGTCCAATGGACAGTAAAATGGCCAGGAAAGTTGTACAACAATTCAAGAACCGTCCAAACATGTCAATTCGAGATGTCGCTAAAAAGTCTAAGGTGTCTGTCGGTTTTGTGCAGAAAACCATGAAGCGTGCTGGGTTACATGTTTACAAAGTGCAAAAAGCCAGAATTGAAAAATTCTGGGAAATTATGAAAACGGAACTTCGCAAACATCCCAAAACTATAAAAACAGAGCTAGAATTGAAGAAAATTTGGGTAAAAACAACAAAAACACTGGGAAAATCGGTTGTACAAAATTTAATGGGTGGAGTGAAAAGGAAGGTGCGGGCATTCGGGATGGGAGACGAAATTGAATAAAACAAATGTTGTAAATCAAAACTCATTAGTAGTTCTTCATTCCCTGAAAATTTCAAGAAAATCCGATAATCAGTTTAATTTTGATGAGTATATATGTGTGTGCCATTTTTATCGAATACACCCTTTAATTGTCGCAATAATTGATATTAAAATCACCAGCAAGTAGCTTTTGCACAATGCTTGGCATTCGGAAACGCTGCCTTGTATCGCTGGATTGGAGATTGTGTTCAATTCAGTCGAAACAAAACAAAACGAGGCTTGGGTGAGTGGTTACGTAGCTAATGCAGGATGACTTCTGCAATTATGGAACAGACAAACTTTTGAGTTGCTCACATTAACTCGCTGTGAAAATATTTACTTTTAGTACAGACATTTTGCATCCTAGTATCGTACGGTAAGAATGAGAAATACGTCTAAAAATAGGTAGACCAAATGTATCCTCACTCTTCCTTCCAAAAATAGCAAAAACCTTCCATGCTCCACCATTAGTCGGAAATTCCTCAAACTGATCCAAATTAAAATCAGCGGGGAAATTCATGCCATCAATCTGCGGCAAACTGCGCGCTGCATATTACGCGGGTTTTAATCTAATTTCATGCAAAATTTCAGCGTTGAATGCCTATCGCCTGCGAACTTTGCGCCCGATTTGAAAGCTGTCCTCCCGCAGAAAACTACCCGTGGAGCCGCCGCTATCACAAAGCAAAATGTGAATATTCATGCCATATCAATTTTCATCCTCGTCGTACTTTATATTATTCCCATCTCGGACTAAGGTCCTCTTGTCCGCTCCTCCTTCTTGTCCTCTTAAATCTCGCATGCGGCGGTGTACACACAGATCTCAACTCATTCGTCCTTCCAGCTATATGTTGGCATCGAAAAGTTCTACAGTGATCACTGCCGCCACTCTAATCTCGACATGAAATAATCGAAAAATTTATCACTGAAAATCCCTCATCTCTCTCTTTCTCTCTTTCGGAGACTGTGACTTGCTCGTTCTCATTCCAAAAATTATGCTGCTGATTCAAAGGGGCTTCGGGCTTGGATGCTGTTTTAAGAAACATTTTTCTGCAACTCACCCCTCTCTGGCAGAATTCGTCTCGCTTTTATTTCGGATAAATCCCGCGATCCTCGGGCTGCTCCGGGTGATGATAATGGAAAAAGTTTCCCGAACTGCACTCCTTCGTTCTAGCTGGCGAGGAAGCACTCCTAAACTTTTTGGTATGCCCCAGAATGAGACCAGGAATTTTCACGCCTCGACCGCAAAGCCGTGTGTTCCATCGGAGTCCCACACAGTAAGTCATCTACTCAAACTGGTTGGTTTCTGAGTGGGGCTAGGGTTATCAGTTGGTCTCAGAGTGCGAAAGGTTTGCACTTTGATTGTTGACTGGTCACCTTGGGCATAAGGTGCATTTTAATACTATGGGGGGTGACAGGCAGGACGTGGGGTTCCACCCTTCCGGAAGTTTCACTCATCTGCTGCTCTACGTGCTGGAAAGCTATAGCGATTCACATCTGTCAAGCTGGAATCTGCCGGAATGATAAATGCATGCGCTTCATTAACAATTTATCACTCTTATTTAATTTTTGAAATATGCTAAATTATATCAATATCACGTCTCGCTGCCTGAGAGCGTCCGACAGGGGTGCGATGTTGTTTTTTATACGAGAGTAAAGAAAACACAATTTTTGCCATTCAGGGTTAAAGGATTAAAAGTTTTTGGTTTGTACAGGGAATATTTGGGTAAAATGAATTCATAAACAGATTTTATATATAAATTCAATTCAGTTGCTACCAGCCGTCTAAATGATATGAGATAAAATAAAATCTCTTCTATTCTAAATTCAATTCAACTCTTGTCTTTAGAGTAGGCCTTGCATACGAAATTCCAATGCTGAGCTCCGTGCTCGGTGTCATTTCTATTTGGCTATAATCTATTCCGTTTATTCATATTCATAATCAAAATGTACGTAAAACAACAGACTCGCTTCTAAATAGCAAACTGTACCGTGTTCAGCAAACTTAACGTGCAGAGGGCGCTCGGTGTTCCATCATGAGCATGTTTAGAATGAGATCGTGATTTTGATTCAAGTCCCGTACCTACTTCTCAATCATTTGTCAGTCTTGTGAAGAGGCAAGATTGGCAAGATGGACCACCGTGGAACGCATGAAGGGTGCCAAAGCCGACCCTAGTGCCGAATATATATGGCATAGAGCTCACTGATATCGTGGAGCCGATCCAGGACTGAGCTTGGAATGGCACAGGGCTAAAATGAGAAAAAATGAAGAAAAAATATTGTTTGCGGGTTTCTTTTCTATTTTCTATTTCAAAATTCTGACAAATGCAAGTGCTAAAGTGAAAGGTTGTTGAACGTTAATAATTTGATCGCAAAAAAAAACTTTTTATTTTACATTTAAATTTGAATTACGTGCTTTTAGTACAAGTATACAAATCCAACTATGATCACGTTGAACATTTGGTTTTTGCTATGAAGGTCCTAAAAAGCGGGTTTTCAACTGATTTTATAACCAAGCACTTCCGTTTTTCTAAATTTTTCTTCCTACTACATTCGCGTGACCTTGTTATTTTCAGACTAGGCTGCTCAACGCTAGAATATAACAACAGCGGACGAAGCGGGATTATTTCAATGTAAGACATCAGCCCTCAGCTGATGGTTTGACCGACATAGCCTTTCCTTAGTCGCCATGGCCCGCCTGGTTGTGGCAAGGAAGACAAAGCAAGGCCGGAGAACCATTGCAAACAATCTGTTGAAGAAAAACCTTTTTCGATTTGCAAGAGACATCCGTTGTGCTATCGATCACTGTGTGAAGTTCAAGGAGTCTGAAAGTTCCTGGCAGGGAGAAAGAGCGCAGCCCAAGGAAAACTGAAATAACCATCTAGCTTTATTAAGTTTTATTAAAGTTTTATGAAAGCCACTAGAAATCAATTTGATTTTATTATGGCAGTAAGAGGTGCCAATAGGTTTCAAGTTTTGGTCAGGTTTCTAAAAACCAACAGAGCTTCGTTACAACGATCTTAGAACTTTGTCTTTTAAAGTTCCTTTTGAACCTATCAAAGGTTTTATTTTGACTTGATAACCTAAAATGCTGTTTTGAACTGCCGTTTTTGGACTCATTCAAATAATCTTATTATGGTCAGTTGAAAAAGCATTTTAAAACAATTTGGCCTCCAGTAAATGCATTAAACGGCAAATTGGCTTTGAAGAAACTCATCAATAGACCAAATAGTTTTATAGTAGCCATTGCAGAGATAATATGGCTTTTTGAAACTAGAAATTAGAAGAAAAATAATATTTTCCATTTAATTCCAACTACCTTTGCTTATCTTGACAGATACGCGTATTTCGCCTACAATGTGCAGACTTCTTCAGTGTCTCGCTAGATAAAAAAAGCGAAGAATATATTAAGTACATTTGTTTTTGACTCAGGATAGGTATAAACAAAATAATAATAAGATAGTTATAAACAAAATAATGATAGGTAAACGTTTTGTATCTAGAAAATAGTATATATACGGCAGGTGGCGAAGGTTTTCTTTAAGTCGAGTTATTAGTACGAGACACTGAAGAAGTCTGCACATTGTAGGATACATGGCTTTTTGGCAAAATATTGAAATATATGCAATAATGTGGAAAAATAAATACACCAATTTTAAATGTAATACAAATGAAGTGTAGATCAGAGACCGATTTAGGCATTCTTTTTGATAAACTTATTGAATTATAAAAAATCAGGAAATTCATGATTAATTTATTGAATATATTTATTTCAATTTTGTTTTTGTTGATGTAAACTCGTATAATCTCCGAGGCACATTTATTTTCGGCTCTTATCGTGCCAATACTCACCATTAAATTAAATGCGCATATGATTTGGAGATGATAAGCTATAAAAAAACTCAATTTGTTTTGGATATTTTAAAATCAAACAAAATTTCCCGCAACACTAGAACCTTTTTTCTTCGATGCTATTTATTGCAAAATGAATCAGAAGAGTAGAGCATCGTACAAAGCAGAACAACAAAAACCAACTACCATATCACCGTGAAGTTTGACAGCTGTGGCCATTTGGCCCTATGCTGGTTTTGATGGTAGCCAATAGGTTTTATGAAGGTTCTCAAGTGGTCATAACGTCTTTCACTAAAACATTTTCAAAATCTTTATGGTCTTGTAAAGGTTTTATCAGAGATCGAACACCTAGTATTATAATTTATAATTTAAACTTTCAGTTGATCCCTGCTGAAAAGATAAAATATAATTCACCACTTACCACTTCAGACATAGAATAGTACGCGGAAGGACGACTTTTAATCCAAGATGTTGACGAAGTTGTGCGTAGTCGTGGAGTAGCATCGGCAGAAAAAAAATAATACAAAATATTCTTTCTCGGGCAAGATATTCCAAAATGATCGGGAGTAACAGATTTCTAAACGATGCAATGCAAGAAAAAGAGAAAGAACGAATTAAGAAAATTGTTGTTTACTTTTTTGTTGAAAAAATTAAAATAATAAAAAACCTCTTTTGTGACCTTTGTAGCGATTTTGTTGTTATTTTGTAGGTATATCAAATGACAAGAAGTGTGTGTGCGTGTATATACAATCCAACGCCCACCGTCCAGCAGTGATTTTATGGAAGAAAAATGTTTGCAGTTAAACGAACTGTTGTCGACTCGACAAACATTCTTAGCCCGGAAGTTGGAATCTGATAGCTCTGTTGTGTTCCAGTGACCCATTTCAGAATGCCTAGTTACATCCATTCCAAGGTCACTTTCACTTACTACAAGTCCCACATAAACACAGTACAAACATCAAATGGATATAGGCGCTGTGCATACACTTCCATCATCAAATCTTATTGTTTTGATTTCACATATTTAGCAGATCTCACCGGATATCGTTGCTGATGTTCAGTCTTCATTTGGACTGCTTCCCTGTGATGCTAAAGGATGCATTTATGTCTCCATAGAAGTAGCACTCCGCTATTCGGCAAATATTTCCTCATCATCCTTTTCGAATGGAACAGCCCGAATACAATTAGTACTTCGCGCACAGATGCAATACAATGAAAATTACAGGTAAAAACACTTCCGAGAAGAAATTTAACTAAAAAAATCACAATCATTGTGCAACGAAAGAAAAAAACTTCACAGCTCTCCATCTGTACACCACGTGGTGAGTGCATCTGAAATTATATGCCAGCCACTCACGCGCTCATGCGCTCTAGCTTCGTTCTTTACTTCTGACCAGCATATGGCCGTTTTCTACATTGAACTTTTCTTTTGATTTCTTTTTTCACTCTCCACACACTGACAATAATCGCCTCCGCTATGAGGCGACTCTATATCGACGTCTAAACTGCTTATAATCATCTAGTCACACGTGACAAAGCGGAAAAATCAAGCAAAACAATGCATTAGGTCCTAAGTAACATTGAGAGACTCTCTTTGTCGACTTTCTCTTTGGGTTCCTACGGCTATGTAAAAACATGTTCCACTATTTTCAACATACAGTACGGTAGTATAAAGTGTGATAAGTGATCCAATACGTTGAAAACACAAGCAAATCGTTTAATAGACAAGCTATTAACCAAAGAGAAAGTCGACATTGCATTGTTTTGCTTGAAATACTCTAATTTAATCATTTCAAGCTGAACAATGCATTAGGTCCTAAGTAACATTGAGAGATTTTCTTCGTCGACTTTCTCTTTGGTTAATAGCTGGTCTATTAAGCGATTTGCTGACGATTTCGACGTATTGGATCCGTAATCACCAATCTTCCAATGTTACTTAGGACCTAATGCACTGTTTAGCTTGATTTACGTCCGCGTGGCACAATACTAACAGCACTAACAAATACAACTAAACTGATATTAGTTCTTCCTCCGGGTGCCGGGGCGAAGCACAAAAAACAAAAAAAAAAGAGAAAAACTACCGACCATCACAAGGAAGGAATCGATTATATTCACTACATCTTACACAAAACACGTGGAGATTTTATGATTTCACTGTTCGTTTAGGTTGAATTACGATTATATTTTTGATTTTTTTTTTCGCGAACAGGACGCAGCAAAAACAAAACACGTCAGTTTCCAAGCACGGCTTGCTGCGACCAGGTATATCTATTGACAAGGAGTGCATTTTTATTATTAGAAGGACTAAGCTTTTAAACGCTGATGATAAAATACCGTAGAAGCTTAGAACACTTAGAAGCCCAGGAGAGGAATGATTTACCTGCCTCAAGGAGCGAATGGCCTCGATAGACTTTAGAGTACCCGTAAAAATGAAGTACTAATCCGGTGTGGCATGAGGCAATACAGATAGTACTAAAAGATAATGAAACAGACAAAAATGTTCATCAAAAATTCATTTTAAGAAGGATATTTTGGAAACTCTCAAGGAATAAACAAACTCATATTAGCTATTTTTTTTTTGCAAATTTGTTTTATTTAGAATAGTTTTAGAAGGCAAGAAACATTTAACTACGTGCGAAGTTTAGGAATATCAGAGCAATGATCCCCCATCACATATTCAAGTGATCATTACCAACTATCCATTTGGTTCAGCCACTTTTGAACGTTGATGTGGCAGCCTGATCACAGCTAAACACTTCCAACAAATTTGGACAAAGATGTCCACCACGGTATTCGAAGAGTCTGTACAAACCCTAATGGACGAAGGTAAGCGCAAAGTTCGAAAATTTTATGCAAAAACCGAATAACTATGTTTTGAGTTCGTGAATCATATCCCATGAATCTGATATAAATAATTACCATTGAAATGTAATGCGAAATTTGTGTTTTATTTAGGTTTTCAGGTGTCCGGATTACTGTGGATACGGACTTTATTGCATCATAGATGTACAGGAAATAGCCACGTGTTATAAATGAACTAAAAATGTCAGCGAAGTCAGCGAAGCAAACACGATTGGAAATATTCAGCGAAGGGCTGACATGAAGCGAGTTTGGCATGAATGTATGGCAAAAACAATTAAACCTTATTGCCCAGGAAGTTTAAAAATTTTGGCTCACGAAAATTCCTAGACCAGATTGGGAATCGAACCCAGTCAACTTCAGGATTATGTTGCTTTGCAGCGGCCCCTTTACTGACTGAGTTTAGTGAGGAGCATACCCGAGTTGCTATTACTTTTTATCGAATTGAATAATGGGTGTTCCGATCAAAATTTGGCAAAAACAATATCAAAGCTTTTATTAATGAGTCAAATTCTTTTTTTTTTTCAAGTTCAGTTAATACAGAATATTGGAAAAATATTCAGCTAAGCTTCGTTTTAACCAAATGCGAATTGCCGGATCTTTGGTTTAACACCTGCCATAAGATTTTGTACAGTCTCCTTGTCCACATTATTCGCCGCAGAACGCCAGCTTGCCTTGAACTGTTTCTCACTCACAACAGCTTTTCGAGTCTTCTTAAGGTTCCGCTTTGCGATGGCTCTATATTGTTGGAAGCTCTGGCGTGTTGGGAGGGTTCTTGTCCTTGGGCACCACTTGAACGTTGTTGGCAGCATACCACTCCATGGTCTTTTTTCCGTAATAGCAAGATGCCAAATCCGGCCAAAATAGAACGGAACAATTGTTTCGTTTCAGAAAAGGCAGTAGACGTTTTTGTAGGCACTCGCTCAGATAAATTTCCTGGTTGAAGGGGTCCGGTCGCAGTAAACGTTGCTCTTCAAGCCACAGGTACAGATGGCCTTGCCACACCATATATTTCTTCGTGAACTTTGACAGTTTAATGTGCTTGAAAACATCTGCCACCTTTCCCCGTCCGGTTGCGTATAAAATTCCTGTCCAGGAAACTGTTTAAAGTCTGCCTTGACGTAAGTTTCATCGTCCTGTACCATGCAACCAAACTTCGTTTACAACTTTCGCGATCGTGCTTTGGCCGACGTGTTTTGTTTATCGTCGCGATTTGGAGTCACCACTTTCTTGTAAGTCGAAAGTTCAGCTCGTTTTTTAGCTCTATCCACGGTTGAAGGCGCCACTCCCAGCTTATTTGCGACTTGGACGGAGAGGTTGGGGCTCCGCTCGAAACAGCGATCAACTCTTTTTGCGATCGTTGTGGCCTCCGGCTTTCGATTTCCACCCGATACAGATTTCCTGACTGTCGACAAACGTTCACCGAACACTTTTAATACGTTGGTAACAATTGATTTAGCCACATTCAACAATTTCGTCAACTTGGCGTGAGAGTAGTATGGATTTTCACCATGCACTTGCAAAATTTTGATGAGTTGCTTCTCTTCCTTTGATGCCTTTTTGATAACTGAAGTGCTAATCTCAAAATCAAAATAGAGGCTTGACGCTACACGCACACATCTTCAAAATGAAGGGTGTGCAAATTTTAAAATGCACGATAAAAGGAAATGCGTCAAGTTTAAATCGACCAAATTTTGATCGAAACACCCTTTAGTTGAGCAAAAGGTTTTTTGGTTTGGCTTAAAATTTTACCAGAAATAATAATGTAAGAAATGTTAAATATCCGTTTACCTCACAAACCGTCGAAATCTAAAAACCTTGTTCCTACCTAGCAAATATCGCCAGCAAATCATCTTGATTCCGAAGCAGTGCCGTTCGAAAGCTTTAACGCGGCTCACACCATATTCGGGACTTGAAAAATATGATGTATGCGAAATGAGAAGAGAATTGTTTGCCACCTTTGGCAGTGTAGTTCCTTTCCGTTGGCGCTGGCACTGGCACTTTCAGCAGTAGGTAGGAGGATGTGATCCACCATCAGTAGTTCGCTTTGCAAAAGAGTGGGACAGAGTGGGAAAATACGGTGCTTCATTTCGAGGGTAGTTTTTCATTTTGATGACTTTTCATAGGATGGCGCGTGCGAGTCAAGCGAAGATGGAATGAGCATTTATGCCGCCAGTACCCTCCAGCCAGAGCCAGTGTGCTTCGCTTTCTGTCCGGCTGAGGTGTGGGTGGGTTAGGTATTGTGAGCACGACTATGATCTCGCTAGCTTTTCTAGTGTTTTTGGCACATGTGAAAATATCACGTGTCTCGCGGATCAGGGCGTGCGAAATTTTCTAATAGCAGATTGCAAATCTGTCGCCCACGGGACGCGCCGGTGTTGTTGAACAATAAATTGATTACAATTTATCAGAAGCTCGGTCAAAAAACGTTATAAGAGAAGCTAAAGACTTTCGATTTATTTCTTTGAGCATGAAAAATGGTTTCTCATAAATTGAATGACTATGAGCAACATATCTGTTTTTTTTGTGTTGTTGGATGAAAACGTAACTCGAGTAACTGTCACAATCTGGTCGTTCGGGTGATAATTTCTGGCATACAACTTTTTTTTTGCCTCCATTTGCTTCATTGATAAATCCACTCAACTCGACAATCCTTCGTTAATCGAACAGCGACAGAAACTGGCCTCCAGGCGATCGAATGCTTTGGTGTAAATGACAGCACTCAATAATCTGCTATATTTACACGATTCTTTTATGATTTATACATTTTTATGGCTGTTGAATTTTTTTCCACCACTGCTATAGTTGTCATTTATTTATATTCCGTTTGCTCACGTTGCATGCTCCAGTTCAACTATCTCTGTTCCTGGGCGCGAAAAAAGGCATTCCATCCTCCGTGCCACTTTTGCAGTGTCATATTTTTGTCACGCTCGAATGTATTGCCGGAGGCTTGTTAAACTGCTGTGTTTGGGGAATTAATAAATTAACATGGTTTAATCCAAAACAGCTATTAAATAAATCATAACGGACTGCGTGGAGCGATTAATGCATTTTTGTGTGGGTGTGTGTGTGGAGGGATGTCCTTCTCTTTGCCGATGAATGGAGTAGGAAAACTTGATACGTTACACTACGGTCTTCCAATAAATCGGGAAATTTATTTATTCGGAGTCCATCATTAACTGATGCTGAAATTACACAAACGAAGGCCAATCAAATAGTTTTATAGCAAATCTTACCAGGATCTCAATATTCTGGTTTTAACTGGATATGTGTTACGAATAGAATGAGGAGATGTTGACTAAAGCAATTTTTTCACCGTCTTTTTATCGTTTTCAACGCGGATTTATGCCTTAAAATTCATCATTCCCGATAGGATGCTTTTGATGCGTCTCATATTGTGGAGTGTTGAATGTGATATAATACACTGTTTACTGTTTCCGGAATCCACAAGCGTTTGCATCTGCTTATCACTATTATATATTCTTAATTTTGTTCCAGCATCAGCATAGGTAATAACTGTCAACTATATTCATTTTTTTCTTACTCACATACATGACACGACCTACTTTGTCATGAAACTTAATATAATGCTTTAATGGTTTCTGATAACAAAAAAAAAAAACTAGAAGGGACAGCCCAATGGGGTTGTACGCAAAGTTAACGTAGGACTACAAAGCAGTGTGCAATCAAGATCGCTTGATTGTTTAAAGAGTGGCCGAAATTGGTTTCCTTCCAAATCGAATTCGCATACACTTTTATTGATATAGCCTGTCTTGGTATTTACATTCATACATCTTGCTTCCACTGCAAATAATATGTATGACATATGATATCAAGATACTCTATATCACGTAATATACCTTGTAGTGCGAATGAGTTACTGATCATTAGGGAAACTTTCACCCAAGAGGCTGGTTTCGTTCACCTCCAATTGCATACGGTTTCTACTAGGTCTATGTGTGTACAACACTGCTAATGTCGAAAACATTACGGCTTCGGCACACGAAAGATATTTTTCGCAATCAAACACCTCAAAACAAAGCCCCAGCACTCCCAAACACATGTAAACTCTCTTTCCAGTTGTTTTGATGGTCCTGAAAAGGGCCATTTTGGGTTCAAGGCAAGGTTTACTTGACCACGGGTTCGGTTCGTTCGGAAACCTCGTGTTTAGCTAGCTCTCTCGGCAGCATGATCGAGAGGCGGTTTGAGTTTCCACCTTGCTGCAGATGGTTGTGGTCTGTTTGGGGATTCAAAGTCTATTATTGCCGATAGACGTCTAGGCCGAAATGGTGCTAATTGAACGATAGATCAGCATTGAGTAGTAAATATGTAAGAAAATTCTATTGTTAATTCTCTAGATAGCATTTGATGGCCCTAAATGGACCGTTTGGTTTTAATTATGATACAGCCCTAATTGTATTTTCTACGATGGTTGAGGGGGCCACAGACTTTAACGCGTAGAAGATAACTATGGAAAGACATACTTGCAGTCATATTTATGCTGCGACATTTCACTATCTCAAAATTATTCTTGTCGAGTTTTTACCATCAACTCGTAGGCTCAAGCAGCCTTCTTTCTCACAGCGATGTTGACGGGAGCATCGGCCCAAACAACCAACTGCACCAACTTCTCTGGATAACGAATGCTCACCAGTGCACCATCCAGTGTGCTCGCTCGCCTATTGCGTTGCTACAGTACATTGTGCTCTGCTCAGCAGTACGACTACCATAAGACTGAATCAAATTTTCTGCTAAGAGCTGGTTATGGCGTCGGATGCTATTGCACGAAAGAATGCGGTACCAATGAACTCAATGTGATACAAATTGCATCAAACGGGACGAACTTCTGTTATTGCGCCACAATTTAATTAGTCTTAACAGAAATATTCTTAATTTGCTAGCCACTGCCAACAACTAATCCGCTATGCACAACTAGGAACTTCGACGAACCCAACATGGTCGGTCTCTGACGTGTCGCAGCTCAGCTCGATTTATCCCTTCTAGAATTTCGTTCGTTAGTTGTTCAACGTTCTTTGTGAAATACTCCGGGACGCGGCGTTTAATGAATGCTATGTTCAATTACCAATAACACTGTAGAAAAATTCAACCAAACAAACTCTTTAGTTAATTAACTGATCTGGTCGTCCTGAAAAGGACGGGTTTAGTTGACGGGGGAGGAATAGTTTGCGATTCCACTTGGGCTTTTGGGGATTTTTCTCTCGTTACGGGCGGCTTTTCCCCGCCAAATTGCAGGCTTTAGCAAAAATATTCCTCGCAGCGAGGTTGACAGGAGAATGGGCACCAACAGCCAACTGCACCAACGCATCTCTGGGCAACAACTGCTCGCCAGTGCATCCTCTAGGATGCTTGCTGCCGCCTGCTGCGTTGCAACAGTCACTGCACAGCTTCACGACTGTTGTAAGACTGAGTCAAAATTCTGCCAAGAGTTGGTATGTTATGGCGTCGGATGCTATTGAACAAAAGAAGGCGGTACCAACGAAGGCAGTGTGATACAAATTGCATCAAAGGGGACGAACTTTAGCCATTGTGCCACAGTAATTAGTTTTAATTAGTGCACGCTAGATGGATGATTTTCTTAACAGAAATATGCCTAGTCTGCTTGCCACTGACAGCAACTAATCCGGTATGCACAACTAGGAATTATGACGAACTCAACCACATGGTCGGTTTCTGACGTGTCGCAGTTCCGGCTCGAATTATCCCTTCTAGAATTGACGAATCCTGGTTGAACAAAGAAGAAGACACCGAGTGGTGATAAATCTGACAGCTCCCATGTTAAGGTATCGGACGAACATTTTGAAATACTTCTAAATAATTCAAATGAAATTCTAATTAAAAGCGGTTTGTTGTATGATGGAAGAAAAATCCAAATCTACTCAATAAAGACATTTTCAGCAAAATAATAATAAAATAAAAATAATGCCCCTCTTGTTCAGTTCTGGATTTTTCTTCCATCATGCAACAAACCGCTTTTAATTATAATTTCATTTGAATTTTTTAGAAGCATTTTATAATGTTCGTCCTATACTTTAACTTGAGAGCTGTCAGATTTATCACCACTCGGTGTCTTCTTCTTTGTTCAACCAGGATTCGTCAATTTCGTTCGTTAGTTCTTTGTGATACACTCCGGGACTTGGCGTTTAATGAATGCTATGTTCAGCCATGACGCGGTAACTGAATTACAAACAGCACAAGAGAAAACTTCAACCAAACTCTTTAGTTAGTAAGCTGGTCGTCCTGAAAAGGACGGATTTAATTGACGCGGGAGAAATAGTGCGATATCCCTTGGGTTTTCTTCCTTTGTTCAGCTCCTCATCGTTGTGGCTGGCCATCTGCAGGTGATGTGGGATGATTCTGGTAATTTTTTTTTTTCACTGGCAGCGTTTTCCACCGACGTGCTTTGCAAACACGTCTGTAGCATACGGATGCACAGCGTGAACTGATTGGTTGGTCGTTCCCACATGTTTCGCAATTGCTGGCACGGTTACTGTGGCAGTATGAACCAATCAGAGCGTAGCGCAAATATGATGTCATTTTCGACCAATAGCTTTGTGCGTTCAGAAATTTTTGTGGGACGGGGAAAAGTTATTTTGAAGAAGAAGAAGACATTTGTTACTCGTTTCCTATGACCTTGCTAGGGAAAACACATTTTTCAACCTGTTGATATGCAAATTTGTATGGGAGCAAAAGAAGATCATTTTCAAATGAAAAATTGAACTACTTATACTAATTGAACTTCATTCAAATTTCAATGCGAAAAATTTGTGAGTCTTTTTGATTAAATGGTGCATGAATGAAGTCATTCTGTTTAGTCGAACGAGAGTAATAAGCGTTCAAAAACCTTTCACTTTTGCGTAACGCTCTCATTTTTCAAAATTTTGAAACGGCACCCGGTATAGAAAAGAAAAACGTAGTCCTACGTTAAAAGTTGATGTAACTGCCATAATTATATATTTATTTGTCAAGGATCCAGTATTATTCAATACAAACGGCCCAAACACTTACAATTAAATTCCACAATGAAATAAGTCAATCGAATAGTAGACGAAGAATTGTTTTGGGTGCTGAATATCTAAAGGCTGACTAAAAGTAAATTGGTATGCCCCTCGCGAGCCGCTAGCACGCCTCTAGTGTTGGGAAGCAAAAATCTTTGACAGTGGTTTTTTTACACTTCTATAGATCATTGCACCGAATCTATTAACCTCACTTTTTTGACAGTTCAGGGAACTTGTTTACAAGGTGTTAGAATTTGGATCGCTCAAACGAAATTTTTCATTGGCTTTTTCCGGATTCTGTACGATAAGATTCAGGAAATGATGTAAAAATAAGCACTGGTGTCTGTTTTCCGACAAGTTTAATTCAATCGCAACCAATTCTGAGCACAGTATTTCAATCCTATCTTACTGAAAATATGCTAAGTCCGCGTAAACAAGCTCCCTGAACTGTCAAAACTACATTGATGACGCCTTCGTGCAATGATCCACACACACACACACACACACACACACACACACACACACACACACACACACGCACACACACACACACACACACACACACACACACACACACACACACACACGCACACACACACACACACACACGGAAGAAACAAAGTACCCAAAATTGAGTATTTTTATACAAAAAATTAAGTACTGTTGTCGAACTGTAAAGAATCAGGTAAAGTCTACTCAATGGGTAAGTACTTCATTGGCAACTCAATTTTGAGTAAAAATGAACTTCCATTGATAAGTGGAAATGTTGCGAAAAAATGTCCTTGATTAATTCTAAAGTACAATAACTATAGTAAATAAAAAAAAAAAAAACAACTTCTTTATATTTAAACTCTATATAATTATTGGTTTGAACTCTTAGTCCGTTACTGTACAGTACCATAAAAAATATGGTTGCTCCTACTTTAAAAGTTTAACTTATTTTCCAGTACCAAATATACTCAAATTTGAGTTTAAACCACTCAACTTGTTACCTTGGGCTGCGTACTGGCCATTGAATTGTTTTTACTGAATTTTGGGGGAAAAAAAATTGTCTGCCATATTGGTTGTCAGTTCGCATCAGTTTAGTCGCAAAGCAGAGAAAGGAAAGTCGCGTTTTTATCCGTTATATGCATGTAAAATGGAGGGCTTGCGGAAAAAAAATGAATGGTGACATCTTTGCACAACTGATTGGTGAGTATAGAATTTTTGATACCGCATAACTGATTGATTTTTAATCCACCATAATTGATATATTTAAGCATGAAAATAATGTAGTGTACTTTCAAGTGCCAAAATAATGCTTAAAAATATTCCATTTTTTTCTACTTCGCCCTAACCGCAGTGATATTTAGTTAATTAGAATGTATATTCAATTTTTTCTAGACCTTACGTTCAATTCTGGCGAAAGAACTCAAGTTCTGTAAGATCATGCACCAGTTCTTGGATTATGAGCTGATACCTGACCATAAAAGCTTGCTGTATATGAATCGCATCCTCACAACCCATTTTAGGAGGACCAAATCATCAAGAAGTCTAAATACCCGACCTGTCAAGAAAAGCAGCAACTCGCAGAGAAAATTCTTCAGGAGTTTCCTTTTGATCATGTAACACGAATACGTGAAGAAGCTCCAGCTGAGGTTTGTATTGACATAAGAGTATGGGAGCAATCTCTTTAACGCAAGTGTATAATTTGCTGTTTTGAAACCGCAATAACCATATTACATTTTTAGTCATTCTTCTTCTGGAAAAATGGAGCTCGTGAATTTGGATGCCACACCGGCGTTATAGAAACCCGAGTTGGTAATATGAGGAAGGATGTATCACCCGAAAAAAGATTATTCCGTAGAATTAGGACTGCGAAAGAAATCGAAGTACCCGAAGAAATAAAGGATCTTGCGTCCAGCATTTCAGCTGTAATTCCTACTCCACAGAATGACCGCCATATTTGCGAGAGCATGAGGAAATGTTTTCCACTACATAATTCGTTATTGAAGACATGCAAGGACAATGAAATGCACGAAATATTGGGAACATTTCCTCACTTATTGGTATATCGTGGCCTTTTGGTAAGTGTCAAAATTTACACAAATTTTATTCAAATAGAAACTATATTAACATGGATTGTTTTGTTACAGGTTCAACAAACATATGATGAACTAATGCCGAATCGTGATCAAGACAAGGAACTGGAGAGTTTTCTACGCACAGGAATGATGCTAGACAAAAACAATTGGAACAACTTGCAGGATCGTATGATATACATTCTTCAACTCTCATCATAAAACTAAATTTTGTTTTATAATTTGTAGCATGCGTCAAAGGATTATTGCAAATGTTTAAGACGTTAACGAACAGGGGTATTAAACGTAAAAGCAAAACCACATATGCAGCCTGATGAGGACATTGCATCGCCTTTGATAAGATGGATTAAGGTAAGGGTTATATCTTATAATCACAAATATACTGACCACGCATGGCATAATTATCGATAGAATTCATCGTCAAGAAACACAGACCAACAATCAATATAAAACTAGCTATTTGAAATTGATTCACTTTTATAGAACATTATGGTCCGAAGTACACATTGAAGCCTAAAAATTACCATACATTCTTCCACTTTTTGGTAGTAGAAGCTTTTTTGTTTTGATGCGTTGTATTATTTTGACAATATATTTGAGAGTGTGTTCGTGTGAGTAACGTTATTCAGCTAAAAACTATAGAAATTTTCTGCTTGACTATCTAGCCTCAGCTTAAACTTTAGTAACTTAACAATGGAGTTCTAGAGAAATTTTTCTAATTGTTATGTCTGTCTGTTAGTGACCATTCTTTTCAAAAAAATCTATTTAATCAATTCTTTCCACAAAAAAAAAACAAATACGCAAATTTGTCGAGAATGGTGAATTGCATAGTTCAATTATGCAGTGTTAATATTTTTTATCGATTATGATAAATTATTTTTCGTTTTCTTTTATTTTCACTTCCTTTTCACAGTGCAATGCGATTTAGACGGAATTAACCGATCCCGGCGATGTTGAGGCGCTGCAAAAGCATGTTGAAAGAGATCTGCCGCCACATATTGTATGCGCCGCCGAACTTTTCCAGCGTGGGCAATATCATATTCTTAGCGAAGGATATGTGATCCCGTGTGGCGATTCTGCTTGTCAGGCTGTTGACGTCTTCTTTAAACTGTTCGATGTTTTTGGAATCCCGTGCCGTGTTGCCAAATCTACACTCTTTGATTTCTTATTGGATTTTTAAGAGTGTTCACAACCCTTGCAGTCAAACTGTGCAAAATTTGGCAAAACGGCTCGAAGAAATTGATGTCTCCAATAAATGAGCGTAGATAAACATACGCCATACAACTTCCATCGCTCACCATTTTACCGGCGAATTCCAGCGATTTTTATTTCTCGATCGGGTATCAGTGGCGCTTCCATCGTTTTTGTTTTTATATTTCTTAATAGTTAATACTAATAAGTTGTTCGAGCATGCAACATCGTTTGCAAACATTAATTATTTGACGTGTTTCAGATACCGAATTGTATTACGGTGACTAGCCGTTATTGATAAAAATCACTGAAATGAAAAAATAAACAAAATTGTTAATTTTATCAAGAAAATGTTCATATTTTGATGTCATAACGAAAAACAAACCACTATTTTTAAATGTTCATAACATTTGCATATTATACCGGGTGGAAAAGTACTCATTTTTGGGTTCTTTAAGGTTTTATTGCGTCAGGTTAAATATACCCACCATAAACCTCAGCTACGGCTACTCAAATATGAGTTTTATGGTATATACTCAAATTTGGCTTCCCGCACGGAACTCCAAAGTTAGGTGAAATGAACTTAATTTTGGGTTCTTTGTTTCTTCCGTGTAGAGAACAACTGACGCAAGATTGGGCGAAGTGGTCGATCGTTTTCAATGACAACGGCAAATGGAACTCGAAAGAAGAAAAAATATTACGCACAAATACTTGTAAAATCCGGAGTGGTCCAGTCCCAAGTGGTGAAGATTTCGAAATCAACAGTTTATCGAGTGCTCCAAACCCACGAGGAAACCCTGAGTGTGGAAAAAAATCAGCGGACCTACAAAAAAACTGGAATCGTCAGCTGCGGTACAACATCAACTTTCAAACGCTGCGGAACATCCTTGCCAGGAAGGGATATGACTCGTACAAAGCCAGTAAACATCCAAACCGGCATATGGAGCAAAATTCCGTTGCCAAAAGGCTCTTGAACGACCATGTTTTGACGAAACACAAGGGCTGCACTTTGATCGCTTACGGAACATACGTCAAAATCGATTTGATGTGCCGAGAAGATTCAAGCTCGTGTTTGCTGACAAGCTCACGAAAATGGCCATAATTTGGAAGGCGATTTACAGTTATGGCCAGAAAACGAACCATTCGTCACATCCTCTACGACGACATCCCAAGTTTACATCAAAGAATGCCTGAAAAAGCGTGTATTGTCGTTCATCCGCAAGCATAGGGTCAAAGTTATTTTTTGACCCGATTTTGCCACACTGAAAATTTATTTTCGTAAGATAGCCTCAACGTTTCGTAAACATGGTTTGTACATAGAACAAATGTCTCGTATATTGTATGAAACATTCATAATGTTTATATCTGGTGAAATGCTATCATTGCACCTTTTTGTAAAAGACACGAAATGAACTTGTGATGACCAGTAATCGCTGTTTCTCTTGTACCACTCATGCATAATGGTGTTTCTGCTGGTATGAGCGGGAATAATTTATCTAAGCCAAAATAAAAATTAAAGCGCTGACGAGAGCTTTAACTTCATGCTCATTAATCAATCTTGTTCTCACAAGTCAGCTAGGCCTAGTGAGATCAGTCACGGAGTTCAGAATCAGCATTTTCCAGATATTCAGGTTCGAACCCCATGTCAGAAACATTAACAAAACGCTGGGCAACTCCACGTGGTTGCGCTATTTTTTGTCAATTACATTTTGAGTCGATAAAGTAGATCTGTCAGTCCTTCATGCAACCACCAGAAAGACGTTTCTTTTTAATTTGTGACCAAATATTCGTGGCTCTTTGTATTGTTTTCGTACAATGTACGAATGTTCTTTCTGTGTCAACAAAAGCTACGTGCTTTTGACAGTTGCATGTGTGCCATTAATTACGAATGTATCTTCATAGCAAGAACAAATCAGTTTCATTGCAGAAAACAACGAATGGACTTGTGAGTATTACCTTCGATTTTGTAATATAAACTAAAACTAACTTTCAGTGCAGCTGCCACTAGTTCCCAAGCTAATGAATCCTCCGAATTGCCCGGAATTTTGACCAATCGAAAAATGCTGGGCAATTTCAAGGTGGCGGGGCAGTCAAGGACATCCAGAAAATGCGGGCAAAATGGAAGTAATGCGCTGATTCCGTGTCCTTTTCCACTATGCGAGTGCTGATGGGCTCCATCAAGAGGAAGGTTCGAGATTTCATTCGAACTGGAGAAATTTAACCATCTAATGACGTAACTAGATGTTCTAATAAAAGTAATGTAAAGCAACCATTAATGGACTTCTTAAACTTTTTGAATCATGAACTACAGGTCTTTTTGTGCGTACCAATTTAATTTTAGTCAGCCTTTAGGAGTTTGATTGTTCCAATATACGGTTAGCCGTTCCTGTGACGGTAAAGAGAAGAATATGGACAAATTTGCCAAACGATTCTTGGTTTGGCAGGCCATCAGTGGGTGTGAAGAGATGGGCCAGTCATACATCACGACGGGTACCAATGGACAAATCTACCTGGACAAGTGCCTTCAAAAACACATGCGGCCCGTCCTGCGGTTTCACGCAGACGAGACGTTATTTTGGCCGCAATTGGCATCTTGCCACTCTGCTCTGCCGGTGTTTGACTGGTACAGAGATAAAAATGTTGTTTTTGTACCAAAAGACCTCAACTCACCGAGCTCCCCGGAAATTTGTCTGATTGAAAGGCTGTGTGCCAAAATCAAGGCCAAAATTCGTGAACCACCTAAAGTATTCGAGAACGAGCTGGCTTGGAAGAAACCGTGAGTAAAAGTATCAGAAGAAGTCGACCCTACTACAGGCATACCTCTATATAAGGCAAATATAAGTTTCGACTTCTATTCTACGTTTCCTATGAATGAGGGTTCATCGAATCTTTTCAACCATTAGATTGGAAATCATCTCATCTATCAATTTTTTTTCGCCATGATTTTGTAGTTTATTCTCTGGAAGTTTGAAGAAAATCGTCAATTTTGACGATGACCATGTTTGTGTGGCTCATTTTTTTCGAGTACAGTCTTTTGACATCCTTTCAGTCTAATCACTTCAAGAATTTGGATTTAAAAATTACAATAATGTATTATTATAGGAAAAATATAAGGAAGACGTCAACGTGAATTTCGTATTTTTGATTGATGCCAGCGATTCCCCACTGTGCAATAGTCCTCCACAAAACATGGTAGTCTGGCCTCGAAACATGGATGTTGCTCGTGGAGGACCAGCGTGCTTTTGACCAAAAGTGCTGCATCTACGGTGGAGTGCACTTACAAGGCGGGATGTGGAGAATGCGAATGAACAACGAATTGCATCAGTTGCTGGGAGAACCTCCCATTGTTCATGGCACTAAATAGGTCAACTTCGGTGGGCTGGGCATGTCGTAAGGATCGGCCAACAGCCCAGTTAAAATGGTTTTCTATAACGCATAGATAGACATGAGAAGAAAAGTTGCGCAAAAAGTAAGGTGGATCAATCAAGTAGAAGGTGACCCTCGGACCCTTCGCAGACTACGAGGCTGGCGAAGTGCGGCTATAGAACGAATGGAATGGAGACAACTTCTGCATACAGCAGAGGCAATGCAATGTTTACCTTGAATTTAAAAAAAAAACTTATTAAAAATAAACATTTTTTAGTGAAATTGGATAAAAATTGGATTCGAGTATTCATTTGCTTGGTAAATGATCCTGACGTAACTATTTTAATTGATGTAATGAATGAAGTGGCATCTAAAGATTGGACTCGGAAAAAATGCGACACTTTGTTTTGGGTGTAACTTTTTATCGCGTGGGTTTGTCAAGTAGTTTTCAAGATACATTCGAAACAAGGAGAGCTACGCCAGCAAATCTTGGGCGCGGTGATCGAAAATCCTGGTCAGTCGCACAGATGGATCGGCAAAAAGCTTGGAATCCACCATTCCACCGTGTTCCGCATTGTGAAGATGTTCCAGGAGACGAAGACCATCGAGCGACGCGCTGGAAGCGGCCGAAAACCGAAAACGGAATACCCAGAGAAGGCGCGGAAGATAAGGCAGTACTTTAAGAATAACCTGAACCTTTTCACCAGACGCCAAAGGCCAATTGTCGAAGTGGTTCGTCTAGCAGACCATGAAGTGGGCTGGGCTACGTGTATTTAAAGTCAGGAAGGCACCAAACTAAGGTTGCGGTTCCATTAGCATTGAAACCTCACTCGATAGTGGGCAAGATCGGATATTGGATTGTACTTGATGATGTCCTTTACAGGTTCTGATTTGATTGTAATAGTTTCTGATCACTGAGTTTATACCGAACATTTGTGGTTGACATCAATAGCTTTTCACAATTATATCGCGTAAGCGTGATGGCTTTGAAGAGTATATCTGTGATTAATCAGTTTGTCTGGTTTTGCATAACTGGTTGAATTGTTTTAAATAAATTATCTAATAGATGAATCGTCTAGCTCAAACCTTTGTAGGGTAGTGGCGGGCCATTATCGTCATCATCACCAAACCGGACTAAAGCAAAACATGGTAATTCGTGCGCGAGCTGTACCGTGAGTGGCTGTCACCGACTGTCTCGTCATGGCGACGGCATATATCAAAGCGGACACCAAACAAATCCCCAGCCTCGAGTTTTTTGTCGGTACGTCCCGCATGGAGGTTCCGGAAAAGTTCCGGAAGAGAAAATGGACAAATTCGCGAAGAAGTACCTGCTTTGGCAGGCGATCTGCGAGTGCGGACGGTACATCAAGCCGTTTGTTACAACCGGCACCATAAACGTGCAGATTTATCGAGAGGAATGCTTGCAGAAGCGCTTGCTGTCGCTTTCTTCGCTCTCACCGTGGTCCCACGCTGTTCTGGCCGGATCTCGCTTCGTGCCATTACGCCAATCCTGTAATGGATTGGTACAAAGAGAAGGGCGTTAATGAGGTCCCGAAGGAGGCGAACCCGCCAAATACACCAGAACTTCGTCCGATCGAAAAGTTTTGGGCGATAATGAAGAAGAAGTTGAAGAAAAGCGGAAAAACATTCAAAACCGATGAAGCTTTGAATAAAAACTGGGAGAAATTGTGTAAGGAAGATGGACAGAGCCTCGCCCAAGATCTCATGAGCAGTGTTAAGAGAAATGTACGAGCATTCAGCTTAGGGGAGAAAATTCAATAAATAAATTATATACATTGATTGTTATGTTATGTATTCTCCATGCGTGGATAAATTATGCCAATAGCTAATATCTAGTTATTTAATCCCTGAAAATTTGAGAAGTATCCGATTTAAAATGAATTTTTGGTGATCATTTTTGTGTGTCTCATTCTTTCCGAGTCCAGCCTTTATTAAATCAGACGAACCATTCCATAACTTCAACGTACTGCCAGTGAAAATTCTCTACAACAGATCGGAACCACCATGCCAGAACGTCTTTTTGAATATACCCCAAGAAGTCAAACCTCGCGTGGAAGAATGTCTTCAACAGTTAGTCTCCGCTGATATCATCGAACGAGTCTCTGATGCTATAGACACTTCTCTCTGCTTCTCGTTGATAAAGAGTGTTTCGACCAAAATTTGGTCGACTTAAACTTGAAGCATTTCCTTTCATTGTACATTAAAATTTTTTGCACATCCCTCATTTTGAAGATGAGTGCGTGTAGCATCATGCCTCTGTTTTGATTTTGATATTAGCACTTCAGTTATCAAAATGTCATCGAAGGAAGAGAAGCAACGCATCAAAATTTTGCACGTGCATGGTGAAAATCCATACTACTCTCACGCCAAGTTCGGTGAACGTTTGTCGACAGCCAGGAAAGGACCGGGTTTGGTATCTTGTCATTACGGAAAAAATGCCATGTAGTGGTATGCTGCCTACAACGTTCAAGTGGTGCCCAAGGATAAGAACCCTCCCAACACGCCAGAGCTCCGCCAAATCGAACAATATTGAGCCATCATCAAGCGGAATCTTAAGAAGACTCAAAAAGCTGTTGTGAGCGAGAAACAGTTCAAGGCAAACTGGCGTTCTGCGGCGAATAAAGTGGACAAGGAGACTGTACAAAATCTTATGGCAGGTGTTAACGAAAGACCCGGCAATTTGCATTGGGTAAAAAGGAAGCTCAGCTGAATATTTGTCCTGTATTCTGTATTAACTAAAAAAGAAAAAGAATTTGACTTATCAATAAAAACTTTGATCGGCTCAAACACTTTACTGTTTGGCCAAATTTTGATCGGAACATCCTTTGAGAGCACCATGGGCAACTTCAAGAAGCTGGATGGCTGAGTAAAAGCAGTTGTCATATGACAATACAAATTTAAATGTAAACCTAGAGAGGGATTTATAGCATGCAACATATATTTTTCCGTTCTCCAGAAAAATGGAACACGTGGTAAAAAACTTATTTGTCTCAATAAATGCTTTCGGTGCCAGTAGTATGATTGCGTGTCAAATGTACAATCATACATTATACCCATGGATCCGAGGAATATTTCTTTACAAAAAATATCAAGACCAGACCGGGAATCGAGCCCAGACCCAGGAACGAAAGCATTCCACTGGTAACACCAAACATTCAAATTGACCGAAAAGAATCCGCTCATAAATCCAGCTATTAAAATCTCCCCACTCTCGTGTTCCATAAATACAACCAGTGTTATCGAGTTTGGGCCAATTTGAATCTTTATTAAATTTTCTACCCGATAGTGAAGTGGACGACGACGACGATGATGCCGATATGAGGAGCAAGCAAACAAAACATCAACAAGTATCATGATCTTCTTGTCAGATGGCATATGAACATCCTATGTATATCTTGGAAGCAAATTTCAACTGGCTTTCCCTCTCTGTCGCAAAATATCCATACATATGTACATGCATAAACGCCGGTTTGTGATTCCAGTTATTGGAGAAACCAAAAGCGGCAGACTATTAGGTTTTCTTTTCTCTGCCATTTGGACAGAATGTCAACAAATCGTGCATATGGAAAGCTGGAAAAGCGGATTCACATTCTCAAAGTCTCCACGTACAGTTCAAGTTTGCCCGGTCTATATTTGTTCATGCCCTTTGCCAATCGAAAGTAAACACAATCGAATCGAAAGGGATTTTCCTAACAGACAGGGCGGTTGGAGCCGGGCTTGGACTTCCGAAAATTTCTTCTACAATGACCTTTGATTGTTATCTCTGCAGCAGCAATCTTCGAACGGGGAATACTATGTGTGTGTGTGTGGGGGTGTGTGTGTGGGGGTGTGTGTGTTGTAACCGATAGATGCAGTAGATAGAACACGGCCAGTTAAAGCACATCAAGATTGGTTGCGAATTATTCATGCTAAAATTTTACACTCTATGAGTTTTCCTTCAACAAAAAAAAAACAAAAAATGGGAGTGAAGGCTTAAAACGCCAAAATTCTGAAATCTGCTTCATACGGCTATTTTCTAATATGGCCGATTTTAATCGTCTTTAATTAGTGGACCAACAAGCCAATAAGAAATCTCGATTTTCTAATGGCTAACCACATTTCAACTAGCAACAATGGATTCTCTATCATTGTTGATATGTTTTTATTGGCCGTGTCGATACCAAGAATGGAGCGAACTGCTGCTCTGTGAGCTGGCTGAATTTTTCTCCTGGAATTGGGTAAATTGTTGATGGGAATTGAAAAGTGACTACCGTGCTGGTTAGGTAGACAAGACAGTTGGAGACAGCATTGTAATTGAATATGATAATATGAGGTGCTGCAGCAATACCAGGGACGTTTGGGCGAACGTAGTGCAGATTCCTTCATTCTATGGGAAGCTGCTGTGAGTACATACTATATGTGTGGTGTGCAGAACAATGGTCGATGGACCTGACTGTGACATGTTGAAAATGCCCAAGAGCTTATTGAATTTCCAGGACTTATCAGGTTGTGAATATTTACCTATGTAGGATTTGGTTTTTCATTTTGCAATCTACCTGTTAGCATTGGTAATGCAATTCACGATCAACCTTTCGATTGGAAAAGGAAATTGGTAAACGTTGATAAAAACAATGTTGGTGACATGTTTCGTGAAATGAGAGGTAATCAAAGCATATTTGTCAATATCGTTGCTTTATTATTGGCATGACAATTTAGGCAATGTTAACTAGTTTGCTGGTAGAAATTAAATAATTTGTGAATAGAAGCTCGGTTGCTTAAAAAAGATCTACCTTCTTATATTAAAGACTTCATTGCCAACCAAATCCAGCTTCTATCATGACCATCATTGTTTACCCTTTAAGCCTAGTATGCAGCTGGCAAGTAAAGACCTGAAGTAATTATCACCATTTTTACCGAAGTAATTTCCAGCATGGGTGACATGTCAGTTTCCTCGCGGAATAATCGAACAGAATATTATTCCGCAAGGAAAACTGACAGTCCCATTTAGATTACAAAGGCAGGCGTTGCTAACGTTACGAAAACTTCCGAAATTTGCCCTCCTTTTCAGCTGCATACTAGGTAAGTAATTTCAACAGTAAACGTATTTCTTGACCATTACTTGTCCTATAGTAATGCACACTACTTCTGAGCTGCATACTAGCCTTTATAGGCCCAGAATTCAATATTGGTCAACACAATGGCAGGCTTGAGTCTACAACCCGTGTTTTAAAAGCCGCAAATATCAAGAAATCTTGAGCCGTGGTTCCTGTTGTGCTTGTGTTACTCGTGCAGTACAGCAAAGCTCAAATAAGAAAATTACAGTTGTTTATTGCATTACTGCTCAGCTGTTATAGCTAGCACCACGACGTTTTCAAAACTCCTCTCCAAATTCCAAGTAAGCCTTATAAAGGGTGTCCACAGTTAAATTGCATCACTTTAAACTCGTCCTCAAAAACCAGTCTCTCAACCGATTGTCATGAAATATTCAGGGAATAAAATACAATGTATGATCTTGGTTTAGTTATTTTTATTTCACTGTATTTCTTTACCAAATCATAATATAGCCCTTGAATTGCATTTCTTCGCTCAGTGAGCAACTTTAGATACTGCTGACATGAATGGTTACGAGGTGCTTCATTATAGCCCAATATTTTTTAATTGGCCGCAACACTGGAGTGTTTGGGGGATTAATATCCTTCGGCACGAAATTGACACCATTCGTCTTGTACTACTCCAGAACATCCTTGGAGTAGTGACAAGAGGCTAGGTCTGGCCAAAAAAAGTAAGAAACGGAAGCAGTCGTTTTTTCAGGCATTCTTTCATGTATACTTGACCATCTACAGTTGAAGTTGTCACGAAAGGACTGCTCCGTTTACCACACGAACAAATTCCCTGCCAAATCATGAATTTCTTGGGGAACTTTGACACTTGCTGTTTCCTGAGAGACTCTGGAACATTGAACTTGTCTTTCGAAGCCACATACTGGTTACCGGGATTTTGTTTAAAGTCCGCTTTTACGTGTGTTTCATCTCCCATGATGCAGCAGTGTGGTTTTAGCTATCCTATTCTGTTTTTCATTGTGGTTTCTGAACTTTGAATGAACGGAGTTCAGCTCGTTTCTTGGCTTTCTGCACGAAACTTTTGGTCAAGTGCAGCTTTTTCACGACATCCCGAACGGAACAGTTTGGTTTGCGTTTAAGGGCAGCAACCACTCGCTTGTGATCCTTCACACAGTACAGAACACTTTTTCTACTACTCACCTTCTGCCGATCGGCAGTTAAACGTTCCCCGAAACGTTTTATGACACGAGACATTGTAGACTGGTGAATTTTCAACATCTTTCCGATGGCTCGGTGCGAAACCTCGACAGCCAGGTGCGCGTGCAAAATGTTCTCGCGCACTTGCTGTTCCTTCGACTCCATTTTCGAACTACGACACATTTCACAATGAAACTCACGCTGAGGTCATTTCACCAAAAATTTCGTTGATGAATCAACCTAAAGGGCGAAATGTTCCAGCTTATTGAAAGTGATGCAATTAAACTGAGAACACCCTTTATCTCCCGGGACCACAGTATTGAACCTCGTCAAAGGGAAAGGATGTTCCTGGATCAGTGAAAGCTATTTACACCGAAAAAATCGGTAAGAAGATAATCTCGTCCCTTTATTACGACAGACACAATAATTGGTCAAATCTACGTGAAGGAATGTCTGCAAAAAAAGTGTCTACCCTTGATCAAACAGCATAATAAGCCTGCAATCTTTTGGTTTGATCTTGCTTCTTGTCATTACTGTAAATATGCACTAGAGTGGTACAAAAGGAGTAATGTCGTATTTGTTAAGATTGGCCAAAAGTGGTGAAAATGGTAGGAGGAAGCACTGTGCAGAGGTTTATGAGTAGTGTTAAGGGAAAAGTTAGAGAACTCGCCTAACCTACGAAAAATCAAGCAAATTGAAATGAAAATGGAAAGAAAACATTGTTATTTACTATGATTGAGATTCAAATAATTAAAAATCACAGTATGGTAGAATGAAAGTGTATTAATGTTTTTCGGAACAGTCTAAACAACGATATTAGTGATGTTTATTACGCTCCCGCTGGATGATTTGTAATTAAAGTAATTGACGAGTAAGAACCGTGGTATAAGCTTCAGTCTTAAAAATTCAATAATGAGATACTGGCTGTTTACAAACAAACCTTTGCTCATCTAAAATACCATCACAATTGGTTGAAACGATGACCCAACAACAAATTATCTGTTTTTACAGCTACCAAGCAATTGTGCAACACTTAATCAGTTATGTAAACCTAAGGTTTTTTTCTCCGATATCTCTAAGTCAGAGCATGACGAGAGAAAGAAATTTAGTAAAAACCAGAAGTTCTGTACATTAATAAACCTAAAAGAAAAGGGTTCCATTCCCATGTATGCATCAAAACGGAGTGTGTACGAACCACGATAGAAACTATCACAAGCTATCCGTAGTACGTGATCACGATCAAACTCGTTAATTCTACATACATTAATTGTTATGTTTATATTCTCCGTGCAAGGAGTAACGATTATGAGCGTAGAAGGAGATGTTCGCTCATCACCATGAGGCACCGAGTGAACAACAATGTTTTTGGCTAGAATTAAAGATGTGAAGAGGTTTTGATAGTTCCGCTAGTGTGCGGCAGGCTTGGAAATTTAACAGATGTTTTATGAAAATTGAGCGAAAAGGCATGGGTACGGTGGTACTGAACCAACGACATTTTTGCCTAACACTTGGTGATCGTCAGTCGGTGCGAATCAAAACAAACCCAAAAAGGAGAGAGTTCCTTCCCATGCGCATCAGTAAACAGAGTGCACGACAATAGATCGCTAGAATAACTATACACAACCACAGTGGTACATGAGCGTCTTCCAACCGGACATTTTGCCTGTTGAGTGGCGGACATAGTCCATGCTTTGACCTACCCACTGGTGGGATGTTGAGCAAAAATGTCGTTGGTTCGAGTACCACTGTACACATGTCCTTTTCGCTCAATTTTCATAAAACATCTGTTAAATTTCCAAGCCTGCCGCACACTAGCGGAACTATCAAAACATTCTCTTCATATCTTTAATTCTAGCCAAAAACATTGTTGTTCACTCTCGGTGCCTCATGGTGATGAGCGAACATCTTCTTCTACATCGTTAATTTTGCCTGTCAGGGTGGCGGATTCGTCCGTGCCTTGACCTACTCCGCAGTGAGATTTAAGGCAAAAGTAACGTCCTTGGTTCGAGTACCGCTATATCCAAGCCCTTCGCTCAATTTTCTATACTTCTATTCAATTTTCAACCTGCCGAACACTGACGGAACTTTCAACACTTTCTCTTCATATCTTTCATTCTAGCAAACATTACTGTCCACTTTTGATGCCTCATGATGATGAGCGAACATCATAATCGTTACTCCACGTACGGAGAATACAGACAGAACAATTATAGTATAGTATCAAAAGATTGTACTCGGAAAAATACAACACTTTCTTTTCGCTTCTGTTCTTTTTATTGCAGTAGTAAAAATTGATGACATTTTGAGTTAAACTAGTTTAAAGTGGGATTTTGACATGTGAAATTTGTCGTTGCAATCTGTCAAGTGGTTATGGAGATGGCTTTCAAGCAAGAAGTGCTTCAACAGAAAATAATGGGCGTGGTCGTGGAAAATGCAGATCAGTCCCACAGGTGGACCACGAAAAAGTTGGGAATTGAAAATTCGACCGTGTCCCATTTGGACAAATCGTTAAAGGAGACCAGACGATCCAGTGGCGAACTAGCAGTGGAACAAAAACGAAGACAATCGACCCCGTGAACGCAAGAAAGGTGAGGGATTTGTTCAAGTAAACCATTCGATTCGGAACGTGGCCAAGAAGGTCAATTCTTCCGTTTGGTTCATCCAGCAACAATAAAGTGGCCTGAACATCCTGTCTTTAAGGTAAGGAAGGCGCTTAACCGAACCGATAAACAGAATACGGTGGCCAAATCCCGTGGCAGGACCGCAAGTGTTTGGTGCGGCCGAAATTGCATCGTACTAGACAACGAGACGAACATTAAAGGTTCCCGGCGAGTTTTTTGTTGACAAGTCCCGCCTGAATGGTCCTGAGATGTTCCGGAAGAAGATGGTTCGAAAAATTTGCCAAGAGGTACTTGGTGGGGCAGGCGATCTATAGGTTTGACAAATTCAGCAAGCTGTACATGACGACCGGCATCATCAACGGCCAAATATACAAAGAAGAATGCCTCCAGAAGCGCCTGCTGCCCTTTCTTTGGTCCCATGAAGGTGACACTCTGTTCTGGCTAGATCTGGTATCGTGTCATTACGTGAAACCGAGTATGGAGTTGTACGAAGCCAACACTGTTGTTGGTTTTGTGCCGACGGAGGCAAATCCGCTTAACTTGCCAGAACTCCGTCCAATAGAAAAACGATCTTCAAAAACGACAAGGATTTAAAAAAAGAGGGGATGAAAGTGTGTAAGAAAGATCTTGCATAGGATTTGATGGGTAGCGTTATGACCAAGGTGGGGTCATTAAGCCTAGGAGAAGTGGTTGAATAAACCAACTTTACAAAAACATAGCTAATATGTGTGGATTTATTCCCTGACAGTTTCAAATATATCCTACTTAAAATGTTTTTTTTTGATAATTTTTGTTAGTTGACTGCAAGTTTTAATTGCCCAGAATTCCAGTGAAATTGGTGGGATCATATATTTTGGCACAAAATTGACTCCGTAGGCTCGGTACCACTTGAACACTTTTTGAGCGTAGTGGCACGATGATCTGGCCAAAACAGAGTTGATTCATTGTGCTTCATTATATTACTTCTTTCGAACATCGAAATATTCTTGCACAGGAAGTTGACGGAAGTCGGCTTTGACGTAAGTTGCGTCATCCATCACGATGCAACGCGATTTGGTTGAGTAACTATGTAAAGTTTCCGGGCGTAAGTTTTTGCAGGGATATTTTGCTTTTCATTCCAGTTTGGGCTTTTTGCACCTTGTAAACATGTAACTCAGCACGCTCCAAGGTTTTGCCCATAAATCCGATTGACGCCTTGGGCTTTTTAGCGACATCTTGAATTGACATGTTTGGACGGTTCTTGGCATTACTTTTTTGGCCATTTTACTGTCCATTGGACCACTCTTCATTTTTTAGGTACTACGACGCTCCTTGAAGATTTTTATCACAAAAGACACAGTTGTATTTGACTTTTTTCAAGGACAATTTTATGTTCCGACGACATGACTGGAGTTACTGTATGAATAATTTTGAAACTTGACAGATGTAAACACTATGAATAAGATTTGCTCAAATTTTGAATTTTTTTACCATTGGATTTAAAAGTTATAGAAAAATTTCGGTGTGCCATCTTTATCGACTACACCTTTTATTTGGGACTCTCTAATGTGCAATTTGGCTGGTTCTGGTCAATCATGGAGAAGCATCTACGAAATATGCTGTAATCTAAGCTCAAGCTAAAGTTGGTAAGCCAATGGTGCTAGACTAGACTTTTCGACCATGCATAGTATCACGCTGATGAGAGTTCACATGTTTTTATGTATAAAGGGTGATACGGTCAAAATTTGGTCAAGGGAAAACGCGTGTAAATCGGTGAAATCGTTTATTTAAAAAATCAAATTAAATTTCTTTTTCAAGTTCAATTAGTATAAAATTCAGGAAAAATATTCAGTTAGGCTTCCGCTTTTCCAAATCCGAATTGCCGGGCCTTACGATTGACCCCTGCTATCAGATTTTGTACAGCCACCTTGTCCACCTTCTTCGCCGCAGAAAGCCAGTTTGCCTTGAACTGCTGCTCGTCCTTAGCAGTTTTTTTGGTCTTCTTTAGGTTCCGCTTGACAATAGCCCAGTATTTCTCAATTGGGCGGAGCTCTGGCGTGTTGGGAGGGTTCTTGTCGCTCAGGAACCACCTGCACGTTGTTGGCGGCGTACCACTCCATGGCCTTTTTACCGTAATGGCAAGATGCCAAATCCGGCCAAAACAGTACGGAACAACCGTGTTTCTTCAGGAAAGGCAGCAGACGTTTATTCAAACACTCTTTCACGTAAATTTCTTGGTTGACAGTCCCGGAAGCTATGAAAATGCTGCTTTTCAAGCCACAGGTACAGATGGCTTGCCAAACCAGATATTTCTTTGCGAACTTTGACAGTTTCGTGTGCTTGAAAATATCTGCTACCTTTCCCCTTCCTTTTGCCGTATAAAACTCCTGTCCCGGAAGCTGCTTGTAGTCGGCTTTGACGTAGGTTTCGTCGTCCATTACCACGCAGTCAAACTTCGTCAGCATCGTCGTGTACAGCCTCCGGGATCGCGCTTTGGCCGTCGTATTTTGTTTATCATCGCGATTTGGAGTCACTACCTTCTTGTAAGTCGATAGTCCGGCTCGTTTTTGGCTCGATGCACGGTTGTAGACGATACACCCAGCTTGTTTGCGGCATCTCGGAGAGATAGGTTAGGGTTTCGCTTGAAACTACCGGCAACTCTCTTTGTCGTCTCAGCGGCTTCCGGTTTTCGATTTCCCCCGATCCAGACTTCCTGGCTGTCGACAAACGTTCCCCAAACACTTTAATTACATTTGTAACGGTTGATTTGGCAACTTTTAGCGATTTTGCCAACTTTGCGTGCGAGTAGCTCGGATTTTCGCGATGCGCGAGCAAAATTTTGATACGCTGCTCTTCTTGCTTGGACGGCATTTTGACAACTGAAGAGTGAATTCCAAAATCAAAATAGGAGCAACATTTTACACACACACACACCTTCAAAATGAGGGGTGTTCAGGTTTTTGAAATGCAAAATTGAAAGAAATTCGACAAGTTGATATTGACCAAATTTTGACCGTATCGCCCTTTAGTGGAGTGAACATTTTTACGTATGGGTTGACTCTTCATGCATAAAGGGTGATACGGTCAAAATTTGGTCAAGGGAAAACGCGTGTAAATCGGTGAAATCGTTTATTTAAAAAATCAAATTAAATTTTTTTTTCAAGTTCAATTAGTATAAAATTCAGGAAAAATATTCATTTAGGCTTCCGCTTTTCCAAATCCGAATTGCCGGGCCTTAGGCTTGACCCTGCCATCAGATTTTGTACAGCCACCTTGTCCTACCTTCTTCGCCGCAGAAAGCCAGTTTGCCTTGAACTGCTGCTCGTCCTTAGCAGTTTTTTTGGTTTTCTTTAGGTTCCGCTTGATAATAGCCCAGTATTTCTCAATTGGGCGGAGCTCTGGCGTGTTGGGAGGGTTTTTGTCCTTGGGAACCACCTGCACGTTGTTGGCGGCGTACCACTCCAGTGGCCTTTTTACCGTAATGGCAAGATGCCAAATCCGGCCAAAACAGTACGGAACAACCGTTGTTTCTTCAGGAAAGGCAGCAGACGTTTATTCAAACACTCTTTCACGTAAATTTCTTTGGTTGACAGTCCCGGAAGTTATGAAAATGCTGCTTTTCAAGCCACAGGTACAGATGGCTTGCCAAACCAGATATTTCTTTGCGAACTTTGACAGTTGTCGTGTGCTTGAAAATATCTGCTACCTTTCCCTTCCTTTTGCCGTATAAACTCCTGTCCCGGAAGCTGCTTGTAGTCGGCTTCGACGTAGGTTTCGTCGTCCATTACCACGCAGTCAAACTTCGTCAGCATCGTCGTGTACAGCCTCCGGGATCGCGCTTGGCCGTCGTATTTTCGTTTATCATCGCGATTTGGAGTCACTACCTTCTTGTAAGTCGATAGTCCGGCTCGTGTTTTGCCTGATGCACGGTTGTAGACGATACACCCAGCTTATTTGCGGCATCTCGGAGAGATAGGTTAGGGTTTCGCTCGAAACTACCGGCAACTCTTTGTCGTCTCAGCGGCTTCCGGTTTTCGATTTCCCGATCCAGACTTCCTGGCTGTCGACAAACGTTCCCCAAACACTTTAATTACATTTGTAACGGTTGATTTGGCAACTTTTAGCGATTTTGCCAACTTTGCGTGCGAGTAGCTCGGATTTTCGCGATGCGCGAGCAAAATTTTGATACGCTGCTCTTCTTGCTTGGACGGCATTTTGACAACTGAAGAGTGAATTCCAAAATCAAAATAGGAGCAACATTCTACACACACACACCTTCAAAATGAGGGGTGTTCAGGTTTTTTAAATGCAAAATTGAAAGAAATACGTCAAGTTGATATTGACCAAATTTTGACCGTATCGCCCTTTAGCAAATGAAAATTAAGATGTGCTACCCAATTTCGCCTATCGGGCTAATTTTGTATCTTTATAGATTTCGCAATATTGAATTTCCAAAGTTTTCTTAAACCAGCATGCAATTCCAGCTGAGCCCATTTTTAGTTCGTTTATTTATAAGGCTCAGAAGTGTGCAACACTTTGCGGAGCCGAAATTCAATATTGTTATTAACAATGCTTTACTTTCGGATGTAAGTAAGTGGAGTGCCAATTAGTCGTGGCTGGTTCGAGGTTAGTGGGACACATTATCGTGTTGTAAGGGCTAGGTAGGAAACTTGTTTAAAATAATATTGGCTGCTCCTGGCTGCGACTACCATCACGTCCTCGGTCCTTATAGCCTCTTTCAGCAGCTCGGCGCAGATGGGTTCCCAGTAGCTTGCTGGGCAGGCACAAGAAGCACGGAAACAATAGGACTGTATAACTGGGACATAGAGGTAGGGAAGTTACTGGAATGGGAGGGGGTGCGGGAGTGATGACATACTGGACTCGGAAAAAATGGAACACACAAAAATGATCACCAAAAGTTCATTTGAAATCGGATACTTCTCAAATTTTAAGGAATTAAATAACTACATATTTTAAATGTTTTACCATAATTTATTTATTAAGTATTTGGCGGATTCGCCTCCTTCGGGACCACCATTACAGGCTTGGCGTAATGGCACGAAGCGAGATCCGGCCAGAACAGCGTGGGACCACGGTAAGAGCGGAGGAAGGGCAGCAAGCGCTTCTGCAAGCATTCCTCTCGATAAATCTGCCCGTTTATGGTGCCGGTTCTAACGACCGGCTTGCTGTACCGTCCGCACTCACAGATCGCCTGCCACAACAGGTACTTCTTCGCGAATTTGTCCATCTTTCTCTTCCGGAACTTTTCCGGAACCTCCATGCGGGACTTACCGACTAAAAACTTGAGGCCGGGGATTTGTTTGGTGTCCGCCTTGATATATATCTCGTCGTCCATGACGAGACAGCCTGGCTTGACCAGCAACTCACGGTACATCTTCCGCGCACGCAATTTGGCCACCGTGTTTTGCCTGTCAGTCCGGTTTGGTGCCTTCCTGACCTTAAAATCACGTAACTCAGCCCGCTTCATGATCTGCTGGACAAACCACATCGACGAATTGACCTTTTTGGCCACGTCTCGAGTGGAAAGGTTCGGGTTACTCTTAAAGTACGGCCTTATCTTCCGCGCCTTCTCCGGGTATTCCGTTTTCGGTTTTCGGCCGCTTCCAGCGCGCCACTCAATAGTCTTCGTCTCCTGGAACATCTTCACAACGCGGGGCACGGTGGAATGGTGGATTCCAAGCCTTTTGCCGATCCATCTGTGCGAGTGACCAGGATTATCGATCACAGCGCCCAACATTTGCAGGCGTAGCTCTTCTTGTTTCGAATGTATCTTGAAAATTACTTGACAAATCGCAATTTTGCACACATAAACATAAAACTCTAGACTAGTATTCCCCAAAATTTCATTAATATTTACCCACGCGATAAAAAGTTACACTCAAAACAAAGTGTCGCATTTTTCCGAGTCCAATCTTTACACTCTAATGTTAGACAAACAAAGGAATTCGTAAATCGCTTAACCGCTAAAACATCTCTTAAGGTTTGTTCATAAGAAAAAGTGGATACCTGTTTATCAATATTTTATTGTAAAAACATTGTGTGAAAAATCGAAAAAAGTGAGAAATTTCAAACGATGGGTTGGATCAACTTATCAACCCGGAGATCGATTCTGCACAAATGGTTTTCCGAAAAGTTATCGTTTCGAGAGTTGGCAAAAAGCACGAAGTTCACTAAATTTGCAGTGTTCAATATTGTAACTTTTTTTTGGAGAAACGTGTTTTCTTGAAGATTTGCAGAAATCTGGATGCAAAAAGAGGGCATCGGGCCAGAAAACGGAGCTGACAGCGGTAAGCCTTTTGAAATCGCATAAACCGTGTTCCGTTTTTGAAAATGACAAAAAACGGGGCATTAGAGTCGGAAACAGGGACGTAGCCAGGCGCCCCTGGCAAACCAAGAAAATGACGCCTAAACTTATATTGCTTTTTACAGGTTTTGTTTCAATTAGTAATGTTGTCTCTATCTATCAGGACCACAAATTTCTAAATGATTCGCCATTTCTCAGTTTCTTTTGTAATTTCATGCAAAAAGTCAAAAAGTCGATGAATTCCAGTTTGTATAATTGGATTTTGATTCTTCCAATCATCAAATCCTTTTCCGAAATTCGAGAAAATGTTACGAAACTTAAATTTACCAAACAGCTAGAAAGAAAAAAAAAACGCGTTCGAAGGAACACTGTAAAGCATCCATTGGTGTTCAACTTTTTCTCCGTTTGTCAGCTCTTTGGAGCATCAAGAAGCCTGAGTATGAAAAATGAAATTTCACAAAACAGCTTAGCACCTTCAGCTTCAGCGCCCCTGGCGAGGGCCACTTTTGCCACCCCCTCACTACGCCCCTGGTCGGAACTGTGTAGAATATCAAAAGGCGAAATAATATTAGAACTTACAAGAACCAGAAAGCACCCATAAAGACGGATTCACAGAAACCTTCTTCAAAAATGCGATCACGGAACTTATCTACGTTCTCCTCCAAAAGCCGTACGTCAAATTGAATACCAGTACACTTCCGGGCCGCAATTTTTAAACACTGAGCAGAGGACAGATGTGCCTGATGATCATCCGAACCGAAAAATTTGAGAAAAGGTGTTTGGTTTGGCAAGCTGTTTGCTCCTGTGGCTTGAAGAGTTCTTCATATTTCACAACGGGCACAATCAACGGTAAAAATTAGAGAAAGGATGCATAAAAAACGACTTCTACTCATCTACCGAAAGCATACGGATCCTCCATTGTTTCGGCCGGATCTGGCATATACTCCCAACGCTTCTACTACGTTGGATATGCTCAAGAAGGAAAAAGTCGATTTTGTCGAAAAATGCCCAAATCCCCCCAACTGCCCTGAACTGCGTCCTATCGAAAGATAATGGGCAATGATTAAGCGGCATCTTTAAAAGATAGATAAAGGAGAAGCAAGCTCTGTTGACTGCTTTAAGAAAATTTGATCTGCAGCACAACGAAAAATTACGGAGAAAGTTGTGTAAAATCTTATGAGAGGAATCAAAAGAAAAGTCCAAGCGTTCTTCAAAAATGAGAAGTAAAAATTCAAACTCACGTGAATTCCGTCACATGAATGTTGATTTTCATTTATATAAAGCAAACTTATGAATTTGTTCGAAAATATTCTTTAAGGAACAGTCCTTAATCACTTTCAGTTTTTTTAAAACACTATTTAAAAAAAAACTTTTTTCCTTATTCGTCCTTAATCGAACAGGCACTGAATTGAAAAAGTTTCTGCCAATTCAAAACAAAAAATTAAATTGGACCAGATCGCTATGTAAGAGGGTTTATACTATGGGTCAGAACAAGCACTAATTCCATCAAATTTGTAGAAGGGTTATTTTGCGAAATTTGTCAACAGTATTATAAATCATTCGCTGTGTTAGTTTTTAAAGGTTAACGGAGCAGTTGTTCTCATACATATATAAACTCCCACGAATTACAGTTTAGACAACATGTGGCCAGTTTACTATACTTTCTCATACCAGTTCAATTGCGTTGAAGAAACGGCCCTTCTAAAACGCCCTGCAGAGTGAGTGTCATCATCGGACTCTTTTTGTGCGTGCTTTTGCATCGATTCTTTTTGCAATAAAAATATTCAATTCACATTTTCAAAATTCATTTTCAAATCAATAAAATCAATGCCAAACTGTTAACTGTGTTCCCTAGGTAATTCATGCGAAAAAGTACTATAGACATTTTATAAGCCTCAAACCCCGCAGTTCACATTGGTTCCCATGTTCTTTCCCGTGAGCCTGCATAAGGGTAAGTGGCTTGAAGCACACTTTAGCAGAACATTCCAAAATTTATAGATTTGGCACGAACCGTCCAAAGAAAAAATCGAAACTGCAAACTCATCTGCGCCATCCAAGTACTAATACATAATAGTACTTGAGTAAAAAATGGGCTTCCGTTAGTTCAGAATCCCGGTGCTATCGAACCGAAATTTCGCATTTATTGAAAGGTTTTCATAAACTTTTGACTTTTCCTCGAACCTCATCCATCCATCCATCCATCCATCCCTTGACGCCAATTGGGAGGCTATTGTTTTCACAGTCCATTAAAAAACGGCCCACCCAGGCACAGTTGGCAACGCAACATAGGGTGGAGAACGGCTACCTAAATATTTCGGATCCATTTCTAAAACTAGGCTCACAACCCGCTGAATGGGATGTTGATTTGTGGGGGGTGCGGTGGGTGGCAAAGCTTTCCCATGAACCATCCATAAATCATCGGTACCCATCGGTCGGTGTTGAAGTTTTCATAATTTATTAGAGCGCTACTAGAGATCGCATTTTTCATCACCCGCAACCAACAAAACGGTACAGTGGCTGTCGGTAGACCAAAACCAGTGACGCAGAATTTTAAAACTTTTGCCTTGACTTGTGCCAGATGATCGTGGGATGACAAGGCCAGCTTCTATTGGCTAAATTTTATCCAATACTACTAATAACTTGTTAATATTTACTTATCTAAAAGCAGAAGAAACTTTTCCGCCAGGTTTTTATTCAAGTTTGACGTGTTTAGGGATGTCTAATTTGTTTCGACCATTCTTGGAAGTAATGTTGGGAGGCGCACGCTTTAGGAAAATTAGATTATTAGATGTTAGACGATGGTGTAGTAAGAGTCCAAGTGCCGTCAAGTTTGAGATAGAATAGGAAATTCTATGCCCAACTAAATTTACTATAAGAATATCAGACTTGAAAGTACTTTGGCATTTAAAACATCCCCTAGTGGTTTAATACTGAAACCATCGTTATTCTCCGTATTTTTTTCTCGGCAAACTTCAACCCGCAACCGGATTTTTACTCTCCAAGAGATAGTGTACTTTACACTTATCAAAGATATTTATCAATCACATGCGATGATACCAATATTGTAAAATTTACCCAAAATGTAAACATTAATTTGCATTCTATGACATTTTTGTTGGTATGCATAACGCTGAGAACTTTGTTTGGATAACAGAAAAGTTAAAGACAATTATTTAGAAGGAGATGTTCGCTCATCACCATGAGGCACCAAGAGTGAACAACAATGTTTTTGGCTAGAATGAAAGATGTGAAGAGAAAGTGTTGAAAGGTCCGTCAGAGTGCGGCAGGTAGGAAAATTAACAGATGTTTTTGAAAATTGTGAAAATTTAGTGATCGTCAGTCGGTGCGAATCAAAACAAACCCAAAAAAGGAGAGAGTTCCTCTCCCATGTGCGCATCAGTAAACAGAGTGCACACAATAGATCGCTAAGAATAAACTATACAAGCCACAGTGGTACATGAGCGTCTTTCCATGCGTCAATTTTTGCCTGTTGAAGTGGCGGACTTGTTCCGTCGCTACAACCTACCCCGCAGTGGGATGTTAGGCAAAGATTGACGTCCATGGTTCGAGTACCATTGGATACATGCCCTTTCGCTCAATTTTCAAAAACATCTGTTAATTTTCCTACCTGCCGCACTCTGACGGACCTTTCAACACTTTCTCTTCACATCTTTCATTCTAGCCAAAAACATTGTTGTTCACTCATGGTGCCTCATGGTGATGAGCGAACATCTCCTTCTAAATCATAATCGTTACTCCTCGCACGGAGAATACATAACATAACAATTTAATGTATAAAGACAATTAGTTAATAGAAATAACTGTGACCTTCGGTGACCTTTTTTTTGGTTTCGGTTTTGTATAAAAACAAGTAAAAAAAACATAAAAAATATTATTATAATTATGCTATAGATTTACTTTGGTGTACCAAACAATTAAATCATTCAATATTTCTATGAATGTTACTCTCACCTGAAGGTCTATTCAACTACAGGCTCACAATAGGTATCACTCAAACAAACGACTTCCTGAGAAAGTTGGTGCCAAATATCAACCAAATGTTTCTTGAATCGATCTCAATTACGCCCTTTCGTAGGGCCTATATGTTGAAGCATATAACCCCAAACAAAGTAGTCAACTGAGCTGAGATCCGGTGAAAATGCAGGCCATTCTTCGCTTGTGATGAAATCTTTGCCTGTGTCTTCTTTGCATTGTGAGCTGGAGCTGAGTCCTTTTAGAAATAATATGGTGTATTCCCACACGGAAAAAAATCCGTGCCCAGATCCGTGAATGGCAGTCATGAATTCGAGAACAAGCAAAAATACACCGTGAACTCAATCACGTAATCAGGAACTAGTTCACGTTTTCGGGCAAAAATCATGAAAACGTGAACTAGTTCACGGTCCGTTTTCATTTTCGTGAACGCTTTTGTTTCTGTGCATACAGCGTTGAAGCATGAGGAAGCAGATGGTTCTTCAAAGCCTGCAGTGCACACTGGGCCAGAATGAAAAATTAGCAGGAATAAATTATTTTCACTATGAAGATGCAACTTTAGAACAAAACTGTTTTGAGCAAAGTTGCAGCTTATAATTAGGGCTTTAATTTGAAATCAGTTTCAGTTAGGGTGGTCCTTGAATATAATGAAATAAAAATTCTATCTTTCTCATTTTTTGATACAAAGCAATACTGTGTTCGACAAAGTTGTTCCACGTTAAATTTAAAGCAACTTTGCTGCAAAAATCATAGCCGTAGGTCTTTTGTGTCAATAGTTATGATCATTTTTATGCTTAAGAGTAGGGTGGCCCTGAAAAAATTAGTGTTTTTCGCCTAACTTTTTCATTTTAAGTTTTATGATAACGGTGTTTTTAGCAAATTATTAGAACTCGTTAAAACACACATTTTTAAGAAGAAAAAATGTAATTTTATGCATTCGTTCAAAAGATATCGTGGTTTTAGTCAAAAAATTACGACTTTTTCAAATTACATTATTTTTTAAAGGGGGAAAAACGGGGATACAAATACGATTGCATATGAATAGTAAAGATAAGAGGTCTCTTTTGTTTATACATGTTCAGGTGAATTTAGAAGAATTTGGGGTTAAATGGTACTATGAATGTATGTCCTTTTTAAAATAAAATTCTTGATTTTTTCTTAAATGTTGATGACAATGACGAGTAAATCGCCATATTTCAATAAAGAACTAATATTTGCATTGTGTTCATTTTTATAACAAACATGCATGTTAAAACGTACCAAAATTATAAATTGTGCCACTAAACCACTAAACATCATTTAACATAAAAAAGTATTTTTTAAAGCCATGCGCGTTTAAGGGTTAGCAAAATCTTCGAGTTTGAACTTTCTTGTGTTGTGATCTCAACAACTTTAGGTATGAAGCGCTTCAACGTGTACACGGCTGTGTTTGCATGTGTTTGGAACCGACATAATGGTGAATATAAACTTATGTCAGTTGAACTTAACTGCTTAGTTCCCGAAACAATAACTCAACATTTTAGTTTGTTTAACCACCGTAGGAAGTCAAATCAAACTAGATGTTTGTGACCAATTCAACGTGAAATTCCTGTTAAATGAAACTAGAATATATTTGCGTTTAGGAATCTTTTTTCTCAGTGCACCCATAGTAAAGCGATATTTTTTTTTCTTTGCTTCGGTGGCTTTCCATTGTGCTGAAGGTTTCAGAGCGTCATACATTGAGAAGTATAGTGCGCCATTTAAAAGTGAAGAAATCTGCCATTTTATTCATGTCTTGCTAGTTTTCGGATTTTGTCAAGTGCTGAAAATTTCTGAATGGTTTTAATAACGATTAATAGCGGTTTTTAGATTACTCAATCATTTGCTAGTACTCAAAGTCTGGAGTGTGTTTATGCTTCTACATACTCGCCGTAAGAAGGGTAAAAATATCCACTATTTAACATTTAGGAAAAATTTTATAATCATGTGAGAGATGCCAAATCGAATTGTTATCCCAATGGTAATATTACTTTCATTTGTTTTGTAGTGTATTAATACACAACTGATTGTTAACAGGCATCCATATCCAAGAATCTGTTGCTCAAGTTTCAATACAGAACTTGATTGATCACACTGTGCAGCGACTGTGGGAAAGCCTGTTCCTTAACTCTAAGATTTATTATTCGTCAAATGATGACATTCGCTTGACGGTGAAATGAGGATGCGATGGGAGTTCGAATCATGCTCGTTATAAGCAACCATTTGGGCATAAGGATGATACTGAGGAAAGTGCTATTGGAGAATACAGTGACTCCCATATCTTCGCATTGTCGATGGTCCCTCTTCGATTGACCATCCACAAAACAAATTCAGGGGTCAAGGAAATCATTTGGAATAACAATCTACCTTCATTAATTTCCCTGTGTCGACCAATTAAACTGATTTTTCAGAAAGAAGCGGCTGATTTAACCAGAAGTGAAGTTGAAAAAGTAGAACAGCAAATTAATGCTTTGAAAAATACGGAATGCAAAGCAGGAGACAACAAAGTGTTCGTTAAAGTTGATATGATTTTTTGTATGATCGATACTAAAGTTGTCAACGACGTTACAATGACTAATTCTCAAGCGTGTTACATTTGCGGAAAATTAGGTTGGTCTTCAATTTCGTTTTGCATTTACTTATTTTTATATCATTTTACACGAACCTAGGAATGAAGCTTAATGCAATAAGTGATGAAATTAAGCCAATTGATCCTGATAAGTTGAAATACGGACTTTCAACGCTGCACGCATGGACATGTTTTAAAAATAATTAACCGATTGGTAATGGAAAAACCATGCTGGAGAGTCAGCAAATTAAACGTAGCAGTTAAAGAGCGTGAAGCAAAAAACAAAACTGAGTTCCGAAGGCAACTTGGACTCCGTATAAGTGAACCATTACCATCTGGTGGTAACTCAAACGATGGGAACACGGCCAGGAGATTTTTTGCAAATTGGAAAACAGTTTCCAATATTACAGGCTTGGATGAAGAATTATTAGAGCACTTCCATATAATTTTGAGTACCATCAACAGTCGGGCTGATATTAGCGTAGAAGCTTTCCAAACGTAAGCTATACAGCTGGTACGCCATGACACCAACAGTGCATAAACTGTTTGTTCATGGTAGTGATGTGATTGAACATGCCATTTTGCCAATCGGTATGCTAAGCGAGGAAGCGCAAGAGACTAGGAACAAATGTATACGAAATTTTCGGGAGCATCATGCAAGGCAGTTTAGTCGTGAAGCTAATCTAGAAGATGTATTTAAGCGGCTGTTGATCACATACGATCCAGTCATTTCAATGATGTCAAAAAAAATGACAGAACAAGAGAAATCAATTTGCCAGAAAAAGCGCATGCACTAATCAACAATCTAATGTAATTACTGTTAAGGATTTTTAGTTTTGAAGAACTTTTAAGAATTAAATATACTTGCGATCGATTACATTTTTTTTATAACTCATAAATGTCGGTCTTAAGCATAAAATTGGGTCTATTCATGAATGCAAGTTCGTCCGATTCGATCGATTTTTTATTAAATGTAGTTGTCGAACGGGTTTCTTCCTGATTTTATGATTTAAGGCATTGCCAGCTTTATTCGCTTTACCCAACAGAAATTTTCACAAAACAAACTAAACCCAATATGTTTTGAAATACTAAGAGTTTTTAACATTTGGTTTATTGGCCTTTTGATAATGAAAACAATAATTCACTTTGCACAGGTTTTGTTCCATTGCACAGTGGGCAAAAATGGAAACAAAATCTCATTAATTTAGACGGCGCAGGGTTGGAGTCCTGAAAAATAGCTTTTCTTATGGGAAAAAATGCGGAAAATCGAATGGTGTTGGTTTCATTTAGGGTTGACCACAGTAAGTGTCCCATTTTGCCCATTTCTCTCCTCATTTTGGATAAAATAAACCTAATTTGCATCCAAAATGCATCCCATAAGAAAAGCTATTTTTCAGGACTCCAACCCTGCGCCGTCTAAATTAATGGGATTTTGGTTCCATTTTTGCCCACTGTGCATTGGTTTATGTGTAGATGAGACATTTGGAAAATATATAATCGAAACTCATACATTTCTATTTTCCATTTTCATCGATTTTAATTGAACACAATGCAAATATTAGTTCTTTATTGAAATATGGCGATTTACTCGTCATTGTCATCAACATTTAAGAAAAAATCAAGAATTTTATTTTAAAAAGGACATACATTCATAGTACCATTTAACCCCAAATTCTTCTAAATTCACCTGAACATGTATAAACAAAAGAGACCTCTTATCTTTACTATTCATATGCAATCGTATTTGTATCCCCGTTTTTCCCCCTTTAAAAAATAATGTAATTTGAAAAAGTCGTAATTTTTGGACTAAAATCACGATATCTTTTGAACGGATGCATAAAATTACATTTTTTTTTCATCAAAATGTGTGTTTTAACGAGTTCTAATAATTTGCTAAAAACACCGTTATCATAAAACTTAAAATGAAAAAGTTAGGCGAAAAACACTAATTTTTTCAGGGCCACCCTACTCTTAAGCATAAAAATGATCATAACTATTGACACAAAAGACCTACGGCTATGATTTTTGCAGCAAAGTTGCTTTAAATTTAACGTGGAACAACTTTGTCGAACACAGTATTGCTTTGTATCAAAAAATGAGAAAGATAGAATTTTTATTTCATTATATTCAAGGACCACCCTAACTGAAACTGATTTCAAATTAAAGCCCTAATTATAAGCTGCAACTTTGCTCAAGACAGTTTTGTTCTAAAGTTGCATCTTCATAGTGAAAATAATTTATTCCTGCTAATTTTTCATTCTGGCCCAGTGTGCAGTGTTGATTTTTACGTTAGGTTCTATGAAAAGAAGAGGAAATGTTCCTTTTCGTGAAACGGCGCCCTATACCATGACTTTCGATACATTCTTATAGCGTTCTACAGCTAGTTTATCTCTTGGAATATTGGCAACACTTTTGCCATGCACACCATCATTTTGTTGATTATGACTGTCCTGAAGGAGGAAGAACTTTTCATCCGAAAATAAAATTTCGCCGAACCAAAAGATTGCTGCTTCTTTGAACCTTGATTTGCTTTTGACGCTCCGTCAACCCGTGAGCCCGTTGTTTCGTGTGAGGCTTGCATCCAGATCATGTCTGAGGAGCCTGTTCATTGAAACAGGGGACACTTGAAATTGTTTGCTCAATTTACGGCCAGATACGGCTGGATTACGGGTTATTCGCTCCCTCGCATATTTGATCTTTTTTTTCGTTCTGGCAGTTCGTCTGACAGCTCCTTTGTGTTGAATATGGACATTTCCAGTTTCCTTGAACCGTTTCAGCGTAGGACAAAGAAAATGCATCTAAGCTTTTGCAGATGTAATTTTAAAACTTGCTCCCGTATGGCTTCCATGGTAGCTGATAAATATAAACAAACGGAATCACTTGTTTATCTTCAGCGATAAGCTGTCAAAAAGATACACTCAATACGGGTATAATTAATTCCGCTGTTAACATTACCCAGATGAAATAAGCCAAAACTGAAAAAGGTGAAACCTTTTGTGAGACACACTGTATTGTATTTAATTTACCAAAGTCGGACATTTCGTCCAGACAAGCTCTTCATTTCATGCTTAGCATGTGCTGTAGATTTAAGAAGGTCAAATAGAAATCAGGTTCTTGTACAGTTAGTGTTTCTCGTATGGCTTTAGACTTCGAATCTCCTGTGGTACCTTGGAAAAAGCGATCCAATGTTCGTAGTTTGAATTTCGTTGGCTGCTTTTTAAAGTAGGTTTACGTTTCTTTTTGGTTGGTAAATGACTGGACAATGCATACCATTGGTGCTTCGCGTACCTGCAGGTATAAAATAGATCCTACTGCGATCCTTAGCCTCTTGTCCAGTAACTCCTATCCCTACCTCCCCGTGGTGCTGACTGGGGTATGAGTAACCATAGGAAAGATTGGGTAACCAACCCCGGTGGGACCTTGGTCATATGCTGACAGGGAAGGGGGGCTGCCCTCTTCAAAGGGTACAGTCTATCTGAGCGTTTGTTCTCCATGTTAGGGGCGGCTTCTTGTGCCAGCGTGGAACTCTAAACAGTGCTGTGCTTGATGGTGATCCGGCGAGACAGGGGGTTGGGGAAGGTTCCAAAAACCGCCCTTAAGAAATCAATGTTACAAATAATACAGAAGTTAATACGGACCGGAACAATCGGCAAAGACCTAGGCGACGAACTATGGACTACGATTGGAAACTCGGAACATGGAACTGCAAATCGCTCTGCTTCCCTGGCTACGTTAGGATTATTTATGACGAACTTCAACCACGTAACTTTGAAGTCGTAGCACTGTAGGAGGTTTGCTGGACAGGACAGAAGGTATGAAAAAGCGGGCATCGAGCGGCTACTTTCTACCAGATGGTTTCCGATCAACGTTAGAATGTGCAAGCTGAGGATCAAGGGTCGATTCTTGAACTACAGCATCATCAACGTACACTGTCCACACGACGGGAGACCCGATGACGAAAAAGAAGCGTTCTACGCGCAGCTAGAGCAAGTGTATGATGACTGCCCGCAGCGGGACGTAAAAGTCGTCATTGGTGATATGAACGCTCAGGTAGGACGGGATGCAATGTACAGACCGGTAATAGGGCCTAACAGCCTGCATACCGTATCGAATGATAATGGCCAACGAACTTTGCGGCCTCCCGTGGTTTAGTAGTTCAAAGTACCTTCTTCCCCCGTGAAGACATCCACAAAGCCACTTGGAGATCACCTGACCAACGAACAGAAAATTAAATCGATCATGTTCTGATCGACGGGAAATTTTTCTCCGATATCACCAACGTTCGCACTTACCACAGTGCGAATATAGACTCGGACCACTACCTAGCTGCAGTATGTATGCGCTCAAAACTCTCGACGGTGTACAACACGCACCAAATTCGAACGCCACGACCTAACATTGAGCTACTACGGGAAACCGGAGTTGTCCAGGAAAACGCGCAACAGCTAGAAGCAGCTTTACCAACGGAAGAGCTGCTTGGCGCTGCTACTCTTGAGGATGGCTAGAAAAATATTCGAACCGCCATTGGTAGCACTGCATTAGTGAGACTAGGTACTTCTGCACCGAATCGTAAAAATGACTGGTTTGATGGCGAATGCAAGAAATTAGTAGAGGAGAAGAATGCAGCACGGGCGAGAATGTTGCAACACCGTACGAGAGCGAATGTGGAACGGTATAGACTGGCACGGAACAAATAAAATTCTATTCTTCGCGGAGCGCCAGAGGGAAGATCGAGACAACGAAGAAATGGAAGCACTGTACCGTGCTAACGACACACGCAAATTGTATGAGAAGTTGAACAGCTTGCGCAAAGCCTACGTACCACAAGCTGATATGTGCAGTGACCTTGTAGGCAACCTTCTCACAGGAGAGTGTGAGGTGATTGAAAGGTGGAAGCAGTACTTCGACGAGCACCTGAACGGTAATATTACAGTGAACGAAAGTAACTCGGTAATAATTCTAGGAACACACGCAGAAGATGACAGGACCCCGACCCCAACCCCTCAGGAAGTTGGTCGGATGAAAAACAACAAAGCCGCTGGTGTTGACCAACACTCAAGCGAGCTATTGAAATACGGTGGTGAAGCATTGGCCAGAGCGCTGCACTGGGTAATTACCAAGATTTGGGAGGAGGAATGTTTACCGGAGGATTGGATGGAGGGAAAAGTGTGTCCCATCTATAAAAAGGGTGACAAGCTGGATTGCTGCAATTATCGTGCGATCACGCTACTGAGCGCTGCCTACAAGTTGCTCTCCCAAATATTATGCCGCCGGCTGTCACCAATTGCAAAGGAGTTCGTGGGGCATTACCAAGCGGCATTCATGGGTGCCCGCGGTACTACGGACCAGATTTTTGCGATTCGGCAAGTGCTGCAGAAATGTCGCGAATACAACAGCTTGAACATCATTTTTTCTTTGATTTTAAATCAGCTTATGATCGAGACCAGCTATTTCAAATCATGCACGAATATGGATTTCCGTAAAAGCTGACGCGGTCGATCAAAGCAATGATGGATCGAGTGATGTGTGTCGTACGAGTATCAGGGACGCTCTTGAGTCCCTTCGAATCTCGGAGAGGGTTACGGCAAGGTGATGGATTGCCGTGTTTGTTGTTTAACAATGCACTGGAGGGTGTGATTTGAAGAGCTGGGACAGACACGAGTGGCACGATCTTCAGGAAGTCAGTCCAACTATTTGGCTTTGCCGACGACGTTGATATCGTAGCACGTAACTTTGAGACGATAGCGGAAACGTACATCAGACTTAAGGCTGAAGCTGGTTGGGTTTGTGATTAATGCGTTGAAAACAAAATATATGAAGGGAAGAGGCTCACGAGAAGACATTGTTAGCCTCCTAGCACATGTTCAAAACGACGGTGATGAAATCGAGGTAGTAGACGAATTTGTGTATCTGGGCTCATTGGTGACCGCCGATAATGACACCAGCAGAGAAATACAAAGGCGCATTATGGCTGACACTCGTGCCTACTTTGGACTCCGAAGGACGCTAAGATCGAACAAAGATCGCCGAATCACAAAGTTGACCATCTACAAGACATTAATTAGACCGGTAGTTCTCTACGGCCACGAAACATGCACAGAAAAAAATAATTAATTTTGACAGGCGCATAAAATTTCCCCTCGTTGAATTCTCAATCAAAGCAAGCGTAAACAACGATATTGTTTGCAATTGATGGAAATCTTGCATACAATAGACGCAATTTAGGCGATATCCAGTTTTAATTTACACGAATTATCCCAGTAATTTCTGTCATATCTAGCATTCCCTTTGTGTGCATTAGATAACACATAAAATTCAATGTTTCTTTTTATCTGTGTGGACATTGCTAGTGGAGGACCAACGCGCCCTTGGAGTCTTTGAACGGAAGGTGCAGCGTACCATCTACGGTGGAGTGCAGATGGAAGACGGAACGTAGAGGAGGCGAATGAATCACGACTTGCACCAGTTGCTGGGAGAACCTCCCATGGTACACATCGCAGAAATCGGTCGACTACGATGGTCTGGGCATGTCGTAAGAATGTCGGACGACATCCCTGTGAAAATGGTTCTCGAAAATGAACCGACAGGTACATGAAGAAGAGGCGCGCAACGAGCAAGGTGGATCGATCAAGAAGAAGGCGACCGCGGAACCTCCGCAGACAGCGAGGCTGGCGAGTGACAGCCATGGACCGAAAAGAATGGAGACAACTTCTATGTACAGCAGAGGCCACGCTGGCCTTAGTCTGATTGGTAAGGTAAGGTACGTTACTCTATTCTATACCGGGTGTCATTTTATAATTTTGTAAAATGAGAGCGTTATGTTAGTGAAAGGTTTTTGATCGCTAATAACTCTCGTTCAACTGAACACAATGACTTCATTCATACACCATTGTATTGGAAAAAAACCAAAAAATTTTGCATTCAAATAGCAATTAAGTGCTATTAGTATAAGCTGTTCAATTTGTTTTTTTAAATGGCCTTCTTTTGCTCCCCTACAAATCTCCGTATGAACAGGTTGAAAATATGTTTTCCCTATTCAGGTCTTCAAAAACAAGTAACAAATGGTTCAAATTGTCTTCTACTTTTTATTTCATTTAGTTTATTTCCATGATAAATGCAGAAATAGTCACACCCCTCAACTGCCAAATTATTTTGCTTTGTTGCCGGTGTCTGATTTTATAATTGAGGCCCGTCCCTTCTTTAGAATTTTGCTTCGTACTGCAATGGTGTACGGAATCAAATTGCGACACACACAAATATTCGGAAAATTCGCCCGTTCTACCAATCATCTTCAAACTTTCAGGGACAAAAAATAAAACATGTTATGAATATTATCCCATGATTGTTTTATTCAATTTCAATTCCGTATCCAAATGCACGAACCTTCTTCTTTACACTGCTTATAAGGTTCTGTACAACATTTGGACCAACTTTTTTTTGCGTGGCAATCCATTTTTTCTTCATATCTTCCTCCGATTTCACTTCCTTAGGATGCTTCCGAGGTGCCTGCTTCATGATGACCCAGTCTTTCCAATTGACCGCAGTTCCGGTGCGTTTGGGGGGCTGAGATGCTTCGGCACGAAATTGACCTCCTTAGCCTTGTACTACTCCAAAACCTCTTTCGAGTAATGGCACTAAAGCTGCCCATTGACCGTACCAATTGTCACGAATGGGGTGATCTGCTTTCTACACGAGCAAATTGCTTGCCAAATCATATATTTTTTGGCAAATTTTGACATCTTCTGCTTTCTTACGTCCTCAGGGAAATCGAATTTATTATGAGGAGTGAAAAACTGGAGCCTCGGAAGCTGTCGGAAGTCTGCTTTTACATACGTCTCATCATCCATAACGAGGCAATGTGGTTTCGTCAACATCTGGGTGTAGAGCTTCCGTGCACTTGTTTTACTGGCGTTATTCTGCCATTCATCGCGATTAGGCGCCTTTTGAACTTTGTACGTGTGTAGTCCTTCACGTATTTTCGTATCTTGCACTACAGTTTTGGTTAGATTCAGTTTCTTCGCCACATCTCGAACTGAACTGTTAGGATTCCTCTTGAAAGCTTGAACTATCCGCGTATGATCTTTAACACTATACAGAGATCCATTTTTGCCACTTTTTTCTATCCGATCAATGGTAAAACGTTCGTGGTACCGATTTAAAACACGAGACACCGTAGAATGTACCATTCCCAGCTTCTTGCTGCTGGCACGATGAGAAAGATCTGGATTTTCGAGGTACGTGCGCAAAATTTGTTGGCGCCGCTGCTGTTCTTCCGACTCCATCTTCGCAACGAATGCACATCTGTTAGTGAAACTACACAGCGTAAACAAAAATTACTAAAAACAAACGCGGACCTACGTGAACCTAGCGGTTATATCCCTAATACAACCCACCACTAATTTCCTAAACATAAGCAAACATAAGCAAAACCACTCTAATTCATGTTCTTTCATTTTATCTGTGCGTTATCTGTGGTCTCTTCTTACCTCCACTTGCGACATATCTTATGTAACTGTAGGAGAATCTTGCTATACTTAATAAGTCATTATGCACTAGTGTTCTAAGGCAATAAGGTTACCTTCTAAGAGTAACACGGTACAAGTTAAACGTAAGATATATTTGTTAAGTCAGATCTTGAGCTAGATAACCAATTTCCTCTCATTATTAAAAGATTCAGGTTGTTCAATCGTCAGATGAGATTCGTATACGTATTTTTAACGGCATGCGTTTACCGACATCCCAAGTCGCGAATCTCGCCCGACAGAGGACTAAGAAAGCGAAAAAGTTGATAATCAATCACTTTTCAAGTCGATAAATACACGCATTACTGGAAATAAAACACTCAATCACCGAAACTCACAACTCCCGCGGGTAAATTCGCTTTCTCGAGTCACATAATTCGCCAAACGAGCCGCCCCGTTCCACTTGTTCCGTCGTGTGGTTTGGACGGGTGCGAAAAGGAGTGTCATTATCGGAATGATTTTATTCACTTCACCGAATTCGTCCTTTTACTTTTCCGTTCGGCCGTCTTGAAATTCTGTTTGTGCGGGTGCACTGACGAAGGTTACCCAAACAATTCCAATCAAACTGGAACAGGAGTGAGTGCTGGCAAAAGCAGCCACAGTCAAGTCGATCGTGTTGCGTTGATTTTCTAAAGAGTCATCATTTCTCTCCTCCTCTACCGATTCGCTCCAGAGGATACCCATCATCTCAGATGAAGGGAAAAGTTTTCCAGACCTGAAAAGTAAAACACTCTGGCGCTCATTACGCCAATTTGAAGCTGAATGAGCGAAAGTAATTGAATTTTCAGCTCGCCAGTAGTGGTGGAAAGTTTGATCTGTAGGCCTGCGACTTTGAGCCGACCGATTGAGCTGGGAACGGCATTTGATGATGAATAGTTTTGTTAAAAAAATGTGACAGTTATAATAGTTTTCCAATATCAACCATACTCGTGAATCACACATCGAAAAATGTGTATTTATTTTAAAAATATCATAAACTGCACATAGTTCAAATAAGAATATATACAAAACACTAGTATATGTTCGATGTGTAGCATATCGTGATTGACGAGCAATTATGGTCAATCACGCATCCTGTGTATGGCTCATCGCCTCGAACAAGCAACCAATTATTGGCCATCAGCTCTTTATGGATAGAGGAAAAGTTTACTGGACTCTCGACTGTTTACTTCCACTAATATGTTCAAGGGCACAAACAGGGTTGGATAGCAACATTTTGGTGGAAAATGGTACAGTAATGATGGGAAAGGACACACATTTTATACATTGCTTAAACATCCTTGTTGATCATTTCTCTTTGTCGACTGTCTCTTCTGTGTGTACCGTGGCTAAGAAAGCACAGCGGATACAGCGCTTCAGTACCCTGATGCACCTGTTCTTGAGCATTTCGGTGTGGATACGGTAGAGTTGCTTGTCGTCGATGGTTATGCCAAGGTAGGTTACTTCATTCGTCCACTCAACCGGTTGGCCGTTGACTCGGATTAAGCATTCAGCAGGTGGTAGCAGCTTTGGTGACGGTCGATGTCGACAAACGATGGCTTGGCTCTTGGCTTCGTTCACCTTAATCTTCTAGCTGGCCAGGTACGAGACGTACGTCGTCACACCTCGTTGCAGTCGCGACCGATAGTGGTTGGGAGTCCTACCGTTGGCGATGATAGCACTTGTATCTGCGTACAGCGCCAGGATGCAGTTCACAGGAAGTTATCTAGCGTCGGAGGTATAGATGTTGTACAAGATGGTGCCCAAGAGGCTGCCCTGAGACACACCCGCTGGAACCGTTTGCAGATCGGAAGTGGCATCTGAAAGGAATGTTCGATTGGAGAGATAGTTTCTTAATATTCTCCTGATGTACTCGCCGGAACTCGTGGGACGTTTGCCTGCTCCAGCTTGTGGAACAGTCCACCGTGCCAAACGTTGTCGAATGCCTCTCTCACGTCCAGGAGTATCATGGCTGTGTTGTTGGAGAGTGACTTGTTGTGTAGGATGATGTTTTCCACTTGTACTAGTTCATAGACGGTAGAGTGGCCTTTCCGAAAACCGAATTACTCCGTTACGATGCTTTGGTGTTCTTCGACGTACTCCATCAAGTGCTGGAGGATGAGTGGTTCGAAAAGTTTGCTAACAGCCGGCAGCAACGGGATAGGCCTGTAGCTTGACGGGGCTGTTGAATCCTTTCCAGGCTTCAGAATTGGGATGAGTTCGGGCATCTGGTCGGGAAATTTAGCTGAGAGATCTTATAAAGATCGCTGCCAGAAACCGGAATGCTTTGCTGGAGAGCTTCATCAGAACCAGGTTGACTATAGTGCCGTTGCCAGGAGCTTTCATGTGCTTGCCGCGTTTCACCGCCGCACGTACTTCGTTCTCCATCACTTGGCCGACGAAAGGTGCATCTTCGGGTTATTGGTCAAGTTGGTTGATAAAGGGTGTTCCGATCAAAATTTGGTCAAACAGTTATGTTTGTGAGTCAATCAACGTTTTTATTAATAAGTCAAATTCTTTTTCTTTTTCAAGTTCAGTTAATACAGAATACAGGAGAAATATCCAGCAAAGCTTTCTTTTTACCGAATACGAATTGCCGGGTCTTTCGTTTAACACCTGCCATAAGGTTATGACAGTCTCCTTGCCCACTTTTTTCACCGCAGAACGCCAGTTTGCCTTGAACTGTTTCTCACTCACAACAGCCATTGTTTATTTGAAGAAGACATCAACAGTCCAAGTTAAGGTCCTAAAGAAAAAAAAATACAATAAGAAACGATTACATAACCTCTTAACTGGAGTCAAAACAAAACAAAATACACTATCTATAACAAAAAAGCTATACACTATCTTAACTACGTGCGTCAATTGTTCTAAAAATGGTAGAAATTCTCCGACGAAGTGCGTTCCGCGTCAGATTTAAATCGAAAATGGACACCACCCTATTGAAAGTTCGCTGCAACCCGTGAATAGCGCTATTCAACCCATAGTTGGTGCGGCGAAAAGGAAGCCTGAGCATGTAATTCTGACGCATTGGCCTTGGTTGGACGTTGATGCTAATTTGTTGAAGGATCCTTCCGCAGTCGATTCTTCCTTGTAGCACATCTGCAACAGTTAAAGCTCTACATACATATCTACGGACCCGCAGAGGCTCCATGTCGACCAACTGACACCGACTTTCGTAGCTAGGAGGACGAAAAGGGTCGCTCCAAGGAAGTCTACGAAGTGCGAACCGAAGAAAACGGCGTTGAATAGTTTCGATTCGCTTGGCGCCATTATCTAGCATGGACTCCAGACCGCTGAACAGTACTCCAGTGTCGAACGAACGAGGGAATAATAGAGCGATTTTAGGCAATGAATGTCGCTGAAGTTCTTCGCAACCTTGAATATAAAACCGAATGTCCTTGAAGCTTTGACAACAACATGCGATAAATGTTGCGTGTATGTCAGTTTCGAATCCAGCTGAACATTAAGGTCTTTAACGCACTGCGTTCGTTCGATGGTTGTACCGAGAAGATGGTAGTTGAACAGAATTGGTTGTTTCTGACGTGAGAAGGTTATCACTGAGAACTTGCCGGGTTGACCACCAACCGATTTAGAGTACACCAATGAGCAAAGGCATCAACCTGTGCGTGGAGAAAATGGCAATTGGCGGTTGAACAGATTCGCATAAAGATTTTCAAGCCATCAGCAAACGACAGGCGGGGCCCTCCGATAACATAGTGTACGTCGTTGAAGTATAAGAGAAATATCAACGGTCCCAGATGGCTACAGCTTTTTGAGTCTTCTTAAGGTTCCACTTGATGATGGCCCAATATTGTTCGATTGGGCGGAGCTCTGGCGTATTGGTAGGGTTCTTGTCTTTGGGCGCCATTTGAACGTTGTTAGCAGCATACCACTCCATGGCCTTTTTTCCGTAATGACTAGATGCCAAATCCGGCCAAAATAGATCGGAATAATTGTGTCGCTTCAGGAAAGGCAGTAGACGTTTTTGTAGAAACTCACTCAGATAAATTTCCTGGTTGACGGTTCCGGTCGCAATGTAATCGTTGCTCTTCAAGCCACAGGTACAGATGTGTATCTACGGTTGAAGGCGCCATTCCCAGCTTCTTTGCGACATCTTGGATGGAGAGGTTGGTGTTTCGCTCGAAACAGCAGGCAGTTCTTTTTGTCATGTCTGTGGCCTCCGGCTTTCGATTTCTCCCCGATCCAGCTTTTCTGGCTGTCGACAAACATTTTTCATATGTTGGTAAATCTACTGTTACCAACATATTCCACATTCCACATTCCACATTCCACAATTTCGCCTACTTGGCGTGAGAGTAGTTTGGATGCACGCCATGCACGTGCAAAATTTTGATGCGTTGCTTCTCTTCCTTCGATGACATTTTGATAACTGAAGTGCTAATCTCAAAATCAATCACTACACGCACATATCTTCAAAATGAGGGGTATGCAAAGTTTTTAAATGCACGATGAAAGAAAATGGGTCAAGTTTAAGTCGACCAAATTTTGATCGAAACACCCTTTAGTAGCTGTTGTTTGTACAGTCGATGAGTGTGGTTCTGCGCCGTTGACTACCCTAACGTCGACTGACTGCTCGAGCGGTTTGAATGCTACTACGGATAGTGGCGGAATCTGCATCCTTAATTCAGACACTGTATCGCATTTCAGCAGCTCCTTCTACCATGTGCATTAGGCAACTCTGATGTAGAGCTTCCAGATAGATACATCATGACGGCAAAATTGTTTGAATGCCTGGAGCGCAAGATGACATGATGGGATCCCGCTCTTGCGGCTAACACGAAGAAGCAGATTACGGATTTCTTGCTTAAAGCTTACGCGCATCGCGTGACAGATGATGAACTAGTACGAGCAGATCCCAAACGAGTGTGGTATCTACCGCAAGGCTCAGTGACAAATCCAAGAAAGCCTGATGAAGTTCGTTTTGTGTGGGATGTGGCAGCCAAAGTAGATTGAATATCATTGAATTTCATGCTGCTTAGAAGTCCAGATCAGCTTACTTCACTCCCGGCGGTATTATTTCATTTCCGGCAGTATTGGACCGCTCTACGATTCTTGTTCTGGAACAATTAATCAGAACTATTGGAAATCTAAATAATGGACGTAGTAACCTTTGGAGCCACATGATTGCCGGCGTCGGCGCAATATGTAAAGAACCTCTATGCTGCTGACTACGCTAATTGTTTCCGGTTGAAGATATTTTGACAAATCTTTACGTGGATGACTTTCTCAACAGCTTCGAGAGCGAAGATGAAGTGGTGTTTGTGTCCCAATAACCAAAAGGTGGGTTTCCACATTAGAAATTGGCTATCCAACAACTCTAAGGTGCTAAACGAACTGGATTAGGAGCAGATAATGGAAAGCAAGAAACTGTACCTGAGTCCAACGGAAGATGTTGGTCGAGTATTGGGAATCCTGTAATTGATAACTGAAGATGAACTGCGGTCTTTATGAAGATGAAGGATGCTGTCGAACAGGTGATTGATAGCGGTGATCGGCCAACTAAACGACAGATCCTGAAATCTCTGACGGGCATATTCGATCCATTGGGACTTCTGAGTGAGAAACACGAGGTACACTGCAAAATACTGCTTCAAGATGCGTGGGGAACAGGACTGCAGTTGGATGAGGTTACCGGAAGGAATATTCGACAGATGGATCAGATGGACTGGAATGTTCCGCAAGATTGGCAACTTACGAATCCCTTGACGAACCGCTTCAACTTAACATTTTTGTAGGTGCGAGTGAAGCAGCGTCCTCAGCTGTGTTTTATTTCATAGAAGTCAACACTGAGTCCCTGCCAAGACAAAGGTCTCACCACTCAAGTCAATCACAATTCCACGAACTACAAGTAAATAGCAGTCGCTTGATGTCGTTTGTGCATGAAGAAACAACGTCGAAGTGAATCAAGGCGTTTCCATGGAGTGATTTGACGACGGTATTGGCCTGGTGACAACCGCCGGTACAAACAATATGTAGCGTGTAGGATTAGAGAGCTACTATCAACAACAGACATCGCAGAATTCCTAGCAATCTCAACCGAAAGAACCTGTAACCTGAGGTCACCCATGAAGTCAACTGGATAATGAACTACGACCATGCTTTGTTCTCCAAGTGGATTTTTCTCGTTTTGAGAAGTGGCGGCGGTTTATAGAGGCAATTGACGGTTTATTAATTGCGCATGTGTCCCGTTTTGTGGATAACTGCAAGCGTAGATGTTGCCAGGAACAAACTGAATCATTATCATCGTATCTGATTCAGGATAAGCTAAAGCAAGCAAAAAATACAGCGATTCAAATGGTGCAGTTGGTAGAATATTCTGATGCTGATGGGATTGCTGAAAAGACAACCGGCACTACAGTAATGAGTGCTTTGTACCAGTAGAACATGGATTGTTACGGGTTGGTGGAAGATGGATGTGGACTACATATTAATTTTGACGCCAAGTTTCCGGTAATTCTCCCAAGGAAACACCCAGTAACCGGACTGGTTGTGGATGGTTTTCATCAAGTCACAGTGGTGAATGAAGCTCGTCAGTTCTACTACATCTCACGATTGAGGACTGTGGTGAAGCAAGTAGCCGCACGGTGTCAATGGTGCAAGTTGGCGAAAGCAACCCCGAAGACACGAACGTTGGCATAGAGCTGTTTGGCCCGCTGTCTGTGAAAGTAGGAAGGAGTGCGATGAAATGTTGGATCTGCTTGATCACAGGCTGGACCACTAGTGCCGTCCATGTCAAGGTTGTCCATAGCCTTTCCACGCCATATTGCGTGAAGTTACGTTTCATCTGCAGTCGTGGTGCATCGTCTGAGATTTATACGGATAACGGCACCAACTTCCAGAGTGTAGAGAACCTCTTACGTAAACAGATTGATGGGATACATGGTGAACTGGCAGCTACCTTCACCAACAGCGATATCAAAAGGATTATCATTATATCAGGAGCACCTCGCATGGACGGTGCATGGGAAAGAATGGTGCGATCGATAAAATCTGCTGTGCGAGCTGCGTACAACAACGATCGAAAACTGGAGCATCGAACTAGTTCCTATTGGGAAGCTCACGAGGCGTATGCCAGCCTACTGTAGCCTTCAGTGATCCAGCTTCGCGGTGAAACAACTTGTGGAACCAGATTCACCAACTAGACGTTTTTTTCGGAAACGTTGGATACGGGAATACCTCCCAATGCTGACGGGGCGAATGAAATGGTTTGGCGACTAACTAGACGTTTTTTTTTCGGAAACGTTGGATACGGGAATACCTCCCAATGCTGACGGGGCGAATGAAATGGTTTGGCGACGACAATCCCGTAGCTGAAGGAAACCAAGTCCTGTTTATCGAAAACACTTGCAGGAACGGCTGGATTCGCGGACGCATTAAGGAAGTTATAACTGCGAAGGTGGGAAGAGTTCGGCAAGCTGTTGTACTAGCTGTGAGGGGTTATTAAGTAAGCGGAATCGGTGATATTGGAGGTTGAGTCAAGTGGTAAAATTGGGAGCGGTGGCCAGTGTTACGAGATTTTTCAGAATGTGAACTTGTTCATAAAAATACTTGACATTGGTTGCTTCTTTCCTACTATTATCAGCGTAGAGTTAGAGTTCAATTCCCTTAATTGCGTGGAATTACCTTACACCATGGTCATTAATTGAGTCTGAAGAATCAATTCAAAAATGTCTTATGACTTCGGGATTCATAGTTTTACATCTGAATTGTCGACCAAACAGACACTAGAAACACTTAAGAAATACGGATTCAAGAGCGGGATGCTTCTGTTCTGCTGGGCAAATGTTCTTTGATAGCAAAACAAGCATCTCAGTTTTTTTATATTGGTGCATCAGATGCGACTTACAATTCTCAACGAACATGATCTTATTTAGCGTCTTGAATCCATATCGATATTCAAAACTACCGGCTAGGGTTTTCTAATAGTTCATTCTAAAGACAGATCATATGAAACATCTGGTGAAATGTAAGCAGGATTTTTCTATATTGAAATCCTGCATGTTCACATCTGCTTTACCATTATTTTTGAAGACCCCCTTCACAATCGCCCTGTAACATTCGATGAGTTGAAGTTGAGGGCATTTTTGTGGATTGCTATCTTTTTCAACGACATCTGTACCCTGTTTCGTGTGAAATGACAGCTATAGGCAGTGAGAAGGTAAATCTCACTCCGTTCTGCCAAAACCATAGTTGCTACAACAACTTCTCATATAAAGGCATCCACTACTTCTGCAGACACTTGAATCTATAGTTTTCCGCTATCGTACAAAATCGACAAGTCTGCTTCCTAACGTCCACAATTTAATACTGTAGACATGAAGAGTTTTTAAGTACTTTTTCACAAAGCTCTCGTCGTCCATCAAAACTCGTCGCTCCAAAACTCGCGAATACAGTCTTCGGGCCCATGTTGCAGCACTTTCCTTTTTTCGGCTCTTTCTTCGTCGATTTTGTGATTCCTTTAGTTCTTCAGGTTGTTCCGTTTCTTGAAACGTTGGATAATTCCGACGTTCATTCCCCCTTTGTTGGTCAAATCTCGTATCGAAATTGATTTGTTGACTTCAAACAGTTCATCCAAAACACAGTGTTCCCAAAACTTGTTTATGATGGACTTTACATCCGCATGATACATTTCAAACCGTACCGTCAACTTTCGTTCAGCAAAACACTTTTTCATTTAGCCATATGTTCAAAATTTTAATTTTCACTTAATTTTCAATGCACGACATTTTGGAAACGAAGAACTTTAAAAGAACATTGCTAAATGTAAACATACGACGAAAATTCACAGCATGCTGTGATGAGCACATTCAAACAGTCGAAAAATACGTGCTACAATACAAATGTATGTGGATAGCTCATTTCCGATACATTCTTTATTTTAATCATTTTTTTGCTATGTAGCCGTATATTTCTTGGCTGAGCAAGTAAAGCAGGCAGCAGTATTATAGGTGAATAGATTCTAATTTACTTTATGTTAAGAATGTTACGACATTATTTATTTTTTTGGCGAATGTAAATTTATCTAAAAATGAGTGCGAAATTATTGCGAATGCGAAAAAATGGCTACGCCTATGGATGTAAAGCTTCACATCCAATTAATCCAATGAATTCTACGGGATTCTATACCATTTACATTGTACGCGCAACTGATGATGGAGAAGAAGAAGTGAAAGAAGGCAATCCGATGGGTTGGTGTTCGAAAAACACATACTAATCTAGCCACCTCCCACCCTCCCGAACAGAGCAAATATCTTCAGCTCTTAATTTGATCGTCAGAAGTCAAGTACTTTGCCACCAGAACATGGAAGACCAGGGTAGGGGCATGGGATTTAGTGTTTCTTCTCTGTGCTGTTTGGAATTTGCTAATGAATCACAGTCATTATCCAGCGTAGAACAGCGAAGTGAAATACCTTCGCAAACACTTTTTCCCGGTGGAGTGTGTTTTGATTTTGTAGATTTTGGTGTGAGTGTCGTTGACGTTGGCGCTTCAAAGGCAACAAGAGGACATCGTCGACGTTTGGCTGTTGTGCCGTTTACTTCGGGATGAGTGGTATTCTGTTGTGTGTCGTCGATAGGTACGGGCTGTTTACATTTTCCAAACAAGTCAATTAATCATTGAAAAGTTTGACGTAGTTTTCAAATGCAGAGAAAAGGTTCCCCGGATGCGAAATTGGTGGCACTGTTTGTGACATCAATTATTTTTCAAGTGGGTTTTATTTGGTGTACAGGTTACGAGGGAAATCGTAGGTTTATAGTTTGGAGATAGCATAAGTTTTATAGTGTGCAGCAACTCATGAAATCTATTTTGAATATCGATAATATCATTATGTTGCAAAGTATTTAAGTATTGATTAATAAATTTTCAAGTTTAGCATAATTTGCAAGCTTATTTGGAATGCTTATTTAAAGGGACAGGCTACCCAGGTAACCAATAAACTGTTCCAAAGCGTCTTTACGGCAGCCTATTAAGCACTTAAGTCACCTTAAATGCAACATAAATGCCGCTTTTGGGCCGATATGCGGCTGCTTTACTGCAATACTATGATAATGCTTCATTAATGCTATTTTGCGTTCGAAATGCTTGTTACAGGCTACAAGCATTTAAATAGCATTTGAAATCTAACTAAACAGCAGATAGTATTCAAGGTGCTGATATAATGCTTGTAGCATCTGAAATGCAAGTCCAGGGTTGATTTACTGCATATGTAATGCTTATGATGTGGTAACGTATCTGTCCGCTTCCGGCCGGTTGGAGCAAATCTTTCGTCCGATGGGAAGAAGGCTGGCCGCGATTGAGTGCGGAATTAATTGCTGCGAATAATCCAAACAAACAACTGGACAGCACAGTTGATACACGAATGAGCACATATATGGACAGTAGCCTGGGACACGGACAAATGGAAGAAAATTAATTTTCCCCCATTGAATTATGGGAGCCTTATAATAACTGAGCAAAATTTCAGCTCGATCGGTGTAACTATATTTTTGCGCTCAAGGTTTTAATTTTCCATAGGATTTTCCATGGGAAAACTTACACTTACAGAGAAAAATCTGGCGAGGTGACTCGTTGTTCTCTAAGATAACGGCTTCTCTCCATGCTGAGTGAACGCCTCAAAACAACGTGGTTGGAAGGCTGCAGTTCATGCTGCAGGTGCCAGTACTGTAATAAAAAAAAAACAGTTCAATGAGCCGTTCGTTTGGATTTTAATCAGTTTTTGCTTAATAACTTTTTTTTCAAAATCCTTGGATCACTCTGCGGTCTTCGAAGAAAAGTTTTCTTGGAAAATTTTCCAGAGAATGATTGGATACAGAAGAAGTCAAGGTAAAAGTAAGTTTTCCCATGCAAAATCCTATGCAAAATTCAAACCGCGGGCGCTAAAATACAGTTGAATTAAAGGGACCCAATAGGCTCCTGAAAATCAAAAGGAAACTGGAATTTAAATTTTGTCCCAGGCTAATAGACAGCACGATTGAGCACTTTAAACTACCTGGAGATATATTTACTAACGTTTGCATTAAAAAACATGGACTTTTTTTTCGGATGTTGATAAAAAAAACTATGACAGATAATTGCTTTTGATAAATTTCCCATGAAAGGTAATTATTTAAGCTTGCAAAACAAAATCTACGCCTTTGCGAGCTGCCTTCTGGCAGTTAACCGGAACATTCGCCATGGCGGACGAAAACATGCGTGTAGGCATGTTTTTGTGTTCTTTCTTCGTTTTATTTATCAATTCCTCCTCAGTTTTCGTGACAAAATTGTTGGAGTAGATCTTACGCTTCAGGTTGGCCCAAAAGTTTTCGATGGAGCGCAGCTAGGGAACGTTGAGTGGGTTCGCCGACTTGGGTACCACATCGATAATCAGCCGCTTCATATCCTCCAACGATCGCTTCGAGTAGTGGGCCGACGCCAGATTCGCCAGAACACCGCGTCTTCATCCTTATGTTCTTGATGAACGACGCAACTTCCGGCAGGCATCTTTGTGGGGAAGTGCCCTGCCAATCGTTGCCATCCAGGGTGAGATAAGTCTCGTCGTCCATCACCACCGCCACGTCGTGATTAGCCGTCATTGCCTGCAGCTCCGAAACCAATGGACGTGACTTTCTCTTCCTGACATGTTCGCCAGGTACTTTTTCACTGTTCGGCCGGTTGGCGCACGCAGCGATGTAGCCACTTTTCCCTCGGTCCTCCTCTTCAGCATCCTTTGGAGCTTTTTGTCGCTCTGAGTCGTCGGCCGCCCGGAACCTGGCTTTCTTTCGATTCTCTGATTGTTGTCTAATAGTGCCAAGATGCTGTAGATGCCGAAACGGGCGTATCCGGCGTTCACAAAGTGCTTCACGATGTCCGTTTTCGACGCGGCGGGGTGCCGTTCTTTGAACGCGCACACTTCTGAACGGAGTTGCTTCACTGTTTTTGCCATCACGGGTACTGATAGAGCTGTCAAATTTCGTTTGCTGGCTTATGGGTTACTATGATTGATGCTGCATGGGTAGTTTCGTCAGTGCGGGTGAAGGTTAAGCCATGAAAAATCTGCTATTTTTGTCCATTTTTTTTAATGCAAACGTTATTTCGCATACAATTTACAATTCACGCACACTTATTCTGGTTTTTAACTATTTCTAGACAAAATAGTCAAAAGGTCGAAAGTAACATTTGTAAACAATGACTTCTAGCGTATTTTTCTTGGATCTGCCTGCTCCCACAAGCAAAATAGGACCAGAAACAGATGCAGGGAGTTATTATCTTCCCGTCGGTAGTGGATATAGATGTGAGCAACCTGGCATTTCCAGGAAATTTACGTTTTAAGTCATTGTTTACAATTGTTACTTTCGACCTTTTGACGATTTTGTCTAGATTTGACCGAACAAAAAAGAACTCAATCAATCTGCAGTCACAAGAAGCGCGATCACAAGAAATTGCGAAACGTTCATAAACCACGTAATCTATTTGCATGGTGAAGAGGGGGAGGAAGTAGGCCAGAAGGAGGGTGGTTTAACCGGTAGTACCGATACCTTTAATACCGGTATTACAGGTCAATTTTGAGTACCGAAAATAAGCATACCGCAAAAAATGAGCGTTATAGGTTAACGTTAACCCCGTGCTTGGAATAGGGTCCCGGGGTGCTTAAGTCGTTACCTACCCTATATCAGCTAAAAACTCACCGTGCAACAAACACTTACACCAATTGAATGCGCGCATGAATGAACTTTTGCACAAGTAAGCATCATTGACGACGTTCACGCTACAGCAAAAATCGTTTATCATCGTCATTAATCATACGTGTTGCTTCATTATCGTAGCTATCTGTCAAATTGCCTATGACTTTTTTTCTTCAATGAACATTGTTTACATCGTCGTGAATTTTCGTTCAAGTGACTGCGTCTGCAATCCACGAAAAAAAAAACTAAACATGGAATTTGAAGAGAAAATTAAACTTGGTACGTCTGCTGCTTCTGTGTGGTTTATTTTCTACGAGGAAAGCAAAACCATAGCCAAGTGCGTGAAGTGTTCAAAAGTAATTACGTATGAAGGCTCCAGCACAAGCGGAATGAAAACACATCTCAAAGGTTTGCACAACATTATCCTGCAACGTGCTGCTTCTCCAGACAACATCAATTTCAACCACAATTCCAAAAAGAGGGACAACAATCACGCAATCCACCGACGGTCCCCCCTCTTGAAATTGCTCTACCTTGAATGGCTTTCAAGGACGGCATATCGTACAGGACTCTGGCCCAATCTGAGGACATCCGCTTGGGTTTAGTCGCTCGGGGTTTCACTGGGATTCCAAAAACCCACGACGGGATCAGGCAAAAAGTTAAAACCACAATTTCGTTACTATGGGATACCGACCTGACTTCGATGAAATTAAAAAAGGACAACGTAAAATCAGTGCCAGCTTTGACGAATAGACATCTAACAAAAATCGGCGAATTATGAACGTGAATGTTCATGACTGTAAGAAAACGTGTAACCTGGCACTGCGAAGAATAATAGGATCGATGGATGCGGAGCACTGTGTTACGTTACTGGAGCAGAATTTGGGGGAGTTCAATATTTCTCTTTCGGATGCCGTCATGGCAGTTACCACCGACGGACCGCATCTAATGTTGAAAGTGGAAAGGATGTTGAAGGTTTTACACCAGGTTTGCCAGACGCATGGCATATACTTGCCAGTTGTGAGCATATTGTATCAGCAGCGCCCTCCGTTTGATACACATGATTTGAATAACAACGGTAACTAGTTTTGTTTTCTTCAATTCAAATTTGTTGAATTCTTTTCTCATTTTTTTCTTCCAGATTCCGATGTAGAATCAGACGATAATGATAAAGAATCAGATTTCTTTTCTCTCCAGATGGAGGATGATTTGCTGGAAAAATATGTCCGTTCAGAATTCGAAAAAAACTTGTATTGGTGGCTGATACGAAGAACGACTGAAATAACCCGTGTTCAAAAAACTCTGATCGATGATTTTAATCCAAATTCAACTTCAGTGATGATGGTTTTTTGGCGGTAGGTTAAATAATTCAAGCCACCGAACCTGTTCAAGCTGTTGTGGAACTATTCTGCCATGAATTCTGCACTCTACATGAAGCCGCCGTGGCGCTCCAACTTATGTTGTAGCAATTATCAAATTAAGTCACAGAAATTGCCGCGCGCCAACTTGTTCGATGCTCTCAAAGAAAGGATCCAAGAGAGCCTTTATGCTTTTGTTTTTTAATAATCCTGCCGTAAAGCAATCCATCAAAAACGATTTTGGCATTTTCTTCAAGACATTCAGAGCTACTATGATTAAGCAAGTGGACGAGATCTTGAAGCGTCTGATCATTCCTGATGCGATCGTCGTAGTTGAGAAGAAGATGCGTCTATGGAAGAATTTCTGGTTTATTGGTTAAAGAACAACTCGTGATGAGACTGCAGCACAGCAAAACACTTGCGTTGCCGATGTCAGGATTCTCACAAGCAATCCGTAAAGAATTCTCTTACTATGAAACTGAAGGGATTAAGAACAAGTACTTGACATTGATTTTCAATGCTTTTGAAACCATTCGTAACTTCGGTTGAACCAGAGAGGGCATTCTCAACAGCTGGCAACATTGCCAACAAAATCCGATGCGGATTGGGAGATGAATGTTTTGTTTGTTTTGTCTACTCAAGTTTACCCAGCTCAACAAGCAATGATTTTAACATTTGAAGTTTGTCAATAAATATTGTTTTTTTTTTTGAGATTTTCAAAAATAAGTTTACGTGGATTATGAACAGGCCCTAAGATGTACGACGAATTGCTGACACATTTTTTGGTCTGTTTGGTTATGGATGATGAAACAAATGTCAAAACAAATACAAGCAGCTCTCTGGTGTAGAGTTTTATGACGCATTACAACGTAGCGAGGTCGATAATCATTTCAAGTTGTTGAAATTCTCTAATAACAACATGACTTTGCAGGCTTTATTTAGTGGTGGTTTGAGGAGTAAAAATCTTTACAATTACAGGTATCACGAATCAGTAAGTGTACGTCGTAGAGTGTCTAAAGAAACTACTACTACTATTGATCTAGAAGCACACGCGCTTAAGTTTGTTTGGGTCTGATTTGGCGTCATGCCAATTTGAAAAAGTGGCTTAGGATTTGTTTGCAGGAAACAAACCCTCCGCACACCCCAGAACTTGGCCATTGTTACTTGAAGTCTTCGAATTTCAAAAGAACAGAAAAATAAAGAGAAAAATGTTGCTAGAATGTGGGAAAAGCCTTCTAGACAGGTTACTGAAGGTGCTGTGCTAAACTTGCTAGGTGGATTTAAACGCACAGTTCAGCATAAGGATATAACAAGTTCAAATATTAATATTTTTATGTAGGGAAGCGGAACCTATCTTGAGCTCAAAAAGCAGACCTCCAGTGGAAATCGGTGAATATGCACTGAATACCGAACACTGAGTACACAAATTATTCACAATTTATTCGTTAGCTTACCGTTAATCGTTTAGCAACACACAAAACATTCGATTCTGATAATTTTCTTCCAATTTAATACGGAAAAGTTGCCACTGCTATATATCTAATTTAATAATATCACGAAAAACATTAATCCCATCTGTGTACATATGTTAATCGTACTGATTTTAATCAGGAAAAAATATAACAAGTTAACGCTCTTCACTACTGCACCCAAAAATTAAGTAGATCATTTGACAGAACTTCACGTGTGTTGGGTAGCATTCATATAACCAAGCCAAAATGAAAGGGTTTGTTTGTTATTCTTCCATGAGAATATTGACAACAAGACTCACCATAACGTTGGGCATCGAATGCTCTATGAATGATTGAACACGCACACTAACGTTGATGTGTATGCTATACAGTATGTGAGCAGTGCAACATCAAGCGATTACGTCGATTGTAAACACGGTTCAAAATAGGTGCAAGCGTATTTAAATTATTGTGAAAATTAATCCCATAGTTTTCTAATATTTTATCATGTATTCGTAGATTCTCGTGTGGCTAGTGTAATAAGTGAAGTGTGATTTTTATGGTTTGTGCAATTACGCAACGAAAATGTGTGAGGATATAGTGCAATTAAAGAGAAAACTTGGAGTCTGGCTCGAGTATGTTCGCTAGTACGGTTAGATCAGTACGACGAATTTGTAGTGCAAAGGTAAGAAACTGTGTTGGAATTCTGACTGCTAATTATTTTCACGAAATTTAAGTCTCCGAAACGTTTTTGTAGCTTTTAATTATATTCAAGACCTAATTTTATTTGCCAGGATTATATATTCTTGGTTACTGCATCTATTTATTGGAGAAATTAAACATCTTTTTACATTTGAAGTTGGATGACTGCAGAATGTGAAATAGGTTCCGTTTCCCTAAATTAGTTGTCAATTAACCATTTGTTGCGATACATTTTCTCGGATTTAGAAATGTATGTATTTAATGATGTTTGGATCGAGTTGGATTCTAAAGAAACTATATTTGGAATCTTGTTATATACAACAGATCAAACTGAAATATTTTTAGTTTAAATTTAGAGTAAGTAATTAGGTTAGCATTTTCAAGCATTTTTACTCATAGTTTTAGTTTCCTTTCTCGTTTCAGCTAAGTTTCTTCTCCTCTACTCATTTCTTTGACCACAGTAAGGCTTGCTTCATTTAGAATTGGAACAAACTTTTGCTCATGTTGTGGCGCTCCTGGTCGACGGATTTGGAAGTTCTTGGGGCCCACGTGTCGGGAATTTTGTCAGCTTCACGTATGTATTTTTAACATTCCGCAAATCGACTGTACTTTGTAAACAATCAACATGGAAGCCGAAAGAAGGGAAAAAATTGTGCACAGTTATTTGGAAAATTCATTGTGGTCTGCATCTAGGCTAGCTAAACAGCTGAAATTGCCCAGAAATACCGTATGGCGCGTTATCAAACGGTATAAGGAAACATTGACGATGATTCGGAAGCATCAAGCCAATCGTCGGAGTGGAACTGTCGACCGGAAACTGCGTGGTAAGATTTTAAAGACGATTAAGAGGAATCCCAATCTGTCGGACCGTGATTTGGCCAGAAAATTCGGTGCTGCCCATTAGCCTGGGACACGTACATATGGAAAAAAAAAATATTCGCTCCCTAATAATTTTTGGAAGCCTTTTAGGTCCTTTAATAACTGTGCAAAATTTCAGCTTGATCGGTGAAACTATATTTTTGCGTTCGAGGTTATAATTTTACATAGGATTTTATGTGGGAAAACTTACTTTTACCTAAAATAATATGGCGAGGTGACCCGTTGCCATCTAAAAATAAGTGTACCCAATTTTCCGCTTTTCCAAGGAAACTTTTCTTTCAAGATCGCGAAGTGATCCGACGATTGTGGAAAAAGTTATTATGCTAAAACTGATTACAATCCAAACGAACGGCTCATTGAACTGTTTTTCCTAACAACACTGCCTTCTGCAGCATGGCCTGTAGCCTGCTGCTGTCGGCGCGAAGCAACCACGTTGTTGTGGGGCGTTTACTTGGCATGGAGAGAAGCCGATATCATGTGAGTTCACTTATTTTTAGATGGCAACGGGTCACCTCGCCAGATTATTTTAGGTAAAAGTAAGTTTTCCCATATAAAATCCTATGTAAAATTAAAACCTCGAACGCAAAAATATAGTTTCACCGATCAAGCTGAAATTATGCACAGTTATTAAAGGACCTAAAAGGCTTCCAAAAATTAAAAGGGAACTGGAATTTGAATTTTGACCCAGCCTACTGCCCATAGTACCGTGAGGAGAACTCGACTCCGGGAAGGTATCAAGTCGTATCGAGCTAGTAAACAGCCAAATCGGACCAAAATCCGTGCTCGGAAGCTATACGACCAGGTGCTGACCAAGTTCGACGGGTGTCTTTTGATGGTCGATGTAACCTATGTCAAGGCTGACTTCGGGCAAATCCCAGGTCAAAAATTTTACTTGGCAACGGCTCGGGGGATGTTCCAGCCAAATTTAAATTTGTTTTTGCCGACAAATTTGCACGAAGATTCATGATTTGGCAGGGCATTTGCAGCTGTGGCATAAAAAACGAAAGTTTTCGTTACAAGTAAGATAATGACGTCGGAACTATACCAAAAAGAGTGTCTCCAAAAACGAATTTTGCCGTTCATTCGATCTCACGACCATCCCGTAATGTTTTGGCCAGATTTGGCAAGCTGTCATTACAGCAAAGTCGTTCAAGAATGGTATGTAGAGAAAGGGGTCCAGGTTGTTCCGAAAAACCTTAACCCACCCAACTGCCACCACCCTATTGAGAAATACTGGGCAATCATGAAGAGGAGACTCAAGGCAAAGGGAAAGGTTGTCAAAGACATCAATCAGATGAAGACCTGGTGGAATAAGATAGCTAAAACGATGGACGAAGAAGGTGTGCGCCGCCCAATGAGCCGTGTTTATTTTATTTTATTTTATTTTCGTCAACAGATAAAAATGTTCATCCCAATGATCCCTTAAAAAATTAAATTACATACGAAAATTAACAAAACTTAACAAAAACATATACGGAAACAACGCTTATTAACCTCACGGGATACATTAAAATCAAACACATTATAGCAGCTGTTGAAAACGCGGCACATGCTTTGCACAGGTTCGTGTTTGCCGTAGTTGGTCCTTGAGTGCCGGAACACGAAGAACTGTTGTAAACGGAGATTTCGTCGTCGAGTGTTGATGGTCAAGAGATCCAGTAGAGCAGAACAATCAACATTTCCTTGAAGCAGATCACCAACGAAACACGCTTTGGCTACCATACGCCTACCTTCCAACAGATCCAGGTTGATGAGCTTGCACCGACTTTCATAACTTGGCAATCTGCGAGGGTCTTGCCAGCGAAGATGTCGCAAAGCAAAGCGTATAAACCTTCGCTGAACAGCTTCGATCCTCTGGACTGCGTTTTGGTAGAAAGGGGACCAAACGATGGCACAGTATTCCAAGAAAGGGCGAACCAAAGAGCAGTATAATGCCTTCAGACAGTAAACGTCCTTGAAGTTTTTTGCGAAGTGGAACATAAATCCTAGCTGCGAAGAGGCCTTGGAAACAATATACGAAATGTGAACCTTGAACGACAGTTTGGAGTCGAGCATTACTCCCAGATCCTTGACCGTTGTTTCTCGTTTCAAGCGCGTACCTCGAAGGATGTAGTCGTGGAGATACATCGCACGGTTTCGGCCGAAGGAGATAGTTGAGCATTTGGATACATTTAAGGACATTCTGTTGATTCGGCACCAGTTATCGAACACTTGCAGTTCCTGCTGAAGAAAGTGTGCGTCTTCCGGACATTTTATAACGTAGTACAGCTTCAGGTCATCCGCGTAGGATAATTTCAAGCATTTGAGGACCAAGTTCACGTCGTTCATATATAGCAGGAAAAGGAATGGGCCAAGGTGGCTACCTTGAGGAACGCCGGATGTTACCGGAAAGCTAGATGAGGCGTAATCGGCAATCTTCACGGACATAGTTCTACCAGTCAGGTATGAACGGAGCCAGTTCAACAGTTGATCGTGTACCCCCATGTTGCCGTATTTAGAAATGGCAATCTGATGGTTCATTTTATCGAAGGCCGCAGAGAGATCTGTGTAAATGGCGTCTACTTGATGACCGCGTTCCATTTCGCGCATGATGAACGATGTAAATACGGTTAGATTGGTCGCCGTCGAGCGCTTGGTCACAAAACCGTGTTGGTCTGGAGAAATAGTCTGTGAATAGTCATTGACCAGCCTTTGGAGAACAATTAGTTCAAATAGCTTGGATACAGAGCTTAGTGCAGCAATCCCACGATAGTTGGCGACGGACCTTTTGCATCCCTTCTTGTGTATTGGGAATACAAATGACTCTTTCCAGCATTCAGGAAACTCGCCGGACGTTACAGACAAATTGAACACCGTAGCCAGGGGCGCAGCAAGCGTGTTTAGGCAACGCTTCAGGACAATTGAAGGAATACCGTCAGGACCGCATCCAGTTGAAGTTTTCATCTGCTTCCCGGCTGAAATCACCATGTCACTATGAATAGTGAAAGCAGAGCCAAATATAGGCATGCGGGGAACATTGCTAGTAGCCGCTTCGAGGCTCTCGGCGTCCAAAATTTCGTCGCAGAAGACACTGCTGAACTGCGTACGGAACAAGCTGGCGATATCCACGATAGTGTCTGCTTCAATAGTGCCATCAGTCATAGTAGAGGGTAGGCCGGTTTCTTTCCGTTGTTCGTTCACAAACCGCCAGAAGGTTTTCGGGTTCGTTTTGAGACGACTCTGCAATTGAAACTGATGGGCGTTGTACAAGCTGTTATTGAGGTTTTTGTAATCGTCGTTGGCACGAGCGTAGTTTGCCCTCGTAGAATCGGTGCGATATCTGCTGTGTTTCCTCAAAGCAGCCCTTTTAACTCGTTTCAAGTGTTTGAGGTCAGAATTAGACCAGGCAGGTTTGGGAGGCTTACGGTTGATTTTCTTAGGCACGAATTGATCGACGGCGTAAAGCAGAATACAGCACATAGTCGAAGCAGCAAAATTTGCATCCCCGTTTGCAAGAGTCGTGTTCCAGTCCACGTCGGCGAGAAAGTTGTTCATTCCCTCGTAGTCAGCATGGTTGAAGTCATAATAAACATTTTCGAAGTTGTCATGGAAGCTGTACTCAGGATTTAACTCCAGCGTCAGTAGCAGAGGGGAATGGTTTCTGCAGCTTTTGACAAGCGGTGTCGGAGCTTGAATGACAGAACATCTTTGACCCAGTTCTTCGGTAATGAAGCATAGATCCAGCAAACGATTGTTGTTGTTCGGAATGCCGTTAACTTGCCGAAGTCTCGCGGTAGAATAAGCATCAAGCAAGGAGAGAGATGCTGGTCTGAATGACGAACATGAAGTATCTGGATAGTGGAAGCCGTTGGTATTGACATGCCATGAAATCGTGCTGAGGTTGAAATCTCCCACAACGACGATGTTGTCGCTGGGTCCCATTTGTGACACGATCCAATCCAAAGAAAAAGTGTGCTTATCGATGAGGCTGCTGTCGTTGACACGATCAGGTGGGATATACACCACGCACATAAACAATGTTCCGGTTTTGGTGGATATTGCCACCCAGAGATGTTCAACCGATGAGTTTTCGGGAGGCTTCAGGAGGCGAGATTTGAACGTTGAGCGCACGGCAAGACTCCGCCACCAGATTTCTTGTTGCTGTTGAGCGGCGATCGATCTAGTCGGTACACATCGTACGTGTCGTCGAACAGTTGCTTCGATAATGTGTTACTGTTTAGCCATGTTTCTGTGAAGGCGTAGATATCGTAGCATGCGTCGCTGCATGCCAACTGGTACTCGGCGAGCGAACTGTTAATGCCTCCTACGTTCTGGTAGTACAGAAGAGCTTTAGATAAGGAGGCAACGGAATCGGCCGGTATCGATCTAGAAATGGAAACAGCATCAGGCCGGGCGACATCATTAGAGGAAGGATACTTGCCTTGGATGGCAGCTTGGAGAGCCCTGTCCCCGTTACTAGACCCAGGGCCGGGACGACTTTGACGGCTGGAACGGGCAAATACAGCGTCACTGATACCGGTAGTGGGCACAGCTGGGCTAGGAGGGTCCAGGGCCTCCATATTGCTTTGTGACGTGCGTCCCAGACCGGTTGAAGTGGCGGTCGATGTGTGTTGATGATGAGCAAAACATGTTAGGTGATGGGTATGTAGCGGGCTGGTTGAGCATAATAGCGGCGAGTTACTGCAAGCATCAGCATGCGAGGAAGCGGCACTGGAAATCGGGAAAGCATCAGGAGCCGAATACCTTGGATAACACACATACTTGCCTGGAAGTTCAGGTGTTGCAGGAAAAATTCGAGAATTCCTTCGAAACCGTGACGAATAATTTTACCCGTATTTTTTCTTAAAAGTATGAAGAAAACGCTACATTTGTATAAAAAAAGATCTTGAATTCAATAATAAATAACTGAAATACAGGCAATTGTTTTTGTTCCAATTCTATCTGAAGCAAGCTTTAGTAATTCCTGTGATTGATTTGTAATTTAGATTTAGTAATTATTTTAGCTGTACGATAGATTGTAGGTTTAACTCACGGTAAGCTACCGCGCCTCCTAATGACTCGATTCGCCATAAGGTCTTTTTCTAGTATGAGATTGGCTACACACTATATAAATTTACCCGTCTATCGTTAATCGTCTTTCTGCTACTTTTGCAAACCACTATTTTCCACGCCACTTTGATCTATATCATTCTATTCTCCTTACAATCAATCTGATCTTCGCCTATCATTTTCATTTCTCCTTTATCTATCATCCCTTCTACTTACATTCTTCCTAATCTTTCTTATCTGCCATTTCTACGTATCCGCTATCGACCAAAAACTAAAGCGATGCGGCAGGGGCACGAGTGGGGTTGCCAGAACAAATGTTATATTGCAAGTTTTTCTTTGACTAGATTGTTCTGTGCCCGTCCCTTAAAACTTCACACTTAAATGACAATTTTCAGCACTTATTAGAGGAAAAAGTGAACAAGCCGATAAAAGCAAATGTTGAAATTATGTTGTTTCACTTCTTAGAGATAACGGATTTGTGGGCTGAATGTGATGATATGACTTTGGTTTCGATATTTTGCTGATATCAATTAACCGTTGAACAAATTGAAACTGTGTACCATGTACTGAGATCTTCAAGAAATGAGACACAGTAATCACAAAAGCATTTTTAAATCCGTTATCCTCTCCAATCATCATTGTAATCTCCCTGATCCCAGAAACACAAAAGGAACATCCCAAAACTGCTACACATTTCAAGTGTTGCTGCAATATGATAGCATTGTTGGCTCAGCTATCACTTAAACATAAATTTTCCAGACAGTCGTATGCTATTGAAAAGCCCACCAGGTCAGGAGAGAGGAAACAGAAGAGCGCAATACAACATATATACATTGGATGCCACAACTGATCATATTGAAATAGGAGTTTCCTTCTCCCCTATATTCATTTGCTCCAGCAGTTATGTTCTACACCCACGATTGTCTGCCTGCTTTTGAAATTTTGGAAACAGAGCGATAGAGATGAGACGAAAGCATACATCAAATATCATCATCGGAATAATATTTAATATTTATCTTTCCATTCAATTTAATTCTCAACGAAATATTCAATCAATTCTTGCCGCTTTTCGATTCACGTACCGCTAGCTACGGGTGAATGCCTATGAAGTCCGTTGTTGCTTGGCCAAAGCTTGGCGTCCAGTACTACATTCCCGTGAAATGCAGCAACTGCAGTAGGTCCTATGCGAGAGTCGAAAGTAGTAGGCGCCTACTACTGTTGGAAGGATGGGATTCTGTTGCAAAAGGATTTATTCCGTTCATTCGTTCGATGCGCCAATCCAATGTTGACACGGATAGTACCCGTCACATATGTGCGACTTTGACCCTACTCTCACCACCGGCTCTGGTGGGGCTATTTCAGAACAGGGGTACCATTTACGAACAAGACCCGACCCTAGCTACACCGCTTTTTTCTAGCTTTCGATTGTTCGCACTGGCACAACCAGCACTCGCTCACACCGTGTCCAGTTTTCCGAGAGCTTGGAAGAGCTTAAAAAACTCCCGCCACAGAACTGCTTGCTGATATCCTTTGTTCAATGACGAGTGAAAGAACATATATACATATAGGTACACATGAGCATAAATCCGGCATGAAATAATATTTGCCAGCCAGCGCACTGCCGTATTGTCGCGGTTGATGCTCACCCTCAAGAAGCGAGTGCTGTCCTACTGCCTGATCTAACTCAAACGACTTCCATATCGACCCCGATATTTGCAAACAAAGACCAGAACTGTGATGATTATCCAGAACTCCTACGGCCATGTCAGTCCAGTCCGAGGTACCGAGGTGTGATTGTTTCAGCCACTGGCTTCGTCAATAGTGGAGTGAATGAAAAATGGACTTAACCCTTCACAGCAGCACTAGCAGCAGTATCTTCCTTTCATAGCTTTCGTTTATGAGGAGCCGCTTCCAGATGAACAGGGAAAACTCGTGGGATGGTGAACCCATCGGATATGGAATGCGCGAAAAGATTTATTATTAGTGCGAATGATGTCGATACATAAATCATATTCAGCTGAAGCTTCACGATGAACTTGACGAGAATTGAGGTAGGTTGATTGTGAGAAATAACTGTTACACTGAGGATGAAATACGTTTTAAAAATATGGGTAACGGTGGGAAATTATGGTGATATTTTGTTGCTTTAAACCGTGTGTGTTGGATAATTACGGATAGTATCCCAACAAACATCGATGTTGAATAACTGTTTGTTCGAACAAATTTGGAGAAGTTGTTCAGCTTTTTCTTCTAGCGAGCTGAATAACTACTCCAAATTTGTTTGAACAAGCGGTTATTCGACACTGATGATTGTTGGGATGATTCCTGGGGAGACTCACAAAAGAATTTTTTTACAATCATTTTGCTACACTAGAATTGTTTTCGCGATTTTAGTGTACAAAAAGTTGATGAAAAAAGCTAACAGGCGATTCTGGGTTCATCCCTTCACACACTTAAGAGCAGTAAGAGGGGCTTTTGTGACAACGTATGCAGATTTGAGGCACAATCGTGATAAATTTTTCACATACTTAGCAAGGATTCAAAACAAAATAAGATCAATGGACACTGTTATGAGACGCCCCATTTCAGCAGTAGAAATGTTGGCTATTACCCTACGGTAAGTAGGGAAGGGAACGGCTCAAGCACTCCAAGACCCTATTCCAAGCACGGGGTAAACGTTAACTTACAACGCTCATTTTTGCAGTATGGTGCTCCATGTAGTGAAGCACCATACTGCCAAAAATAATCGTTGTAGGTTTACGTTTACCCCGTGCTTGGAATAGGGTCTTGGGGTGCTTAAGCCGTTCCCTACCATATTTATTGACAACCAAAACAAATACAATGGTTAACATATTTTTTTTTCTTTCGGAACAAAACGCGCTGAAATCTTCGCCATACAAATTTATATGGCGACGATCTCGGCGCTTATGTGAATTAGCAATCCAATTACTAAAGGGTGTATTCGATAAAAATGGCACACAGAAAATCTTCTGTAACTTTTGAATCGTATGAGTAAAAAACTTAGAAATTTGAGTAGTGTTCCATAGTGTATTATTTACATCTGCCAAGTTTCATAGTTATACATTCAGTAGTTCCAGTCATGTCGTCGAAACAAGAAATTGTCCGTGAGAAAATTTTGTGCACTCACAATCAAAATTCAGGGGCGTCCCACCGGTGGATTGCTAAAAGGCTTGGAATTGCAAATACAACTGTGTCTCGTGTAATAAGAACCTTCAAGGAGCGTCTGAGTGTCCTAAGGAAGGAAGGGAGTAATCGTAAAAGTGGTCCAATGGACAGTAAAATGCCCAGGAAAGTCGTACAACAATTCAAGAACCGTCCAAACAGGTCAATTCGAGATGTCGCTAAAAAGTCTAAGGTGTCAGTCGGTTTTGTGCAGAAAACCATGAAGCGTGCTGGGTTACATGTTTACAAAGTGCAAAAAGCCCCAAACCGGAATGAAAAACAAAACATCACTGCGCCCGGAAACTTTACACGAAGCTGCTCACCAAATCCGGTTGCATCGTGATGGATGACGAAACATACGTCAAGGCCAACTTCCGTCAACTTCCTGGGCAAGAATATTTCGTTGCCAAGTCGAAGTTTGATGTTCCGGAGGATGTTCGAAAGAAGAAACTATCGAAATTTGCAAAGAAGTTTCTAATCTAGCAGGCGATTTGCGGATGTGGTGAAATAAGTGCTCCCTTCATCACTTCCGGAACAATAAACGGTGCGATTTACACGGAAGAGTGCCTTAAGAAGCGTCTCTTGCCATTCATTAAGAAGCACAAAGGATCAACTCTGTTTTGGCCTGATCTAGCATCCTGCCACTACGCTCGAAACGTATTGGAGTGGTACCGAGCCAACGGAGTCAATTTTGTGCCAAAGGATATGAACCCACCAAATTCACCGGAACTTCGTCCAATTGAAAAATTCTGGGCAATTATGAAAACGGAACTTCGCAAACATCCCAAAACTATAAAAACAGAGCTAGAATTGAAGAAATTTGGGTAAAAACAACAAAAACACTGGGAAAATCGGTTGTACAAAATTTGATGGGTGGAGTGAAAAGGACGGTGTGGGCATTCGGGATGGGAGACGAAATTGAATAAAACAAATGTTGTAAATCATTTGTAGTTCTTCATTCCCTGAAAATTTCAAGAAAATCCGATAACCAGTTTAATTTTGATGAGTATATATGTGTGTGCCATTTTTATCGAATACACCCTTTATTCGGAATCTAGAATTTCTTCTTCTGTGTACTCGTTTACGTTTCAATGTGTAATGGTGGAGGAATATGTGGATGTTGAGTACCGGACGAGGGTCTGGATCTTGATGCGCCTCTTGATGACCGAAGACGTACTTCACGGTTGTTTCCTCGTGGTACATTACTTGTACCTAGACCACTTACTCTCATTCGTTTGATTAAATTTAGAAGTTCACAGCGGAAATTGAGCTAGGGTTGTATCGTGGAGGATGGTTTAGGGTTGGTTCTTCCTCAGAATCAAAGTTGCTGTCTTCAAGTTTGCCTTCATCTATATTCATATGACTATCGTGTCCATTCGTGGAGTTGTCAGCTCGCTCAATACTAGATTGAATCTCAATTGTTGCACCAGGTTGCTTAAGAATTGATAGTTGTCTCGTTTAAATGTACCGTCTTTCTGATTCCGCAGCCTGTCCTGATTGCAATTGCTTCTTCACATTTTTCATGACATTGTCTTTCAAATTTTTCAAATTTTTTCATGAGCTTATCGCCTAGAAGAAAAATAAATACTGTAATGAAAAACATCTATGGTGGTTGATTACTTTAGTTTAAAATATCCATTTTTTTCGTTATTTTCAGCTATTTAGGATCGGGATGTGATCACATTGACTTGCACCTGACGTATAGGGTCGGCCATACAACTTTTTCAAGGATTGTAAGAAAAGTATGCCGTGCAAATTGGGAGGATCTTAAAGACGAGGTTTTTCCTCCGTTCACCGAAGAACGCTGGAAACAAATAGCAAACGTTTATCAACAACGTTGCCAGGTTCCCAATGTGCTTGGAGCGATAGACGGCAAGCACGTCCGGGTTAGAAAATCGAAAATGAGCGGAACCCTATTCCATAACTACAAGAATATCTTCTCATTTGTGCTTCTTGCTATAGCAGATGCCAGTAACAAATTTGTTTACGTCGATGTTGGAGCATTTGGCAAGGATTCTGGCAGCACAATCTTTGAACGAACAGATTTTTTCAGAAAACTCGAAGATAATGACCTAAATATTCCACAAGGTCGTCCACTTCCGAGAACCGACGGTCCAAATATGCCATTCATGTTTCTAGGTGATGAAGCTTGTCACAAAAAGTCCTTCGACCATTTAGCGGTAAGGTGTCAGATTGCTTCGAGTAGTGGGCCGACGCCAGATCCGGCCAGAACACCACGTCTTTGCCCTTATGGTATTCCTTGATGAACGATGCAACTTTCGGCAGGGATTTCGTACTATAAATTTCCCCGTTCACGGCCTGTTCGGAGCGAAAGAAGAGTGGCTTTGACATCCCCTTCTCGCCGATTGTCAGTCACAGCAGCACCTTCTTGGGGAACTTGGTGTGTGAAATGAACTTCACCTCGGAACTCACTTCCTTCGTGGGCGAAGTAAAATACGAAGTGTCCTGCCAGCCATTGCCATCCTGTTACCGTTTTGGTTCCTCTACCCTACTAAGCCAGTCCCGAGCGAGAAAAGCAGGAGATATTTAAGAGAGTGAGTAATAGGAATAGTAGAGTTCGTCATGAATGCGTTCAAACTGTATAACAGTTACTTGTATACAAGTTTGTCTAATTTAAGTGATTATAAAATCTAGGTAATAAGATTCACTTCCACACCAACGGTCAAATTGAAGCCAAAATATTATAACACATTTGCACAAATCAATACACACCAAAACACGTAACGGGATGGAGTAAGGATAAGGTGGGCATTGGAATTGAAAGAAGGATATGGACGAGGGGTGGTGGAAATTTGGGAAAGAGGAGGAGAGGTTCACGGGTTACGAGGGAAGCTACTGGGACAAGAAGAATCGAAAGGTCTTTTCTACTTCAGCTGCCTAGCTAAGCAGAGCCTAAATCTTAAACCCAAAAGTATATAGAGCTATTACAAAGAGTTAATAAGAAGTGAAGTGAGGAAAAGAACCTGCCATTAGCTATTGCTAAATCGTAGTCAGGTAGGCTAATACTAAACCCAGTAGCAAATTCCCAACCCTAAGACCACCTCTTAAATCCCCGTAGGACCCATTATTTACGGGCTAAAAAGGCATTGCCGGCCGACTACGGCCATTGTCAAGCCGCCGTTAGCGTGTGTCGTCACCTGCACCAATTCCGCAAGCGTCCTTTGTTCGCTGTGGAAACGCGTGTGCCTGAGGTTTCCAAGCGACACTGACCATCCGATCGAGCCACGCCGCGACGTCCATCGAGCGACGAGTGACCACCCCAATCCAATCTTGAGCCGGATCGGATACCTTGCCACGACCGCCGACATCGAGCTACCGCATATCCCGGGAACGTAACCCCAAAACCCGACCCGACACCCGTCGGGTAACGAGCCGAGCGCATCCGCCAAGCCACCCTTGATCAGGCGATCGAGACCCGAGCAGCAGCAACACCGCCGCCGAGAAACCCCACCGCAGCAGATCCCGTCATCGCTGGCCAGCCACACGACCACACTACATACACACACACACATCGAGTGAGTACATTAATAAAAGTTAATTAAAAAGAATTGAGTGGTGTTTTGTCCTTCTGATCAGTGACGACAGCGAAGAGCCGACCTTGAGACAAAAGAGGCGAGTGTAGCCCACCCCAGACGACCTCCGTGGCTTAGACCAGAGGTTAGGGGCATTCTAGAAGCTAGCCCATCTGGCTAGCGAGTAACAATCCGGGGGAGATAGGTCTCGTCGTCCATCACCACCGGCACGTCGCGATTCGTCGGCAAAACCGAGTTGACCATCTTATTCAGCCGTTGCCGCTACGTACATTGCCTGCAGCTCCGCTTCCTGACATGTATGTCCATGTTCGCCAGGTACTTTTTCACTGTTTGACCGGTTGAACTGACATCCCGGCCAAGCGCACGCAGCGATGTAGCCACTTTTCTCTAGGTCTTCCTCTTCAGCATCCTTTGTAGCTTTTTGTTGCTCAGGGTCGGCGGATGTCCCGAGCCGGGCTTTCTTTCGATGCTCTGATTGTTGTCTAATAGGGTCAATATGTTGTAGAAGCCGAAACGGGTGTATCCGGCGTCCACAAAGTGCCGCACGATGTTCCTTTTCGATGCGGCGGGGTGCCGTTCTTTGAACGCGCACACTTCTGAAGGAAGTTGCTTTACTGTTTTTGCCATCACGGTTAGAGTTCGACTGATAGAGCTGTCAAATTTTGTCTGCTGACTCATGGGTTACTATGATTGATGCTGCATGGGTAGGTTGTCAGTGCGGGTGAAGGTAAACCAATGAAAAATCGACAATGTTTGTCCACTATTTTCAATGCAAACGTTACCATGATTTTTGCCTCCTTAGCTAGAGTCGTATAACGTTTGGCTGAGAAAGTTGTATGCAGGATGACGAAGAGGTAAAATAAAAAAATGGAAAGTTGGAAAGAACATAAAAATACTTTGAAAAATGAATGAATGCTTGAGAAAAAATAGAGGAACGAGAGAAAATAAGCGGAATAAGAGGAGTCTGAAAAGAGAAACGGATAAAGAGAAGTGGCAGAAGAGAAGAGAAAGAAAAGAAGTGGAAGAAGAGGAATGAAAGACCAGAAAAAGTGAACCGGAAAGGACGCGAAAGCAAAGAGGTTGGCCAAGAAAAGTGGAAGCAGCGAAGAAGAAAAATGGAAGAAGAGAAGTGGATGTATAAATGCGGAAGATAAGAAGAAGAAAATTAACGAAAGAATTTAAATAACAGAAGAAGAACGATAGAAGAGAAACAGAATAAGAGAAGCGGTAGATGAAAAACGAAAGCAGATTAGCAGAAGTAATGAAACGGAAGAGGTTAAGTAGACAAGTGGATTAAGAGAAACGGAAGAAGAGAAGCAAAAGAAGAAAAAGGCGGAAGAAAAGTAGCAGAAGAATAAATGCGGAAGATAAATTGCGGAAAAAGAGAAGCGTATGAAGAGAGGCGGAAAACGCAAAAAAAAGAATAAAAGTGAAAACCCCGAATTAATCCACCGATGGTGAGACTGAACCCTTCTTACACTTCACCAGAATTATGAACTCTAATGTAGCCAATTTGGTACTGGTTACATACAATCATCTGAAATTCCAGGAAATTCCAGGAATATTCAAAATATTGTGTTTTCAGTTTATAAAATGAACTAATTGACTATCTTTAACGTATTGTTCATCGATGTGATTAATATTGTTATTATTAGTGCTTACACACTTAGAAAATTTTACAGTATTCGGTAATTTTTTACCGAACTTTCAACAGCTGAACAGTTCGGTAACCTGATTTACCGGATTTCGGTAAAATTTGACAAGTTCCGGTAATTTTTTTACCGGAATACTGTAAAATTTCACTGAAATCTGGTAAATCGGATTACCGAACGTTCAGCTGTTGAAAGTTCGGTAAAAAATAACCGAATACTGTAATTTTTTTCTAAGTGTGTAGCGACCTGTTTATGTTAGTTATATAATTACATAAATACATATTAGAAATATCACATAATCAGTCAATAGAATAGACACATTATCGATATAGATTCAAGATGCTTAATAAGTACATGTTCCTTGAAAATTTTGTAGTTATAGTAAATGGAGACTATGTGTTATTATAGAATATTCTCGTTTCAGTTCATAACCCGACCACTCGAGCCAATCGGTCCTGCTCTAATTCTATAGAGCCGCAAAGTGTGGTAAGTCCACTGTATGTGCTATACAACGCACGAGATCCGACACAATAGAATGCAAGCGGCATCGATTGGATTGATTGGTCTTGTTCGGTTTTGAACTGCAACTAGTAAGTTTTCATCACACAATGATATGCTCTCAGGTATTGTTTTGATCATATCTCCATGATGGATTATCCAATCATAATGAAATTTTGACCAGTCATTTGAAAATTTTATAGCTTTGATTTGGCGCTAACGAAACGGCACCAACGGTACACAAATAGCTCAGTATGTAATCGGAGACTAAACTGTTTGATTACTATTATAATAGACCGTCAAGTACTGTTTTGTTCATATCTTCGTAACGAAATGTCCGAATGAAAAAAAATCAATAGTGTTCTATGAGAATGTTGTAGCTTTCATTTGCCGTCAATAGAAATGAAATCTGTATGTGAACACATATACAAACACACATACACACATACACAGACACGTGCTCAGTTCGGCGAGCTGAGTCGAATGGTATATGACACTCGGCCCTCTGGGCCTCGGATAAAAAGTCGAGTTTTCAAGCGATCCCTTCTATTGGTGTAAGAAGGGTAAAAAGCGGTCCTGTGCGAAGCAGAATAAGACAGGTAGAAGCAAACATATTAAATAAAAGAAGCGGATGAGAGATTCGGAGAAGATGCAGCGGAAGAAGGGAAGACAAAGAAGAAAATCGGAAGAAGATAAGCAGAAGAATAGAAGCGGAAGTAAATATAAGGAAGAGGAGAAGCTGTAAAAGAGAAGTGGAAGAAGTGGAATAATAGAACCAGAAGAAGATTTTAAAAAAAGTTGGGAGACAAGAAAATACAAAATGTTAAAGATGTGGCAATTGAGTATTAGTGAAGCAAGAATTACCGATACGAATGCGTGTAAAGTGTCGTAAAAAGAAAATTAAAAAAATTAAAAAATTGATCAAATAGGATTTAATTTTAATTTTTTTTATTTATTTAACAGTAATATCTTGATATTAACAACATAGATTAACTCTTCGCAACTGATTACTTAGACTTATTCGTTATAGCTCATTATGATACGTTTTAGTAAAAAGATTTTTAACTATCTATCTTGATCGATTATCTTCATAGAATTTCTCATTTCTCAACCTCATGATGACAATTCTCAATTTCATATAGAGCAAGAACAAATACGACGGCGAATACGATTCCTCAATTTCACTTCATTGACTTACTCTTCTTCTAAATTTAGTGACAGCTATCTTAACTGCATAAAAATTTTGAAGAGGGGGAAGTCGATTAAGATAAATCGATGATCGAAGCCTTATTCGCCTTAATGCTGCTCTATCCAGAATTGTAAATAATTGCCCATAAACCAAAAACAGCCCTAAGCTCCAAGCTACCTGGAGAAAATTGTGTCGAAAACGGAGATTCCTTTTGCTCAAAGATGAAAGTAGTCCAAGGCATCCTCTTCAGAACACCAATTCATTCATTCGATTCACAATGCCGAAGGCCACTTGATAACTCTTTTGTCCAAGTTGCATCCCTTCCTTCTGCGATATGACACTTGCGAAGAATGCAATATTACAATCTCATACTCCATGCACCGCATAACGAGTATGTACCGCGAATGGGTCAACTTGAGGCAAGACAAAAACAAGATGTAAAACTTTGATCGTGCACAAAAAAAGCAGGCCAATTGAAGCGAACACTCAACTTTTAAAATAATAAAGGTATAAAACTGAACGCAAAAAAAGCATGCCACTCGAATAGTGGAAAAACTGTCAGCAATGTACGAAAGTGCCATCACCGCATAGAACAATGAATGAGCGACAAGGAAATATGTTGAATGTTTCTGGTACTAGAATGAAGGCCTTTACTCTTGACTGAAAAAGTTCTATTAGAAAAAGAGTTTTTGAAAGTTCCGTCTTCATGATTGTAAAAAAAAATTGCTCTCAAGAACAACAAAAGATCAGCTGAGCTGAAGGGTGGTTTAAGAGAGCTATGGAAGTACAACCATCCGAGAAACAGCTTTACGTAATACTATTCGATATTTTTTACAAGGATATATCAAAATACTGAAATAAGAGAATGGTGCAAAGGATTACGTATCCATTGGGCTTCAATCAGTTTTTTTTCATTTTTTTTTCTTTGCTGACGAATCAGTGATGATGTTAATGACTTACATTCATTATGATCCAGAGGGTGTCCATTTTCTTCGTAAAGGAAGCCCTAATTTGTTACCGCATAACCACCACATTCTGAGGCTCAGTAAACCCTCCTGATTACATTAATTTATTCCATAAATTTCAACCAAACTGTAATCACCAGGGTGTGCATTTATGCAGCATGTTCATCTGTGGCATTCTTTATAGCAACGGCGGAGGTTTTTGTGTTACTTCCCGGTGCTTCTAAAATATCCTCAACATACACTACCTTGGACTAGAACTATTTTTATCCTCATTCGCGTACAAACAAATCGGGAACGAACCACGTAAGGAAAGCTTTTCCGCGGCGTCGCGTTTCCCTTGACAGAAATCTGTGTTGCTTTTGGGTGCAAAAAAAACCAACCCGACCTACGAAGGAAAATTTTCATGCTAACGAACAGTTTTATGTGCATCAAGTGGAGGAAAAAATCGTGAGCAATTAGATTGCTTTCTACACTTCGTGTTGGATTTCATATTTTCCCTGTTTAGCTCCTTTTTTAGCTCGATTGGAGCGCGAGCTAAGATCGCATGAGCGTTTTATTTTCTATTTAGCTGGCCACAAGGGAACCGGAAAAATAATATCCCCACGACTGCTCTACTCTTGGGTTCAATACAAGGCAAAGTGGATGGGCGAATGTGCAACAAATAATAGTCACGGACCGTGGCCCCTGCTGGATATGTCTCGGCTTCCACACTCCACTAACTGCGGTCGGGGGAAGAAGCTTCCAAAGCTTTTCCGTGGGCCGATTCGGCACTTGCCTTGCACCGTTCGTCTTCCCCTACTCTAGTTGCGCCGCCATGTGCCGGTTGAAATATGTTTGGAAAACATGTGTTCCTTTACGCTGAAACATTTAACCGAACATATATTTAAACGCAATCAGGAAAGTATGTTCGGAATAAAAACCGTAATCTGATCCAAGGAATGCGGGTACATTTTTTAAATTCATGAGGCTACTACTGGAAAGTGAACATTTTTTTTTGTCATTGAATGTTGACTAGCTAGTAGAGACTAGGTCATTTTTTGGAAAGAATACAGTAATTCCCACAGCAAGCTCTGCCAGATCGGCTACCGCTACTCATTGATTTCGTTTTGTTTTTTTTTTCGTATTCAGTTAAGGTGAGCATTTTCAATAGGTTGAAGGATAGTGTATGGATTTGAACTTTGGTAAGTTTGATTTAGTGAAGTTGACTCAGCAATGTAGGGTAAATATAGGAGCTTATAATTGCACAGACGTATGACTTGATGGTAGCTCGAGCTCCAGGAAAGATGAATGTTGCATATGCATTATCCAGATTAGTGATGGAAGTTCAATCAGTTGAACCATTTGATGACACTTGTGATACACACCTTATATTATACAGAATACCGGCAGCATAGAATTAACATGCAAGAATATTGAGACAGAAGCTGGAAAGGATGTTGAACTGATACATGTACGCAAAGCCATCAGAACAGAAATCTGGGACAAAAGTTTGGAAAGGTTTGAATCTCAAATGAAATTCTTAGACTATTTGGAGCCTTAGTTTTCAGAGTAAACGGTGTTTCGATCAAAATTTGGTCGACTTAAACTTGTTGCATTTCCTTTCATCGTGCATTTAACAAATTTGCACACCCCCCATTTTGAAGGAGTGTGCGTGTAACATCATGCCTTTATTTTAATTTTGAGATAAGCACTTCAGTTATCAAAATGTCGTCGAAGGGAGAGAAGAAACGCCTCAAAATTTTGTATGTGCAAGGCGAAAATCCTCTCACGCCAACTTGGCAAAATTGTTGAATGTGTCTAAATAAACTGTTACCAACATACTAAAAGTGTTCGGTGAACGTTTGTCGACAGCCAGAAAAGCTGGATCGGGGGGAAATCGAAGCCGGAGGCCACAGTGACGACAAAAAGCGTTGCCCGCTGTTCGCAAAGAGGCTGGGAGTGGCGCATTCAACCATGCATAGAGCTAAAAAACGAGATGGACTGTCGACTTACATGAAAGTGGTGACTCCAAATCGCGACGATAAACAAAACACGTCGACCAAAGCACGATCGCGAAAGTTGTACACGACGATGCTGACGATGATTGATTGCATGGTACAGGACGATGAAACTTACGTCAAACAGCTTCCTGGACAGGAATTTTATACGGCAACCGGACAGGGAAAGGTGGCAGATATTTTCAAGCACATTAAACTGTCAAAGTTCGTGAAGAAATATCTGGTGTGGCAGGCCATCTGTACCTGTGGCTTGAACAACAGCAACGTTTACATTGCGACCGGAACCGTCAACCAGGAAATTTATCTGAGCGAGTGTCTGCAAAAACGTCAACTGCCTTTCCTGAAGCGACACAATTGTTCCGTTCTATTTTGGCCGGATTTGGCATCTTGCCATTACGGAAAAAAGGCTATGGAGTGGTATGCTGCCAACAACGTTCAAGAAGACTGTACAAAATCTTATGGCAGGTGTTAAAAGAAAGACCCGGCAATTAGCATTCGGTAAAAAGGAAGCTTAGCTGAATATTTCTCCTGTATTCTTTATAAACTGAACTTGAAAAAAAAAAGAATTGACTTATTAATAAAAAATGTGATCGACTCACACACATTACTGTTTGACCAAATTTTGATCAGAACACCCTTTAAACGAGAAACTCTGCTTTACACTTCATGAATTATGCTAGGAGCATGTAGCCTAGTTGGAAAGGGCATGGTATCACTCAAAACGGTTTCGAGATAATCTTTCGGTTTGGATTTTTTTTAATTCCCTGGGCATATAGCATTATTGTGCTTGTCATACAATACACAACTTCATGTTTTATTTTGGTATTAGAGATTGTACTCGAAAGAGATGAGACAAACAAAAATCAATTTTTCGTCGTATTTTCTTCAAACTTTCAGGAAATAAGCGGTTGGTGGTCATTTATCAGGTCGTTCATCCGATTAATGACTGTAATGACAATGGTTTTCAATCATTTCTTTGATGTGATCCAATAAGTTTATTCCAAATTTCGTTTCAATAGCAGCATAATGGGTCTAAAGGGTGTCCCAAATCAAATTGCATCATGGTAAAAACGCTATAAAAAATAACACATTGGGTATTTTCTCTTTCAAATCTGGGTAGAAGTAGTGTTTTTTTTGTTGTATTTTCATCGCTGTCAGTTTACCGAAAATTGGAAAAAAATGCGTCACCCCAAAAGCAACGTTGCCGATTGATTTTGCGCAAGCACCTGTAAAATCCTCAACTTTCGCTCGGAATTGTGCAGTCAACGGTGAGTCATGTGATTAAACGTTAATACGAAACTCTGAGCATCGAACGGAAGGGAAGTGACTAAAAAGTCGAATCTGTCCAAGCCTTTCATTAAGAGAGCCAAGGACTGGGAGGGACTGTATACGTGCAAAGTTCAAAAGACTCCAAATCGTGAGGAACGGCAAAATACGGTGGGAAAGTCACGGGCCCGGAAACTGCACACCCAGATACTAATGAAGCCTCTTTGTTTCATCATGGATGATCACCGCTCAGTGCAAGTTTGATGTCCCGGAGGAAGTATGGTAGCAGACACTTTCAAAGTTTTCCAAGGAATACATGATTTGGTAAGTGATCTGCTCACGTGGCAAACGGAGTGCGCCGTTCAACGGGGAGACTCCAAGGAGTGTCTACAGAGGCGTATGTTTCCTCTTTTGAAGCAACACGAGGCCCCTACGATCTTCTGAATGGATCTAGTTTCATGCCACTCACTTCAAATGTTGTCCTGAGGTCACTTTCGTGTCCACGGACATGAACCCCTCACACGCAAACGCATCGGAACTAAAGCCCATCGAAAAATACTGGGCTACTTTGAAGCAGGCACTACGGAAGCATCCCAAAGAGGTCAAATCTGCGGAAGACATGAAGAAAATTATGTGGGACACCCTTTAAATGCATAATGTATGGGAACGTCCATTAATTAAGTATTATTTCGATAAATCTATATATATCAAAATTGATTTCTGTCTGTCTATCTGTCTGTCTGTTTGTCTGTCTGTCTGAACCTAATAGACTCGAAAACTATTGAACTGATCGGCTTGAAATTTTGCATGCAGGAATTTTTGGGGCCGAGAAGGGATCTCATGGTACTTGAAGACCCCTCCCTTCTCTGGAAAGGGGCGCTCCCATACTAATGGAACACTAATTTCTACATAACGATATCGAGAACTAATCAAGCAAAAGTAACCAAATTTAGCATGTGTGAGTTTTTGAAAGCAAGAAAGGTTTCTATGGTAGTTTGAGAATCCTCCCCGTCCTAAAAGGGGGGCTCCCATACAAATAAAACACAATATTCTGCATAACTCGGTAACTAATCAAGCAAAAGGAACAAAGTTTAGCATGTGGTGGCTTTTGAAGACATAAAGTGTTTTTTTTGTTGGTTTGAGACCCCTCCCCTTCTTAAAGGGGGTAGGGAGGCTCCGATACAAATAAAATACAATATTCTGCATGGCTCGAGAACTAATCAAGCAAATGGAACCAAGTTTAGTATTTGATGGTTCTTGAAGACAGAAAATGGTTCTATGTTGATTTGAGACCCCTCCCCTTAATTAAAGGGGGGGGGGATCCCATACAAATGAAACGCAAATCCTTGCATACATCAAGAACTAATCAGGGAAATGGTACCAAATTAGGTATGTATAAGTTTTTCAAGGAGAGAAATGTTTCTATGGTGATTAGAGACTCTTCCGCCATATGAGGAGGGGGAAGGGCTCTCAAACAAATGGAACACAAATTTCTGCCTAACTCGAGAACTAATAAAGCCAATGGAACCAAATTTGGCATGTGAAGGTTTCTGAAGAAGATAAATGTTTCTAAGGTGGTTTTGACTCCTTTGCCTTCTGGAAGGGACGAGGAGGGGCTTCCATACAAATGAAACACAAATTCCTGCATTACTCGGGAACTAATTAAGCAAATGGAACCAAATTTGGAATGTGGAGGTTTATGGAGGCAAGAAATGTTTCTATGGTAGTTCAAGACCCCTTCCCCTGTTGAAGTGGGGTCGGGGTGGGGGGGGGGGGGGCGTGGTTATCATACAATTGAAACACAAATTTATGCATAACTTGAGAACTATTCAAGCAAATGAAACCCCATTTGACATGTGGTTTTTATATATATAAAAATCTGTCTGTCTTACCGATCGGCGTGAAAATGTGGATTTTTTAGGCTGTGGAAGGTTCTTATGGTTATTTGAGACCCTTTCCTTCTTCTGGAAGGGGGAGGGCTCTCATACAAATGAAACACAAATTTCTGCATAACTTGAGAAAAAATAACCAAATGGAACTAATACTGCCGTGCGGGGTTTTTTGAAGGGAAGCATTGTTTCTTTGGAGATTCCAAACACAAATTTGAACCAAACATGAGAATTATCCAGATAACTCAAACACAAACTGAGTATTTCTCGGGTGAGAAGAATGTTCTGATAGAAGCTTGAACCCCTTCTTAGTCAAAAAAACCCTTTCCAAAAAAACAACCATTGTTCATTCATTTAGTTGCAGGCGCTCGCTCCGGGGTCAGCTAGTATTACATAAATCTAAACATGTTGCATTTTATTATATGGTAGTATTGCGTTTAAAAGGAATTCTAACAGTTTTATAAATATATATATATATATATATATATATATATATATATATATATATATATATATATATATATATATATATATATATATATATATATATATATATATATATATATATATATATATATAAAATACATTTACATTGAAAACCATATTTGGTATATTATAGTTTTTAGAAGGTTTAAAAGCACTATGAAAGAAAGATTTTAAATAGGATTTAGTTGCAATTGATTGAGATATAGTTATGTGTATTAATCTTATCTTGTCATTTGTCATCAATTCATTTAATTTAATCTCACAATATTTTCTCAAAAAAATAGTTGTCTTCTCTTTTGAGTACGGAATTCATTTACCGAAGAATAAGAACAAAAATTTAGCTTTTTCTGTTGTTATTTCCATATAAATTTCAAGACACCAGTTCAGTACGAGTTCGTAACAAAATGAACTCAAATTTTGTCAGAAAAGCCAGAGCTAGATTGGAAATTTGATCGAAAAAAATGGAGCTGAATCAATATCTTGATCCACCCCGATATTTGCATTTGCTAGTCTCCATTTGTATCATGTCCTCATTGTTGTTAAAAATAATAAAAAAACACAATTTCTTTTGCGTGCTGTATAACTTCAGTGGAATTGCAACTTAACAATTTGTATTTTAATGTCATCAAGCAATTTCTCCTGTTGGACCGGTTGTTGTCGAGTAGACGAAGAAATAAAATCAATTAGGGCGTATAGAACACAACATGAGAGAAAGCAACGTATACAAGCTCACAAACGGAATTGGAGGTACACTCGAATGCCTTACGCAAACACGACACCTTTCTGGAATATTAATTCTCGAAGCATCTCTTCATCACTTCTCAAGTAGAATAAATTCTAATCTACGGCTGAAGCACTTTACGGGGCTTCCAATTACTCGACTATTTGTGAGGGGCACTGAATAGTACCATCCTCTGGTGTCCTATTCGGAGTGCATTGACTAATCACCTTGATTTATGCTTGCCTCAATTGCATTCTGCTACCGGTTTGCAGCAAAGTTATGCAAAGGAGCGCTCATAGGTATATAGGTGGATACCTTGCGATGCAGTTATAGAGTAGGTGATTCCATCTACCTCCACTAACCATCTCGAAAGAGCGAAGCTAGGAATCAATGCTAGCTGTTGGAAGTGTAAAATCATAAGTACCGCCTCAGGGATCAATTAAAGATATACTTGTGCTTCTGCTACTGTTGCTGGCATTGGTTTTTCTTTGTGGAAAGCTCGTTTGGCTATTCACAAATATCATCATAGGTTTTTAATGATGTTTTCTTTAAAAAATAATTATAAATAACTATGCAGGGGAATTGATCATTGATCTTTTAAGCTATCCCTTATTCAATGGATTATTACTTAAACACATTTTGTTCATTTTTACCTCTCAGAGGTGAAAGTATTGATACTATTTAATAAGACTTAGAGAAACTAAAACGTAAATAAATATTTCTGAAATTCAACATGTCTGTGCAACAATTGGCCTAACGTAGTCTACGTCAATCATGCGATCGTTTCTTGTACAAAACCTGGCTGATATTCGTTGTTCTTCTTTTGTTCAAGGCGCTAAAAAGCACGCGATTGCTTATCTTGACAAATACGCGTATTTCGTCTACAATGTTCATACCCATCCTGAGTCGAAGATATTTTAATTTAATATCTACCTCGCTTTTTTCACCTAATTTTTGTGTAGCAGTGTTTATTTTTCTTTTTCAAAAATGTTCAAGTCAAAAAAAATCCAAAAGTTGTATAGTTTTTAAAAATTTTAGAATTTAAAATAAAGATGCAATGATAATCATATTCAAAATTCCAGCCCATCTTCCCATCCATTAAATTGTTACTCCTATTAACCTTGAGACGGCCGCGAGTAATCGGTTCTATCCTCATAACTTTCGTTTGAAGATAACTTATGTACATAAATATGAAACTTTGGCTCTGTAAAGTTGATTCGATTGAGCCTGAATAAATAAATGATTATAAAAAAAGAAACTAAGGAGTGTATTGAATATAAGCTATCCACATACATTTGCGTTGTACGCATGTATTTGTGATGGTTTTTTATGCTCTGAACACTGCATGCTGTGCGTTTGACTGTCAGCTTTCTTTTGTTTACTTGTTTGTGCGGTTCAAATTCTGCGTTTTCGAAATGTCGCGTATTGAAAAGGAATGAAAATTAAAGGTTCTGGACACACGGCTAAGTGAGAAGGGTATTACTATGCGAAAATTAGCGAAACGGTTTGGAATTCATCATGCGAGTGTTAAAATCATCATTAATAAGTTTGGGGCACACTATTCTTTTGATGAGCTACCAGGAAGAGGCAGAAAACCCGGTTCTTCCAACCCGAAACTGGAGCAGAAAGTGGTATCTCTAATCATGAACGACAATTAATGTCAATACGTGATTTGGCCAAAAAAGCAGGAACGAGTGTCGGAATGATCCAGCGTATCAAGAGGCGAAACCACCTGAAGACCTACATGAAGCAGAAAATCTCGAAACAAAGTGCAGAACAGAAGAAGCGAGCAGCAACAAGGGCCCGGAAATTGTATTCGCGTATTTTGCAGCGTCCGGATGAATGCGTTTTGATGGACGATGAGACCTATGTAAAGGAGGACTTAAAAACCTTTCCAGGTCCACAATACAGGTCGATTCAAGTGGAGAAATTCGGTCGAAAGGTACTGGTATGGCAAGCAATATGTTCCTGTGGTTTGAAGTCAATAATTTTTTACACTACCGGAACTACAAATGCGGAAATCTATCGATCTGAGTGTCTCCAGAAGAGATTGTTGCCTTTATATAAGAAGCATAGTACACCTCCACTGTTTTGGCCGAATTAAGCGTCGGCTCACTATGCCAAAACCAGTCTCAATTGGCTTGCGGAAAAGGGTATAGATTTCGTTGAGAAAAATATCAATCCACCAAATTGCCCTCAGCTTCGACCCATCGAACATTACTGGGCAATCGTGAAGAGGGTCTTCAAGAAAACTGGTAAGGCAGCTGGGAACATGCAGGAGTTCAAAAAAATTTGGGCTCAAGCGTCCAAAAAATGCGATGCAACACTTGTCCGGAACTTGATGAAGAGCATTCGATCCAAAGTTCGAAAATTCGTGAAGAAATAACTTAAATTTCATCCGGTCTTCATTATGTTCAAGTTGAACCTCGTACAATAAAGGATCAATTTTTTGTTTGAATAAAATATCGGTTTTCAACATAATTTCAAAGAAAGTTTGTGGATAGCTTATTTTCGATACACTCCTTAGTTGCTGCTTATGGTTACGACAGCTACCAAATCCACGGTCTCTGTAGTCCCTTTATGGAACTAATCCGTAGATGGGTGACCACAGCTTAGTAGCACAGAAACAAAAGGATAATATAACTGGAACACAATGGCAGGGAATTTACTAGAGTGGAAGAAAGGGTGGTCATGGTGTTACACTCTTAAATCAGACAAACAAAGGAATTCGTAAATCGCTTGCATGTAGGGAAGATCATGCATTTTCAAAACATCTCTTACCTCGCGAAAGGGTTGCTTACAGGGGGACAAAAGGTTACACAATTGTCATGCTCTGGAGGCATCATTATCCGTTTCCGTATTTGTCCTGCGTCTTTGATATAAGCTGGCTTGCCGCAAAAAGTTCAGTAAATTGCTGGTATTGTCCTCCGAGTTATCTAGGGCATGTTGAAGGCTTGCCTCTCGAATACAGTGCTTTTGCCGTTGATCAACGTATTTTCTACAATGGAGAATTACGTGTCGTACAGCCAACACCGCTCCACAGCAACCGGATGGAGGTTCTTTGTTTAATAGAAACGTGTCCGTTAGCCGTGTATGACCAATCCTTAGGTGTGTTAATACGCGCTGGTCACTGGTGCTTCCACGATCCGTCCACTTATGTGTGTCGCATTTTATCTAGCTCAGTTTCGCTTCCCTGGACTCATACCACTGACTGTTTCATCGTTGCCTTATCGCTTGTTTTACCGCTCTCAGTCCATCTTCGCCTGGGATTGCCTGGAATTTGCCAGCTGGTCTGCTTCAGTGTTACCGTTGATGCCGGGGTGTCCAGAGATCCAACAGAAACGGATTGATTTATTTTGTGCAGCATGTTACACTTCTTGGGTCCATGGGTGTTTGGAAGTTCCCATTTCCAAGGCCTGGAGGCACGATGTGGAGACTATGAAGATCGTCAGCTCGTTAGTCATGTTCGGGATGGATATTGCTCTCATGATGGCATACACCTCTGCGGAAAAACACTGCATTCCTCTAGTAGGCTGTACATTAGCGATAGTCCGTTGCCGTGCCTTTTTTTAACGTCCCTCGTGATCGACGTTTCTTCGTGTGTGTCAGAACGGTTGGTGTATCGAAAAGTACTTAGCAACATTGGTTTTCCAATAAATGAGTGAAAAAATAAGTATATTTTAAATTCTGTTTTCAATTCATTGGAGAAAACTAACGTTTTATTGCATTTCACTGTTTTTGTATTAATAAAAATCTTGACATTCTTCATTAAATTCTGCACAGTCGCAAAGACTGTCCTGGTGGCTACTGTCCAGTTTCTATGGAACTCCTGCATGTTTTGGGACCCTGAACTCTCCGAAAATGCCGCTTGTCCAATAACGTTCAATTGACCGAAGATCCAGACAGTTAGGTGGATTGATGTCCTTTTTGATGAATTGTACATTATCGAATCATCCCGATGTTGGTGTCGAATTGCTTGGCCAAATCCCGTGTCAACGCCGATGGGTGTTTCCTTATGTACTCAACCACCTTCAAGTCCCGATCGGTTTCCTGTTGGATAACATAGGCGTAGCCAGAGGGGGGCAGAGGGGGGCCGTTGCCCCCCCCTAACTTTTGAATCAATTTTTATAATTTTAGTGTTTGCTTCAATTTTTATTATTTAGTATTAATGTTTGATAGATTGCCCGTTTGCCTCAATAAAAATGCGCGAAGTTGCCTGGATTTTGAGACAAGATGTAGTAAAAAAGTGCAAAAAGTGGATATACATGATAATTTTTTTTAAAAAGCAAAGACTAAATTTTTTCTAACATATGATATTCTACGGGCGAGACGAAACGACTCATATAGCAGTTTCAGAGACAAGACAGCAGTTGTTTTATCCTATCGGAAGATTTTATCCGTCCTATGAACATGCTTCAGATAATAAACATGATTGACCACCCGAGGCTGCTACTCCGTTGTTGCCAGATGAGCTGTCATTACACAAAGAACCACCAGATGATGCTTAGGACTAGCAACCGTTATCAATGTGAAAAAAAAACTGGTGATCTCAAACTTATGCAATTACCAGCACCTGCCTCGTCCGAATGCAGGTCAAATAAGGGAAGGAAATTTCATAAGAAGGGAAACACCAACGCGATCATACGTTAAACTTGCGGTTATATCCTAGATATAACCCATCTCTATTTTTTTTAGTATTAAAGCCTATTTCTGATTTAGACCTATTTATAGCCTATTGGAGCCAATTTATAGAGTATTGGAGCCAATCACAAATGGGATAGTGGTTTACTTGTTCCAGGATATGGTGGTACAGCGAGCATGACAAATCAATATTATGGATCACAATTAATTGTGATCCCCACATCTCACCTGGAAGCATTTTTGTTGTTTATTTTTCTGTGCTCACTCGACTACTCACATCACTGAATTATAGATAATCGAAGCAATACGAAACGCGCCATATAACAAAATAGTGGGTAATAAAGCATCGACAAAACTTTTCACGGCCGATGCTCGAAATGCTTTTTTTTGCCGATGCTTCTTTTGTAAACTTTCAATTTTTACAACTGTACCAATGCTATAGAAGCTTCTTAAGAATGATGTCCAGGCTCATCGGTTTAGCATCAACCGGGAAAGACTTGATCCAATACTCAATGATATTATTATCTCCACTCTGCTCAATCAAACGGTTTGTTGTGTGATACATTGGATGGATTAATATTATTTGAGAAAACTCAATATAGACGTCATCTAAATTTTGCATATTGACTGGCAATCTGTGAAGACCCACCTTGTACCTTATAATAAGATGTTTAGAGGTGGACCGGAAGATTCGATGAGCTACCTCAAAGATTTTTTTTCTGTTTCTATGGGAGAAAAACGGTGTTTTGCGGTGTCGCTTTGTCAATATATACACTGAAAATTTATTTTCGTAAATTAGCTTTCTCGCTTTTCGTGAACATGGAGTTTGTACATAGAACAAATATCTCGTAAATTGTAGTATTCTTAATGCTTGTCATTAGGTGAAATGCTATCATTACACCTCTTGTAGAGTGCACGAAATGAATTTCATGAAGATCAACCAATTGCTGCTTTTATTCAATCGTACTCATACATGTTGGTATTGCTCTTCGGGTGTGCTGGAATCATTGATTTTATTTTTTTATTTTTTCGGGTACATACTGAGTCGATATAGAAGATCTGTTAGTCAATTATGCAAACATCAGAGTTTCTTTTTTATTGATAACAAAATATTCGTAGTAGTTTAAAATGTTTTCCTAAAATGCACGAATGTTCTTTCTGTGCCAATAAATGATTCGTGTTTAGACAGTTATGCGTGTGGCATTGAGTACGAAGGCAGCTTCTTGAAAAGTACAAATCTATTCACAACGAATACAACGAATAGATTTGTTAGTCCTACTTTCGATTTCGTAATAAAATCAAAATATAATTTTCAGTGTGGGTGAGAGGGTCGTAAAGAAAACGTACATTTTCAGTACAAACCGTGAACAAACTTGGTGGTTATCCTATACACAAATCCAGCACCATGGTTGCTATTTAACGCGGTTCGATTTTGAAACATGTAGAAAACCTAAGGTTTTTTAAATCATTTTTGTTTTTTTTTTTTATCCAGAACAAGCATTGCTGCCGAAATTTGACGGGTATTGTAGTACTTTGAGTAAGCGTAGAGATGATAATCCACCCGTCGTTTAGGCGGATTGTCACAAAGTGAGGGCTCGATTCCATCTCTAGCCTGTGGAACTTGAAAATGTTCCTACTCCTAGTACTGGTCATCCGAGCGTTGTGTTGTATAATATTATGTGTTCAGTGTGTGCAACCGCTGGTTTCAGAAGGTGTAATTCTATCTCTCTCTCTCTCTCTCTCTCTCTCTCTCTCTCTCTCTCTCTCTCTCTCTCTCTCTCTCTCTCTCTCTCTCTCTCTCTCTCTCTCTCTAAAAAAATATCTTGCCCCACCCTATTTGAAATCCTGGCTACGCCTATGTTGGATAAGGCAAATAATTCAATACACTTTTGACACTGGTGTGGATCAATTTCACACCGACGAGACGAGACACCCTTTCCCGAGCACCAAATGTGCTGAATTTTCTTTTACGGGTCAATTAACTCATCTTTGAAACGATTCATTGTATCGAAGCCAATCGATTGCGCAACTGTTTTTTGACATGTAAACAAACATGGCCCCACAAATCACACTAATTTTTTTTAGAGTAACTACTGTTTGGGGCTTCCACTAGCTCAGTCTGTAAAGGCGCTGCTACAAAACAACACCATGCTATAGGTGGCTGGGTTAGATTCCCGGTCTTGTCTAAGAATTTTTCGTTGAGGCAAATTTCTCGACTCCCTGGGCATAGAGGTATGATTGTACTTGCCATACAATCATACTAATGCAAAAAGGGTACCTGGATTGAAAGCTCTTCCCTAGTAGCACACTTGTTGCAAACCAGTTGAAGTGACTAATTTGTGACTCAATCAAGTCACAATAAAGTTGCTGTAACCATTTTTAACCGTTGTGTGCGGCTTGGGTTAATTAATAACTGTGGAAGTGCATTTTGAACACTAAGTCGAGAGCAAGCAGTAAGCGAATTGTGAAAGCAATAAGCTTGAAACGGTTATAGAGAAGAGAAACTGTTTGAATGTTGCTAACTACTTTTCGATACACTCTTTAGAATGCAGTATCCTCTATTGTCTTGTTTAGACTACAGAGCTATAACTTGTTATAACGGTTGTCAAATAATTCACCCTCAAGATAGGCTTATAACAATGGCCAGTGTTTATGTCACGTACAACACAGTTATTTTTAGCCTGAGAAATAGCAATAAAAAAATCATTGAATATCTGGCATGAAACAATCGGAATTTTTCCTCATTACAGAAGTAAAAGAGTGAAAAGGCAATTTAAAAAAACAAACATTATCTGGTTTACTAAGTGGAATCAACAAGAATAACAAGGATTCGTTGCTGATTGACTGTATTTTAAATCTGATTGTTGTGAAATCAAAATTTCGAATCAATACGACGAACTCAATTCCAATCCCACACGTGCAGGAGAAAGTATGTAATCAACATGTTTTCTGCTGGATTCGACAAGAGCCCAAACTCTGACACTTTCCTCTTTTGATTTTGCGGTTAACCCATTCACGCTGCTACTATGGATCTTCTCTCATTGACGCCGCAGTGCACTCGGGAGGATAGTGTCGGAGGACGTTTTCCATCGGACTACTTTATTGGCAATGGCACATATTTTATTCAATGCATTTTGAGTGCTTTTTCTGCTCAGCCAATCGTATATTTCCGTCTGGGCTGTAAATGGATGAAAACACATGGATTCGGCTGAGGAAAAGGTTCTGAAGAACACCGTTCTTGGTCGACCAGGACGAGAGGCAAATAGCATATAGATGGTCAATGGGGACAAAGAATAGAAAGTAAGTTAAGTTGTTTTTAGTGATTGAAGGCTTCAAAACAGGTGTAAATCTATGATAAAATATGCATAGAATCTGCAATATGCTAATTCCCTGATTCTTGGGCAATACAAAAGGTGGTTGACGATTGATCATTCAACAGCAAAAGTTTTGCCAAATTATATGGGACATTGAGAGGTATTATAAGACCACATAATAGAGTAAAGAGAAACATTGTTTTGTTAGCCTAGCCCCTTCATTCGACCTAAGTACCAAATATGTCACTAATTCAGCGATAATCAACAAAATTATGAATCCTAGAGGGTTTGAGCTGTTTAGTGGAATACCTGTAACTAGAAATTAGAAGAAGAATTAGTATCTTCCATTTAATTCCAACTACCTTTGCTTATCTTCGACAGATACGCGTATTTCGTCTACAATGTGCAGACTTCTTCAGTGTCTCGTACTAATAACTCGACCAGTCGAGTTATTAGTACGAGACACTGAAGAAGTCTGCACATTGTAGACGAAATACGCGTATCTGTCGAAGATAAGCAAAGGTAGTTGGAATTAAATGGAAGATACTAATTCTTCTTCTAATTTCTAGTAACAAAATTATGTTGCTATCAGGATGACCGATTAGTTTTGAAGCAATTGAGACAGTATTAGTCAATTTATAGTTGTTCATTTCCACGTCATTTTAGACACCTTAAGTAGGTTTAGGTTAATCTGAACAGAATATTTCCCCGATTTTCTAATGATCTTAATTTAGCAAAATTGAGCCGATTAGCCGAGTAATGCAACCTAGGTTTACAAATAATATAATAGTTGAGTTATTAAAAAACGGTTTGCATAGATCAAATAACAATGATTCAACCAGAAAACCGTGACCGTAAGGGACACATATTTTTTTCGATGTTCTCGATGTTGTTTTTGGTTAAATTTTAATGGAAATACAGGGTGCGGCAGAAAATAATGCGAAAATTTGTTCTATTTCTTTCAAATCCTATTTTCAAATAATTCAAGCAATAATATCTAATCTAATCTAATCTAATCTAATCTAATACAAACGCAGCCAGTACGAGATAGCATCCTGGAAATAATTGGGTTAGATGACGCCCAATTATTTTTTTTGTCAATATTGATGTTTGCAGCATATCAGAGACATGATACAAGCATCAAAGCGGCCAGGCCTACTGCGTTGCATTAACCGCAAAAGATGATTCTAAAAAATGAGTTGAATTCAAATGAATAGATTTGAACCACAACGCATTTTTTGAATCGACAGGGGAGGAAGGATGCGTGGACATACCGTACCATACGCTCCGAGGTTAAAATAATAAAATAATATTAAAGTAAATCATGAAAATCAAGGTAATGCTAAAAGTTGTAATGATTATAAAAAAAATGTAAAATCTTTATGCAATGCCATAAAGAACAATGAATAAAATATAGTGAAGGGATATTATAATGTTTAATGATAATAATTATTACACATGTCTGCAGATTGTTGTCCTTTCTGCGATTGCACCTAAAAGTTTGGATAATGCTACGATAGCCACGAGATCAAAAATGATAATCCCCCCTTGCCTATCCTGCATAGGGTAGTATGACAAAGGGTTATGTGCCTGATCATATACTACCGTTCAAATGCCCTCCGCTCGTTTTCAAACTTACATCTATTCAATTTCAAAAAGCCTGCCGTTCCCTTACGGATCTATCAATACACTTTCTCTTCATGTCTATTTGTTCTAGCAATAAAATTACTGTCCGCTCCTAGCGCTTCGCATGGAGATGATAAATTATCTGCTTCTGGAAAAAAAAAACTTCATCAAAATATGTTTGTTTTTTGAAATGTAAAACATTTATTCTTAAAATACATCTGAAATCTACTGCTTTATTACTGAAAGAAAAATATAGGTATGTATTAATATCCTGAATGTCTTGTAAAACTTGAAAACAGAGTAGATCATTACAGCTATCCCTAGTAGCACACTTGTTGAAATTCAGATGAGATAACATAAATATGACTTACTAAGTCATAACAAGTTACTACAATTAATTATGATCGAAGTGTGCTAGTTGGGATCGTAGTTGAAATTTCAATAAAAAGACGTATGATAGTTTCCTTTTTCTGAAAAGCCACAGATTATTCTTAGAGGCATTCTTTGAGAAGTTTTCCTTATAATCTGCTAGTAAAATTTCAAGGACAGCAGTATAAGTGATTGAAGAGCCGGATTTGAAGGCTCCTGATTAAAATGGCTCATCCAATCACAATACCAAATTTATTTAAATATACATAATCCCGTACTGCTTATTGTCGCATGCCAGTCGTATAGAAGAATAGAAGTTGAAATGCAGAAGTACAATATATAGGTTCATGCTGAAATGAGAAAAAAAAATTGAGCCCTTAACCACAGAAGATATGAATTTACAAACATTAATATGTGAGCACACTTGCTGAATATACATTTCCCACAATATAGTACGATTAGAAACACCAAACTGGAACCTTAAAACCGCGAGGCGAATCAAATAGGAAGGCTAAACACATAAAATACAACAAGACGTGCCGCTTCACATAAAGAAGGTAAGGTAGGGGATCTGACAGTGTTTTGAGACTGTAATTGTTAAATTTTAAAATGTGTAATGGGTACTTAGTGTATTCTAATCGGTAACCTAATATTCATACGATATCCATTGGGGTTTGTTGCATCGAGCAAGTCGCCGACGCCGCCGCTCTAGGCGGTTTTCCGTCCTTCTGATTCTTCTGACTTTCCAAGAATCATCTTCTTTTTTTTCCACTACCCACATACAAAACAGACACTACTACAAGCGTGCGCTCACCAGCACTGTTCACTTCTACTGACTGAACAAACACGTACGTTTTGAGGGCAGCAATCATTGTCCTGGGAGACTACTTTTCGCCATCAGCACACTCTATGATCACTTTTTAGCGGTGCCTATCCGGATAGGAAAACATAAACACACGGTTTGCCACTGAATTTTTCGACGGATCAGCACGTTTTTGGTCTTCGGCGGAATGGATTTCATACGAAACTTGAACACTTTTCCCGAAACGCGTGAGACCGAACTTTTCTCTTCGACGCTACTTTTTCACAACAATCAAAAGCACACTGGACAGGGAGTACAACCGAAAATTAATGCACTGAAACACAGCATAATGTGTTCATCTCAATGTAAAATTAGAAATTTCAATGATTTTAAAAATTGAAGAGCAAAATGAAAAAATATAACAACGAAAATTCAACACGTCCGCTCTCGTCCAAAGCTTACTTAGATCTCAACTAATTCAAGGAATAATATCCCCATTTTCAAGTGCAGTTATCTTTATAAAGTCCTTTTAAACAAATTTATTCAATGTGTCCTCCACTTTTATTAATAACATCCTCGAGCCGACGCCGGAAGCCAGAGCATGCCTTTCGGACGTAGTCCTCCGACAATGACTGCCATGTGCGTGGTTGACTTCAGGGTTTTCACACTAGGGTGTGATGTTTTGCAGGCTCGTGCTTCAACATATGCCCAAATCAAATAATCCAACGGATTAAGATCTAGACTGCTAGGGGGCCACAAATCCCTCGGGTTGCTGGGTTCGGTTGGACGTGTGACAACGTTTTGGTCCTCGGAGAAGCTGGCCTTCACCCAGGGAAGCACTTGGTCCTTTAAAATACCGATATACACTTCGGTATTGATTTGAACTCCAGCACCAATGAAAACAGGCGGCATTTTCAAACCGTTGGACGCCACCAAGCCAAACATTATGACACCAGCCGGATGTTTGGTTTGAAATTTGAATTTCACTTTTTCCGGAATGTTCTCCATTTTCTGCGGTGAAATGAACCGGTCCGTGCGGATGTTGGCCACAGCATCGATGCTGAAAAGCTTTTCATCGGAGAACAGGATTATCATTTTTTCCTTCTTCAACAAGGAAAGCAATCTCTTGGAACGAGTCACTCGTAGTTCCTTGACCCGGTCCGTAATCAAGTGGCGTTTCACTCTGGCTCTGGAAGATGCATGCAGGTCTTCTTTGATGATTCTCAGCAAGGATTTCTCTGAAATATTGGCTTCCTTTGCATGTTTTCTTAGGGAACGCACCGGGGTGCGAGCAATTTTTGTACGTTCGGCATGCGTGCAAGGCGCGGACGTCCGCTTCCCGGCTTCCACTGCTTAGGACCATACTGCAGGGACTACCACCTTGGCAATCTCTTTCGGCTTCTTCTGGGCGAGCAACAAACTGGTGAATGTTTGGATGCAGCACTTGAAAGTAAACATAAAAAAATACACTTTCGACAGAAATTAGTCACTAGCTACACGAATTAACCCAATACTCAAGTTTGAACACTTTCGCATTATTTTCTGCCGCACCCTGTATATGAGTTTTCGGTTGCATATTTTATAAATGGCTCATCTTAACACAAACCAAAGGAATAATATTGGTGTAGAGTGAGTTATAATGTTTGCATTATCGAAGGGCCAACAAATCTCATAAATTCACATTTGAAATTCACTTAAGTGTTTCAGAGCAGTTTTATTTTAGTTTGTTTTGTGAAATTTCGTTTTGGGTAGAGGGAATACAGCTGGCAAAGCCTTAAATCAGAAAATCAGACGAAAAAAAAATTAACGAAGCCTGCATTTAATAATAAATCTATCGAGTGGGACGTAATTGCATCTATGAATAGGCGCAATTTGGCTCTTATAGACCGACATTATGGATGTAAGTTTGTTACGATATAAAATTAGTTGTGTATTTTTTTGGGAAACACACTACCAAACGTCTTTTCAAGCTTATCTAGGAAAGCCTATAAATAGCTGAATATTGCTTACAGCTTAAATATTTTATCAGTTAAACGAAAAAAAATGTAATCGGTCATTGCATATTTGGTTGAGTGAAGGGACAAATACCCTATAATAAATAAAAGTCATTCCAATTTGACTAAATATGACAAAAGGTTCAATTCGCTTCGATGTACGACTTTTTTTAACGGCTCCATTTTTAGTTTTTAGAATTTATCAATAACTAAAACATGGAAATTGATCAGATGACTATATATAAGCTATGTTTTGGAATAATTTATTTATTGAATTTCCTCCCACAAGCTGAATGCACGTACATTTCTCTTAACACTGCTCATGAGATCTTGGGCGAAGCTTTTTCCATCTTTCTAACACAATTTCTCCCAGTTTGTCTTAAAAGCTTCATTGGTTTTGAATGTTATTCCGCTTTTCTTCAACTTTTTTATCTCAACTTCATTATCGCCCAAAACTTTTCGATCGGACGAAGTTCTGGTGTATCTGGCGGATTCGCCTCCTTCGGGACCACATTAATGCCCTTCGCTTCGTATCAATCCATTACAGGCTTGGCGTAATGGCACGAAGCGAGATCCGGCCAGAACAGCGTGAGACCGGGGCAGCAAGCGCTTCTGCAAGCATTCCTCTCGATAAATCTGCGCGTTTATTGTGCCGGTTGTAGCGAACGGCTTGCTGTACTGTCCGCACTCGCAGATCACTTGCCACAACAGGTATTCTTCGCGAAATTGTCCATCTTTCTCTTCCGGAACTTTTCCGGAATCTCCATGCGGGACGTACCGACAAAAACTCGAGGCCGGGGATTTGTTTGATGTCCGCCTTGATATATGTCTCGTCGTCCATGACGAGACAGCCTGGCTTGACCAGCCACTCACGGTACAGCTTCCGCGCACGCAATTTGGCCACCGTGTTTTGTTTGTCAGTCCGGTTTGGCGCCTTCCTGACCTTAAAAACACGTAGCTCAGCCCGCTTCATGGTCTGCTGGACGAACCACTTCGACGAATTGACCTTTTTGGACACGTCTCGGGTGGAAAGGTTCGGGTTATTCTTAAAGTACTGCCTCATCTTCCGCGCCTTCTCTGGGTATTCCGTGTTCGGTTTTCGGCCGCTTCCAGCGCGCCGCTCGATGGTCTTCGTATCCTGGAACATCTTCACAACGCGGAACACGGTAGATTCCAACCTTTTGCCGATCCATCTGTACGACTGACCAGGATTATCGAAAAAATTCTATGCCCTTGCGAGCGGCTTTCCAGCAGGTAACCGGAACATTCGCCATGGCGGACGAAAACATGCATGTAGGCATGTTTTTGAGTTCTTTCTTCGTTTTATTTATCTATTCCTACTCAGTTTTCGCGACAAAATTGTTGGAGTAGATCTTACGCTGCATGTTGGTCCAGAAATTCTCGAGGGATAATGGTTTTTCTTGAAGAACGACGCAACTTCTGGCAGGCATTTCGTACTATAAATTTTCCCGTTCACGGCCAGTCCAGAGCGAAAGAAGCACCTTCTTGGGGAACTTGGTGTGTAAAATGAACTTCACCTCGGAGCTTACTTCCTTCTTGGGGAAGTAAAATACGAAGTGCCCTACCAGTTGTTGCCATCCAGGGTGAGATAGGTCTCGTCGTCCATCACCACCGCCACATCGCGATTCGCCGGGAAAATCGAGTTGACCAGCTTCATCAGGTTTGCCAAGTACTTTTTCACTGTTTGAACCGACCTGCCGACTAAGCGCACGTATCGATGTAGCCACTTTTCCCTCGGTCTTCCTCTTCAGCATCATTTGGAGCTTCTTGTCACTCAGGGTCGTCGGTCGTCCGGAACCGGGCTTGCTTTCAATGCTCTGATTGTAGTCTAATAGTGCCAAGATGTTGTAGATGCTGGAACGGATGTATCCGGCGTCCACAAAGTGCCGCACGATGTACGTTTTCGACGCGGCGGGGTGCCGTTCTTTGAACGCGCACACTTCTGAACGGAGTTGCTTCTCCGTTTTTGCCAAAATTTCTAAGAAATCGAATGGACGTGGTCTTATTGCCGCACGGAACTTGTGGTTCCCCTAATATTTCCTTGTTGTTCAGAAATTTCTTTGCTCGGTCTGACTCAAGATCAAAATGATGCAAGTCCTATGTAATATTGCCTGCAAAATCCTTTGAAGTTAGTTTCATTAGCCGGATTGTGGCTCTGTGAATGAATAGATGGCTGATTACACCCTGATTCCTCTAATATTGTTGTGTTTTTCAGAAATTTCTTTGCTCGATGTGATTTAAGAACAAACAAAACATGGCTAAACTCATGTAAAATTTCCTGGAAAATCGATTAGAGTTAGTTTTGTTTACTGCACACGGCTCTGTGAATGAAGATATGGCTGGTTTTACTCTGATTCCCCTAATATTTTCGTTTATTTTACAATTTTCTTTGCTCAGTGCGACTCAAGATCAATAAAATAATGCTAGTTCATTGTAAATGTTTTTGAGGAATTGATTAAAATTGCTTTCATTAACCGCACGGCTCTTTGAACTTTGATATGGCTGTTTTTACCCTGATTCCCCTAATAGTGTTGTGTTCATCATAAAATTCTTTGGACGGAGTTAACATCAACATCAACAAATTAAGGCTAGTCCTTTGTAAAATTTGCTGGAAAATCTATTTGAATTGGTTTCGCTCACCGCACAGCTCTGTGAACGAAGATATGGTCTATTTTACCCCGATTCCCCTAATATTTTTTGTGTTATTCAGAGATTGGTTTGTTCGGTGAGTCAAGAACAAAACAGAAAAGACTAGTCCTATGTAAAATTGCCTGGAAAATTGATTGGAGTTGGTTTCACTAACCACACGGAGATTTGATTGATTTTCCCCTCATTTCCATAATGTCTTTGTGTAATTCAGAAATTTATTTGTTCGGTGAGTTTCTACAGAAACAAAATAAGGCTAGTCCTATGTAAAATTTTCTCCAGAATCGAATGGAGTTGGTTTTATTTACCGCACGGTGTGTTTTAGCTGTCCAATTCTATTTTATATTGCGGTTTGGAGCTTTCTGAACTTTGAATGAACGGAGCCCGGCTCGTTTCTTGGCTTTCTGCACGAAACTTTTGGTCAAGTGCAGCTTTTTCGTGATATCCCGAACGGAACAGTTGGATTTGCGTTTAATAGCTGCAAACACTCGCTTGTGGTCGTTCACATAGTACAAAACACTTTTTCTACCACTCACCTTCTTCCGATCGACAGTTAAACGTTTCCCGAAACGTTTCATGACACGAGACATTGTATAATGGTAAATTTTCAACATCTTTCCGATGGCTCGGTGCTATCGCGGTGGGTTCTCGAGGTGCGTTTGCAAAATGTTCTCAAGCACTTGCTTGACTCCATTTCGACTCCATTTTCGAAACTTCGACACATTTCACAATGAAACAATACACGCTGAGGTCATTTCACCCAAAACTTTGTTGAAATCAACCCAAAGGGTGAAATGTTACAGCATACTGAGGGATACAATTTAGCTGTGGACACCCTTTACTTTGAACTTTTTTTTATCTTATAGATTCTTTTAGTTGCACTAACAATGTACAGAGCGCTAGGTGGCTTGGATAAGCAATATCAACCAAATCATTTTTTTGGCAGCATATGATTATGTTTACCTCCTGTTAACGCATACATTGCAAACTTATTTCCGAAGTTCAAAAATTCATAACTCATGCATCGTAGAAATTTTTTTCTACATTTTCATAAACATTCAAAAATATATAATTTAAAAAAAACTTTCCTACAAAAACGTCCACGATAAAGAAAAACTGCGAGGAAAACCTATGTTCCTTACTATGGAAAATATAAAGCACTTCATCAAAATTCACTACATGATTCGTTAGCTCTTCCGTTCGCTTTTGTTTAACAACAAATAGGTATGCTTAAAACTTTGGATGATATAATTTTATTTTTTACTTGTTGACTTTTGTCTTAGTTATAATTGTTGAAAATAGCCTCTTTTTCATCTTGATTAATTCCCGAAAAAACAATCGCCAGTCGCACATCTGCGTGCAATAACTCCAAAAACTATCCGTTTGCTTGTAGGTTCATTTCTTAAGAATGTTATTGAGAATTGATAGGTTAGGGTAAAAACGATATCACTTAACAAGAGCGTGTTCGACGAAAACGTATCATTTGCTCACTAAAAACTTCCACGAGTGATTCTTCGAACAAAATCTTGAATGATTTTTTACACGTTATAAATATAGAAACATAATTGATGAGACAAACGCGACTTTAAAAACGCATAAGCTAGTATTGCGATACAAATAATGTAAACCCGATCCCAACCGTGTTTATCCTGCAATTCTACTTGCGTTTCTGCTGTGAGTCGCTCGACATGGCACCACTCTCCACCGCACGTGTATTCCATTGGTACAGGCAAATAACTTCCCTGGTTTAACAATCGACAAATTTGCATCGGTAGTAAACCCTGCAGAAAATTGATTGGCAACTCGTAAATAACCCGAGAACAGATGCACTAATTTATGCACATCGGCCATCGTCGGTTCACAGACCACCACCATGAACCGTAACACCCGGATCCGAATCATTGTGGCTTGTTCGGGTTCGGAACGTGAAACTACTGCCTTACCCCAGTAAACACTGAGTTTCCGTAGCTCCTTCTTCCGTATTGTAGATTTATGACCCCTGACTGACGTCTCGGCTGTAGCGTTTGCTACCTTCATAGATCTGGTAGGTGTAGCTTCTTGAGGCTTACCTTTCTGCAGTTCCAGGCAAACCATTCGGAAAGACCAACATTACTACTACAACAGATCCACTGCTTACCAGGGTGGCTTAGGACTTTGAGCACTACACAGAACCACTTTGCAATTGCATCAGTTTGGGCCTCCGGAATTGTGGCTTCTAAACTGCTGCTATGGTTAAAAAGTGCTGTGAACCCATTGCTCTATAATGGATTCGGTTAGATTATGAACGTGAACCGCCCCATAGGCAAAGTGGGTTTGATGTTGCCCCGAGCTTTACAGCTTGCCTCTGTTTGTGGTTGAACGTAACTCTTTCTGTTGAAGTGCCGGTGCGTTTTTAAGACTGTTTCCGCATCCACAATGAAAAATAAACAACACTGCAAACAAACACCGGAACTGGTATGCTTTTAACGATTGCCTTTGATGGCACTATGCTGCTCAGGGCTGTTGAATAAAATCTAGAAATTGATGGGTATGTTACGTTGCGAATGCGAGTTAAATATTTCCTTTCATAGATCGAGCACATTGTAGAGTGCAGTGCTGTGAACGGAGTCGTCTGGCAAGATGCGTGAAGCTTGATGTGAGAATCGCAGAAGTAACGGCCAAGATTGATTGAGATTTGTAGCTTTGAAAACGCCAATTGGGGGCTAAGGTTGGCTCTTGTGTGGACCAATATCGAACCCTAACCAAAATGCTAGTGTTTGCTTTTTATATTGTTTTATTGTTTGAAGTATATCGAATTTTTGTGATTGAGGATAACATTTTTTAACATTTTTAACATTTTTCTAGAAGCATACTAACTAGATTTGAACTCTTTTTTTGAGCTACTGAAAAAATAATCGCAAAAGTAAAGTAAATGCTTGTTGAAATTCAAATAAAATTCCTTATCAAGCTGCCAATTCTCACTAGTGGAACATTCAGAACAACAAAATTGAAACGAAGGTAGACGTGGAGCCCGATACAAGCTAGAAATATAACAACACCGAAAAGTAACGGAATTGATGTCAGCAATGGAACGACAAATGCGATGCATTACAGTGTGCCGGTACATACGTGAAAAATGATAGTGATTTATTTATCACAGAAAGGGATCGTATATCAAAATATGGGGAAAAATGTTTTATGTCAACGTCGTCATCGTTTCCATTGCTGTTGTCGCCGTCGACGTCGTTGTTATTTTCGAAGTGTGCTTGTTTGTTTCTCATGTGCCACCAACCGATAACCTTTTGCATTCTTGAATTTGCCAATTGCTTTTCCTTCGTAGACAATCGTTTGAACTGCTGATACCTCTTCGTCTGTTTCCGAAGCGAAATTGGTTACTGAATTCCAATAACCGCTGTACCATAAAAGTAGAGATATTTTGATTTTGGACAATGGTTGAGTGATAAGCGTAACTGCTGTTCTAGCCCAATTTTTCCAGATTCAACTTCGTCGATGGGGATTTGACTGACGCATTTTTTGTAAACTTAAAGAAATTTAAAGTTGGATCCTTTACAACCTTCCAAAATTTGAGCACATGTGGATGAAACAGACTTAACACGCACTATTTGAAAGTTGTGTGGGAATTAGTTACTTCTGTACTACAATTTATATGAACGTAATTTATATCTGCATTAAAGGCAAGAGTGGCTTAAACGCTAACTACAAACAAATCTACTATAAATACTAGACCTACTGTGATGTTCCCTTCAAGTCGAGCAGTCGACACTGACGAAGTCTGTAAGTCGCAGATTAATTTGGCCTATCTGTCAAAAGATACGCTTTCTATAGTGGAATTCAAATGGAATTTGATCGCGTTTACTAGTGATATTTTGATTAAAGTGTTTCACGATTAATTTTTTTTATGTTTTAAAAAGTGATCAAATGAAGTGTTATTTTCAAATTATCCTTGTTTCCCAATCACAATCGTTCTAGTAATACGCTCAAAAAAGTTTTTTAAATAGTGTTTTTAAAATTTTTATTCAAAAAAAAACTTAGTCAAACATATTTTTTAATGCCTTCAAATCCAACCAATATAAATCAATATATTAGTAAAAGGTCGCTTTTTGACTGAACGTCGTTCATTTTCAAATTTTACCGGCTTGCTTTGTTCTATAAAGTTTCTTAGATTAGATTAGATTAGATATCTTTATTATTGAGCTTTTCAGCCTCGGCTGGTTCAGCTCATTCTATAAAGTTTCTTGTTTTGACATTTGCTACAAATTTGCTATCTTTTCTTGTTGTTATAGTGTATTTTCAGCTAAATTAATGGCTTACTATAGGCCTCACAACTTGAAATGGAGCACCTAAAAATATATGCCAAACCATGCATGGTAATATGGCGACAAATTAAACTGAAAACTCAAAAGTGACAAAATCTCTACAACCACAAAATTCAATTGAATACTTCATGTTTACTTAAAGAAGCTTACTAGACAACTGTGCAATGTTGCCTTGGTGTTTGAAGCACGTGGAATTCATTACAAATATCATGGTAACTCAGGCAAGTAAACTTAAGAATTTCATAAGGTTCAACTTTGAACGATGCTTTGGAATTTCACAAGGCTGACTTATGAATAGATTTTGTTTCACACGACGTTGTTCTTGTACGCCTTTAAACTTTTCTGATTACAAGTGTTCATATGTACTAGTGACCCATAACCTCAACGTTCAAGGTTCGAATCCAGGCTGCTCCATATTTTTATTTTTTCAACATCATTTGTTTCATAAGGTAAATTTATGAAATTCATACTGATTTGTTATTGCAAATAATCACAATACAATCTTACGAATATCGAAAGCTTATTTCGCTGAGTGTATATCATATTTTACAGCACCAGTGCACAGTGGTCCAGAGGGCAAATTTAGCTGAAAATATATATTTCCAGCCGGAGTTTGATGTGCTGGAGCAAAATTGTCTTCTACAAAGTTGTTTCTAATAACCAGGCGCTTCTTTTGGTGTGAATGAAAACAATGAAAAAAACAGATATTTGCTTTAACTTTTTTAGTTAACTTTAAATGGTAAAAGTTTTGATGTGTAAATCTTGCCGATATATCTTACCGTTCGAGAAATCGAGAAATTAACGATTTTCTCATAAAATTACGCCCTCTTCAAATGTGTTTTACTCAGTTATAAAAATAATCAGTTTTACATATATTATGCAATAATAAAAATCTATTCAAAAACTGTTGAGAAATATTTTTTTTGGTTTGCCCACTGGGAAGATCAAATTTTTTTTCAAATTATTTGAATGCTGGACCTATTTTGTTTTCAAAAACCATAATAAGCTTTAGTTTGATATACGATAGCGACGATTTCAGCACACCCAAAGTTGTAACTTCTATTGTTCTAGAATCAATGCGAAGTAAACTTTACTTAAAAATTTGAAATAAAAAAGTTACAATGAAATAACTGATTTTTATGGGGACATTCTAAGCTACGTAGAGAAAACTGTTCTTATTCGGTCATTTCAAAAGGTACAGAAGAATTGATTGATTGGTTGCTTAAAACTATTTAATCTACAACTTTTTTGAAGAATGTTTGCCTTCATTTCTGCAAATAAAAATGTTAGATTTCCGAATTCTCTGAAAATAAAGACCACCCTAGTTTTCATTCACACCAAAAGAAGTGCCTTGTTATTAGAAACAACTTTGAAGAAGACAATTTTACTCCAAAACTTCAAACTTATGCTGGAAATATATCTTTCCAGCTAAATTAGCATTCTGAACCACAGTGCAGTATTGTTGACATACAAGCTGTTCGATAATGGCAGCAGATAATCAGTCTATAAATAAGTTAAAAGATCTGTCATATGGCACTTTTCTGAAAAACGGCCTGATACAAAGTTGGTGATGAGAAAATTTCCAATAAGAATAGCTATAGAAGAATTCGGGAAAAAGTCAGAAGAAAACGAACCAAAATCTTGTCTTCCCTGTACTTGTTAATTTCCATATAAACTTCAAATGGCTTTTGTAATATCTATTCCAATAAAATTAATTCAAATTTCCGGAGGACGATCAAAATGGGATGTATAGTACGATCGTTTAAAAATATGATTTATTGTTATCTATGCATAGAATTGAGATGACGGACGTTGTAATAGGTTTTTTTGCCTTCCGTGTTCTTCTTTCTCTTTTACATATACAGAAAAGCTTTCCTATTCATAACGGGGTATAATTAAAAAATGAGAATGATTTTAACTCTCTCACTTTGGGGGTGACCCTGGCGTAGTGGTTAACATCCATACCTCTCACGCCAAAGTCACGAGTTCGAATCTCACCCCGGACAAGTTACAAAAATACCCAAACGGTATTTGAGTGACTACGACGGGAGATGAACCAGCCCAGGGCTGAAAATCTCGATAATAAAGGAACAAAAAAAAAACTCTCTCTCTCATTAAATCATAAAAGTGCATAGAGAAAAAAGAAATTATGTGAATCAATACTCTCTGTCTTCTCAACAATATAACATGGTTTGTTTTGTCCCCAACTTGTTCAGTTGTGTTCAAAATGTCGTCGATGCAAGAAATGAAACAAACATAAATCACGGGAAAAAGTTTAGATAATGTTCCAGTTTCTTAACCATTTATCGTATCCTGGCATCCTCAGAAACAGCTCGTAGGAGTGGTAGTGGGAAACCGGCTAAAATAATGGACAAGAAAGGACTTGCTGGATTGCTCCATAGTATTTTGAACAACAAGGATTCGTTTAGTCAATCTGATGCAGAAAAAAATGTCAAAAACTACGCAACCTTACATCTGCAAGACGTTGAAGAAGATAGCAATAGTCTGCCATAAGAAATCAAGAGCACCATAATGCACAGAACAACATATAGAAACCGTAAAATCCCAATGTCGCTAGATGAACGAAAATTATGCAGGAAAATGTTTCGTTTTGGATGATGAAAGCTACTTCCCTCACTCAAAAACCCACATACCAGGAAACGATCGATATTATTCTGATAACAATTCTACTGCATCTTAAGCGCCCTCGCATTTTCCGAGAAAAACACAAGCCTTCTTGGAAAGCCAAAACATCCCGTATGTACCAAAAAACCGCAATTCAACAAATTTGCTTCTGTGTCGCCCGATTGAAGATTTCTATGGATATTTGAGTTTCCTGGTGTACAAAAACAACTGGAGAGCCAAGGACTGTAAACAACTAATTAATAGAATCAAAAAATGCATTCGCTAAATCGATAAGAAGCTGTATAATGCACCTGTTCAAACATCAGGACAAAGCTTCGCCGAACAGCTGATGATGGACCGTGTTCCAATGTTCATTATTTTGTTTTTAAAGTACGTGCCTTCAAAATCAATCAGTTTTCTTTCTATAAATAAGTCTTTTTGTTATGGCCGTTAAAGAAAATTCTTATTTTAAGTTATACCCCGTTAAATAATGTGACGTAGATTTGAGATGGTCAAACAGGATTTTGTTATGATACAATGCTGTTCTTATATGCTTTCAGCCCATCTAACTGCATGTGCAGTCTTTGGCCAGAGGCAGCAGCGAGGTTCGTTGTTCGAATCATAGTGGTAGAGTTATTTTTTAAGTTGGATAACATCCTTCGGCAGGCTGTAAGGTAGTTCACCTTCCCGTGAAACATCCTGGGTCACGCTAAATGAACTACAATCGAGCGTCTGTTTTCAGCTAAAAGAAGCGGCAGAGCTACCGTCTTGTTAGTGCGCCCATGACTCTAAATACAATAGTTGAAAGTTCTAGTGGTTCTCGGAACTATTTAACAGCAGTATCTCGATGGTCCTCCTGTGAGTTGTGGGCCCTGCGAGCCGACACCGATAAAAAAAAAAGAACAGCAACAATAATACACAAGGAAGAGATTCTTACCTCCACGATTGGACTAACGATTGGAAACTCATGACGTGGAACTGCCGATCTTTCAATTTTCTTGAAAGTACTCGTGTGCGTTCCGATGAATTGAAGAACTGCAAGTTCAACATCGTAGCGCTGCAGGAGGTATGATTGAAATGGTCCACGATGCGTAGGTTTCAAGATGGCTATATCATCTATCAGAGTTGTTGCAATACACACGAGCTGGGAATTGCTTATATCGTGATGGATAAAATGCAGAAGCGAGTGATAGGGTGACGGCCGATCAACCCAAGAATGTATAGGTTGCGGATCAAGGGCCGGTTCTTCAAGCGTGAATACGACCACTGCCCAAGCCATGACATCAAGAACCATTATTTCATTATCGTTAATGGGGATTTCAACACCCAAGTTGGCCAGGAGGAATATAAACCGGTTATTGGAAATTTCAGCGCACACCAGTTGACCGCGGCTTTAGATTTATCGACTTCGCCGTCTCCCAAAATATGGTCAGACGTAGTGTTCTTTATAACCCCTCACATAGGTTCACCTGGAGATCACCAAACCAAACGCATTCACAGATCGTCCACGTTTTGATAGATAGTCGGCACTTCTCAGCCATCATCGACGTCAGAACCAATCGAGGAACCAACATCGTTCGAAATTGCGCTGCCTCGACAAAGCCCCTCTCGAGGGCGGTTGGAACACTGTGAAAGCAGTTATCAGAAGCGTAGTGGAGAACGAAACCAACAGAACGAGTGGTTCAACGAGGAATGTCAGGGGTGTTGGAAGAAAAGAACGCAACGCGGGCAGTTATGCTGCTTAAGCGACCCATCAGAGTGTAGAACGGTAGAGACAGAAACGAAGGCAGCAAATTCAACTCTTGCAGGTGAAAAAGCACCACCAGGAGATGGAGGAGTACAAGGAGCTAGAACAGCTGCATCGCTCAGATGAAACGCAAAAGTCCTACGAGATACGAGATACTCAACACATTCCGTGGAGGCTTCGTGCAGCGAGCTAAAATGTGTCGGGATAAGGATGGGAGTATTCTGACAAACGATTGTGAGGTAATCTGAAGATTAAAGCAGCACTTCGAGGAACATCTGTATGGAGTACAGTGAGAGGACCAAGACAGTGAAGGAAGTGCTTTTGGTGATTTAGCCAGTGACGGAGATGTGTCATAAATGTTTGGAACCATGTTTTCAAGAGCAATAATAAGGTATTAGTCACTGGCAGCAGTGAAAAAAGTATTTTTAGCTCGACCGTTTGTCAGAGTGATGCATAGAATACGAGAGTTACACACCGCTCCAAACTTGACAAGTTTTGCAATACGTTTATAATACATTTATAATACAAACAATTAAAATCATTATAAAAAGATGTTTTGTGTGTTACTTGGGAGATTCGTGGGAAGATATCAGGCCAGCCTGATCTACAACGAACCAACTCTTCAATTTGCGGTAGATCCTCTAAAAGTGCCGTGAATATAGAGTCCCTACGCAACATTTATTCATTCAAAGCCACATGTGATAAAGTAAAGGGTGATACGGTTAAAATTTGGTCAAGGGAAAAAGCGTGTAAATCGGTGAAATCGTTTATTTAAAAAATCAAATTGAATTTCTTTTTCAAGTTCAATTAGTATAAAATTCAGGAAAAATATTCAGTTAGGCTTCCGCTTTTCCAAATCCGAATTGCCGGGCCTTACGCTTGACCCCTGCCATCAGATTTTGTACAGCCACCTTGTCCACCTTCTTCGCCGCAGAAAGCCAGTTTGCCTTGAACTGCTGCTCGTCCTTAGCAGTTTTTTTGGTCTTCTTTAGGTTCCGCTTGACAATAGCCCAGTATTTCTCAATTGGGCGGAGCTCTGGCGTGTTGGGAAGGTTCTTGTCCTTGGGAACCACCTGCACGTTGTTGGCGGCGTACCACTCCATGGCCTTTTTACCGTAATGGCAAGATGCCAAATCCGGCCAAAACAGTACGGAACAACCGTGTTTCTTCAGGAAAGGCAGCAGACGTTTATTCAAACACTCTTTCACGTAAATTTCTTGGTTGACAGTCCCGGAAGCTATGAAAATGCTGCTTTTCAAGCCACAGGTACAGATGGCTTGCCAAACCAGATATTTCTTTGCGAACTTTGACAGTTTCGTGTGCTTGAAAATATCTGCTACCTTTCCCCTTCCTTTTGCCGTATAAAACTCCTGTCCCGGAAGCTGCTTGTAGTCGGCTTTGACGTAGGTTTCGTCGTCCATTACCACGCAGTCAAACTTCGTCAGCATCGTCGTGTACAGCCTCCGGGATCGCGCTTTGGCCGTCGTATTTTGTTTATCATCGCGATTTGGAGTCACTACCTTCTTGTAAGTCGATAGTCCGGCTCGTTTTTGGCTCGATGCACGGGTGTAGACGATACACCCAGCTTATTTGCGGCATCTCGGAGAGATAGGTTAGGGTTTCGCTTGAAACTACCGGCAACTCTCTTTGTCGTCTCAGCGGCTTCCGGTTTTCGATTTCCCCCCGATCCAGACTTCCTGGCTGTCGACAAACGTTCCCCAAACACTTTAATTACATTTGTAACGGTTGATTTGGCAACTTTTAGCGATTTTGCCAACTTTGCGTGCGAGTAGCTCGGATTTTCGCGATGCGCGAGCAAAATTTTGATACGCTGCTCTTCTTGCTTGGATGGCATTTTGACAACTGAAGAGTGAATTCCAAAATCAAAATAGGAGCAACATTCTACACACACACACCTTCAAAATGAGGGGTGTTCAGGTTAAAAAACCTGCAAAATTGAAAGAAATACGTCAAGTTGATATTGACCAAATTTTGACCGTATCGCCCTTTAAACCGAAAAAAACGATTACAGCTTTCCGGGAAAGTTGACCAGACTAACCAAGGCTATGATGTTTGCAACCCAGTGCTGTGTTAGGATATCAGAATGATTATCATTTAAATCCAGCAGGGGCCTTTGTCAAGGTGATGGAATCTCATGCCTGCTGTTCAGCATTGCCCTTGAAAGTGTTACGAGACGAGCAGCATTCAACATTCGCGGTCCTTTGCGTGATAAGAGAAATTTCGATGAGCGCAAGAGAAAGTTCAAGTAAACAAACGCTTTAGTTGGGAAAATTACTTTGTTCGCCCTGAAAAGGACGGGTTTTAGTTTTTGACCGGAGGAACTTGGTTCGCAATTAAACTTAGGCGTTTTACTCGGGAGAGCAGGACAGCCTAGATGTTTGGCAGGACACCTCCCTTTGCAATGGTCACACCGAAAAAAAAAACCGTTTGTTCAGCTCCTCGTCGTTGCGGATGGCCAGCTGCAGGTGACGTGGCATGAATCTCCTCTTCTTGTTTTCACGGGCGGCGTTTCCTTATGGACCTCAGCAGCAAGGTATTCCTTTTCCAAACGGTAGGTGGGTACTTCGATTATAAAACAAAACTGGCTGACAAATCATGTTTCACTGGCTGAATCAACCGACTGTATTACGAGCCGCTTTTTAGCAATTGACAACTAAACTATCACCTTTCTGGTCAATGACTGCTCACCAGTGCACCATTCAAAGTTCTTGCCACCGCCAGCAACTAACCTAATCTACTTAATCCACTCTGTACAACTAGGAGCTACAATTTGTGTACACATGGTCGGTCAGCTTAATATTTCGTTTGTTGGTTGTCCAACGTGCTCGTCCATTTACTAAGGGACGCGACGTTTGAAGCAGTTGTTGAGCCAGTGCGTGGTAATGGAAATTTTGATAAGCGTAAGGGAAACTTCTATTAAACAAACTCTTTAGTTAGACAAATAAGTTTGTTCGACCTGAAAAGAACTTATTTAAGTTGTTGAGGTTTCATTAAGACCACCTTAGGTCAGATGAAATATATATAATAAATAAATAAATAAATAAACACTGACGGGGGGAAAACGGTTTGCGTTGGAACTTATGTTTTTTAACTTGGTCTTCTTGTGGAGCAGGACAGCCTGAAATGGACAACACCTTCTGAAATGGTGTAACAAGCACGCTTGTAGTTTGGATTAAAACGGTTTTTTCAAGGACTCAAACTCTGAAAGCAGTTAATCCGCATGTTGATATTTATTTTTGTCATTTTATTCCACCGCATATAGTCTCGTTTCATGTATATAGTCTTCGTTTCATGTTGGCAAACATTGCCATGATTGCATACTACATGTCTGTTCTCGCGTACAAGTAAAACTATAGCCAACCCACTAAAGCGTGAAGACGCACCGCATTGCGATGGCCATATGAGGCACTGACCCTCATTGAGGATACATTGACCCTTCCAGTTTGGGTTTGCCTAGAACTTCCAGGGCGTTTAGTTCGGCCGTTCGAACTAGAGTTCGCTTCGTTTGTACCTTCTGGTTAACCCTATGATGATAAACCCCCTCTCCCTCTCGTAACTTTTGGCTCTAATGAGGTGTCGTAATTTTTGGTTGAGACGTTGTTGGTATTGTCGGCCTTCCGCCTCTACCGAGAAGTACGACGGTCGATTTAAACGTCGCCAGTCAGCTTCCTTCCCGAGTACGGGAAACTTGACCCCATTCCGCTGCATGGTCTTAGGACAAAGCTGCAATCTGGTGGGTGGTCTTCTTTTAGGAGAGGCGCTTAAGCCACCCATTTACGATTGGGAAGCTCGACAGGCAGGTGGGTTACAATGGTCACACTGGAGAGAAGTTTTATAAGCTCCTCGTCGTTGCGGAAGGCCAGCTGCAGGTGACATGGGACGATTCTGGTCTACTTGGCGGGCGGTGTTTCCTGCCAACTCGAGGACTTCAGCCACCAGGTTTTCCATCAACACAGTGAGGTAGATGGGGGCACCGGCAATAACGCGCTCGGTGTAGTGCCCTTGCGGAGCAGATGGTGAATGCAACCGAGTTGGAACTGTAATTCGACTGCAAAATGGTCACGTCCAGACATGTTGGTAGGCAGTAGAGTGGGTTGGAGTGGCTCTGAAATATCGGCATTATAAGACATCACCCTATATTTGTGTTATTTTAAATAGTTCAATGTTAAAAATCAATAGTTAAAATATTGGAATCGCCTCGTAGAAGCATTTCCTATCGATAAGTGCAAACATTTATAAATTTTCTTGGAGAAACGACTGAAATATTATCGCTCAAAACCAGACCCCATTTTGTGACGTTCGAATCTTACTTCCCCTCTTTGTTTGCAAAATTAGATACGTCTGTTTGAAAAAGTACTCGAGATTTCACTGATGGATGAAAATAGCTCATTGCACCTTCGTCTGGAGCCCAAAATGGAGCACTAAGTGATTGTCTGCTACGAAACGAAGCGTCCATCATTCTAATGAAAGTTAGTTAAAAAATTATCTTCTAACATCAATTCAATTTTCTTAACCTCCAAACCACCGATTTGGCTGAATTCGTTCAGATGGTCAACTTAACAAGATGAACAGAAACCTTGCTTGACCCGTTAAATATGAGACATTTTGTGTTTTGATGAACAGTTTTTAATTTTTCATTACTGAATGTGAATTTGTTTGGAAAATTTTCAAATCAGAGTAGTAAAGGAACTATTTAAAGTTCAAGATATAGGGATACAATTATTCTGTTCCCGCCTCCAGCCGTACTAAAAGGTTCAGAATAAAGATCTGACAGTTATCAACCTTAGACAATGTCAATAGAAGAAGGGTATTCCGACAGAGAAGATGTTCCAACAATTGTCACTTCACACTACCTTCTAGATGCCTCCACTCAACTCCCCATGCTATGGCGTTTCTCAAGTATGGCGGTTCATCATTGACACGGAAACCGCACATCGTGTTCCTCTCTTTGTTCAAGTGGTTTGAATATCGAACAAATAATCGAAGATATGGCTTATGTGCCTTCAAGCAAACTACGTTCATCAGATTGTGTACGGCTTTCGAAAAGTAACCAAAATAAAAATAAACAAAGATTTAAACAGCTCAAACTCTGTAGGATTCAAACATTTAGAGTAAGTCACGTAATGCAAATAAACAAATTAGATAGGTGCTATAATTTGAAGTTTTGGTGTAAAAAAATTGTATGTACTTTTATTAAAGAGATTTTCAGCCAAAGGAATGCATACCTGCTTAAGCATTTAAACAAACGTCAGAGAAGTCTGCACTCGTCTGGCATGGTCTGTTTGACATCGAAGGCAAATGAACCGTATATTCGGTTATCGAGAAACGCGCAGACGACAGCGACAACGTGGAATCAACCAACAACAATACCGATTCAAGAAGAAACCTCTTCCCTTTTCATCATAATATTATCAGCGATGGCAGTTGATGAACGTCGTTTGCAGTGAAGAAATCAATAAAAATGTTAAAGACTTTCGACAAACAGCCAAACAAACCATCGAGGGGGCTTCAAAAGCATTGCTACCAGCATATCTGCCAATTTCAACTCTAACTCCTCTAGTTCGATTCGTAGGAAGGGATGATATATTTGCACGTCAGTCGTACCTACATTGTGATACTTCATACGAATCCTTTGAAAGAAGAAAGACGAGAAGCTTTGCCCGCGTGCAGATTGTATGCATTTCAATAACAATAGGGAAGAGTTTTTCAAACTATGTCAAAATTAGCATATCAAGAGAGGTGTGCAGCTCTATAGCAGCGCAGAGTAGCAATGTCAACGACGACGTCAACACAGTTTGCTCCGGTAGGTGGTGTCATCCTCGTTGTTGAGGGCAATCAGTTAGATGTTCGAGAGAATGTTTTTCACGCGGTTTTGTGTGCACAGCATTTAGGTTTCGCGAGGGTGCGCAAAATAGCTACTCAAGATTTGCGATATTACAGACACTTCATACAAGTGATAATCTGCATCATTTGCACCACTTGGGAGATGAATTAATTAAGAGAGCAGACGATGACGTTGAAGGCACTGCTCAACTTTCAAGCCCAAGTGCCATCTGATGCTGCGGAGACGTGATACCTGCTACGTATTGACAGGATGTTTTAAAATGCTTTGAGAGATGTGCGTTATACAATGTTGTACCCAAAACAATGTTTTTTTTTTCAAATCAGAACAGATTTATCTAAGATATTTAAAAAAATTTCGTGCCAACTAGTCTTGCAGTTGGCGACACTATCTCATATTCGAATGAAACATAGTGTGAGTCAAGACTTCGTCATATTAAACAACTTTGTATTTTGTGTTTTTAGAATATTTATCTAGACTAACATTTCAGAACCCCAAATCTGCTTGCCCAATTCAAAAAAAATGTTGGGAAAAAAGAAAATATAAATCCTCCTACACTGAAAATTTATTTTAGTTTCTACTACGAAATCGATGAGAATGCTAACGAATCCTTCCGTTGTTTTCTGTTACGAAACTGATTTGTTGTTTTTATGAAGATACCTTAGTAATTAATGGCACACACATAACTGTCAAAAGTACAGAGCATTTGTTAACAACAAATATTCGTGCATTGTAAGAAAACAATACAAAGTGCTACGAACGTTTTGTCACATATTAAGAAGAAACGACTCTTTGAAGGTTACTTGAATGATAGACAGATCTACTTTATCCACTCGAAATGTAATTGAAAAAAAAGCACAACCACATGGAGTGGTTTGTGCTATGTATAAAATCTATGTTTATGAAATGAGTGAAAGCTAATTTACGAAAATAAATTCAGTTTAGTGTACTTTTCGTAGTACCAACTACACACAGGATTTCCCATCTCTCCCGGGACACCCAAAAACCCTGTTGCCTCGATTTTAAGAACACAAGCCCCATCTTCATCTTGGCTGTTCTCATTTCATGATACTGTGGAGTTTTTGATCCAATTAAGACGCTGTTCTGGCAATGACCTATCTACGTACTTGGCATGACCCAATTTAAAACACTGTTCCCACTGTGAAAACTTTTTTAAAACAATTTACATTAAAGTGGCCCTTCCTTGCAGCTATCATTTCCTTCGAAGGATAATTTTCCAAAAGAGGTAGGGGATTTGATCACTGTCCTGCAGTAGAATTGTTGAAGTCTTATTACCAAATTGGAATCTCTTAAATTTTCAGCTCACATACCGGTTGTGATGTATTCGCTTTTTGTGAAACATGGATCCCTTCCGGAATCGATCTTTCTTTTCATGATTTCAATATTATTCGTCTTGATCGTGAGGATTCGCTTTATGAGGAGTACTTTTGGGAATCAAAAAGTGCTACTCCTTTTATTGAGTGAATTTTCCGCAGGTATTGAAGTTGTCGCAAATCAGGCTGTTATTAAAAATAATTATTGCTTCTTTGTGTATTCCTCCTCAATTAACCAAATATTTGTTCGGTCCTTCCTACTCCACGGTTGATCGTAAAGGATTTTAATTTTGTTCTAATTCGCTATCGTCAGTTCAATGTGTAGCATGACCGGCTATCCGGATTCTAGCTAAAAGTCGAACCAACAGCACCCTTCCACTGATCAGACGAGCATCTGAACGTATACTTGATGTGACGGGTACCGAACTTCCTACTGTCGACCATTCGACGAGACAGGGCGATCGTATATGGCTCGCACGTAAACCATCGATAGGAGGAAATAACCGATGTAAAGCAAAGCGTACGAGCCGGTGAGTCGCCGGATAGAGTCCGTCCAGTCGTCCAACAGCTGCTTGTAACCAGATTCCACAGGTCAACGGTGGTCTACACCGATGGTTCGAGATTTGTTCAGCCTTCCGAAAGCATGCAGTGTTTTTTCGGCAGAGGCGTACGCCATTTAGAGAGCGCTTTCGATACCGAACGTCAGTGCCGAAATGATTATTCTTACGGATTCAGCCAGTTGTTTTCTGGCTTTAGAATCAGGAAGGTCGAAGCACCCGTGGATTCAAGAAATCGAAGAGATTGTGCGTAACAAACATGTTCGCTTCTGTTGGATTCCGGGACATTCTATGATCAACGGAAACACCAAGACTGATCGACTAGCAAACGAATCTAGAGAAAAACCCGTCATAGATATGGTTATGCAGTGAGTAGTGAAAACACACTGTGAGCAGTGAAACAAGTGATAATACGCCGATGGGACCAACAGTGGTACGAGGCTAGAGACGCAAAATTGAGGGAAGTGAAGTGCGACACGCGCAGGTGGATAGACCAGGCCATCCCAGCCGAACAACGTTCGCCAACACGCCTCAGGATCGGCCACACACGGCTGACCCATTCTTTTCTATTGAAAAAGGAAACACCGCCCATCTGCGAATGCTGTGGGACCGAAAATGAAACGTGTGGTATGTTATTCTCCACTGTCGAAAGTTTGTGACAGAACGCCAAGAAGCCGACGTCAGCTCTACCAGCATACATGTTGCCTTGAATAACAGCGAAGGTAATACGGCGAAACTCCTGGCATTCCTGCACCGAACTGGACTGCTTAAACAGCTTTAGGAAGAGCGCAAAGCACCCCATGACTACGGAAAATTGGGATAGTTGGCAGGGGGAGGAGTAGCCCTCTCATGCCCTGGCCACCACCCTATACCAGCAAACACTACCAATCTTACGAAAGCGGAGTTATCGATTAGGCCTTTTTCCAGTGCCGGCTGTTGCCGATAGATCTGGAAATAATGTGTAGTAGTTTCGGCAGCTGCTGGCACTGTGGGACACTGGCGTCCCACAGGTTAGTACCCAGTTTATTAAATCACCAACAGGTACTGTCTCGGTGATCTTTCCAGGTCACATCCAAGCCGCATTGGTATCTCCAAACGATATGACGACAGTTGAAACCACGGCATACCATTCCAAAAAACCGATTAGTCGCTACATACCGATGGTATTTACGAAGAAAATGAAACGAAGTGAAGTCAAGAAGAAAAAGAAGAAGAAGAAGAAACGAAGTGAAGTCAAGAAGAAAGAGAAGAAAAAGTAGGAAATTATGAATAAGAGAAGAAGAAATGAGAAACTAAAAACAGTCTGTATATCCAACCACTCTTTTCATCTAAACTCAGCTTTTCTGAAACGAATGCACACGATTGTGTTAAGTGTCGCAAATAAACAAACTATCGTTAGATTACACATGGAGTGTGATTTCCGATCCCCACGGTAGTGATCATATGCCCATAAAATTTTCAATTGCTACCGGATTCAATCCATCAAAATCCATAAACGTCACGTACGATCTTACCCGTTTCATCGATTGGACAAAGTTCAGGGCAGTAAATAGATGAAGATGTTACGACGGTAGAAAAGCTCTCACCGCTGCGCTCCGGAGGACTTTCTTTCCAACCTTATCTGGTTAGCGCGCATCAAGCTCAAGCTCGACCATTTCCACAAACTTCACTTCCCAGGAAGCCTCCTTCTCCATGGTGGAATCAGCAATGCACCGAGGTTAATCGTAAAAAGTCCGACACGTTTTAAATTTTTTGTAGTCGAGCACCACCTGAACACTTTGAAGAATACCCTCATCAAGGCCAAGAAACGCGTTTACAAGCGACAATTCGTGGTCGGGCTATTGCGTGAAACTCTCACGCAATCCATACTTCTCACGCAATCCATACTTCTCACGCAATCCATACTTCTCACGCCAAAGTCACGAGTTCGAATCTCACGCCGGACAAGTTACGCAAATACCCAAAAGGTATTTGAGTGACTTCGACGGGAGATGAACCAGCCTAGGGCTGAAAATCTCGATAATAAAGGAATAAAAAAAAACGTCGATGAAAATTCTTTGGAGTACGGTGTGCAGATTGCGTAACCAAACTACGAACAACGAGAACGAATCCTCAAGTTCGACCGAAAAGTTTGGCCAGATTCTGTGCTAGGTTCTTCGCAAAATCAAGAATTCGATAGTGAGATCTTTTCAAGATCACTCTCTCGCACTTCTTTTGGGCAGCAACACGGCTCTAGGAGCTGATATGATCAAGCTCAACTTGTTTGAGAACCTCCTAGGCGTCGCTAAGAGGCGCATGTTGAACTTGTTTAATAAGTTTCTAGTGCTAAATGCCATTCAAAAACATGGTAAACAATTGCAACTCCTATCAACCCATCGCGTAGATGAATTTGAAAATTAATTCGAGTAAATCATCCTCTTTCACTCGCACTGACGAAACTACCCATGAAGCATCAATCAAAGTAATCCATGAGTCAGCAGACAAAATTTGACAGCTCTATCAGTCGAACTCTAACCGTCATGGCAAAAACAGTGAAGCAACTCCGTTCAGAAGTGTGCGCGTTCGCAGAACGGCACCCAGCCGCGTCGAAAATGGACATCGTGCGGCACTTTGTGGACACCGGATACGCCCGTTCCGGCATCTACAACATCTTGGCACAGTTGGTAATTGGTCTATTAGAGCCCGTTCCGGACGGCCGACAACTCTGAGCGTCAAAACGCTCCAAAGGATGCTGAAGAGGAAGACCGATGGAAAAGTGGCTACATCGATGCGTGCGCTTGGCCGGGAGGTCGGTTCAACCGGCCAAGCAGTGAAAAAGGACCAGGCGAACATGAACACAAATGTCAGGTAGCGGCAGCGGCTGAATAAAATGGTCAACTCGATTTTCCCGGCGAATTGCGACGTGGGAATAGGGATGGACAACGAGACCTATCGCACCCTGGATGGCAACGACTGGCAGGGCACTTTGTATCTTACTTCCCCCACGAAGAAAGTGAGCTCCGAGGTGAAGTTCATTTCACATACCAAGTTCCCCAAGAAGGTACTGCTGTGGCTAACAATCAGCGAGAAGGGGATGTCAAAGCCGGTCTTCTTTCGCTCCGGACTGGCCGTGAACGGGGAAATTTCTAGTACGAAATGCCTGCCTGAAGTTGCGTCGTTTTTCGTCATGTTTTCGTCCACCATGGCGAATGTTCCGGTTGACTGAATTTTTGGAGGCCGTATCCATGTTAGAAGCCATATCCTACTAGAGGCCTTCAAATGTTATCTAAAAACTGTACATACTTACTATCTAATGCTGGTCTAACGATATATTAGGCCCAAGCCCACGCCATTTTGTGCAGACTTCGACGTGAAATAGGTACGGATGTTTTAATTAGCCAGAAGCAGAAAGTAGGTCTACAGACAACATAAATTCAATAATTGAGGCTTTAGAGTGAATGCATAGAAAACGAAAGTACAAAACAAAATCTTTTTATTCAAAACAATAGAGAAGTTATTTGAAGATTCTGAACATCGAAATGGAAGGACTGAATAAGGAATCCGAATACGACACTGAGGATCAATGTGTGAGTCCGGATACGCCGATGCACACTGGTAGTCAATGCTTTCCTCAGTTCAATCATCAATGCTCGACTTTGAAATGCAATAAAACTTAAGTTTACAATCTAAAGCTTGGACGTCTGAGACTTGTTTTGAGACAAAACAAAAGAGAAACATAGTTTATATTAGACAACTAGATTTTCCACATCTAAAAGAATTAACTGTTCTTACAAAACGAAAATTTTAATAAAATCACAACCCAAGAACACTTATCAGGGAACAAAACTTCGAGGCAACAGATACAATTGAACTAGAAGCCACTCTTCGCAGCGAAAATTTTCAAAGAACAGATGAAATATTATCCTCCATGCAATTTGCTTCTGAGAACACTTTTTCCGTTCGTTTATTTTTTTTTGTCACAGCTCATAGCCTTTCTTCCTGTTCGAAACGCGACTGGATCGCTACCAATGTCGACATTTTTCAGCGGCGCGTTGAAGCATATGATCCGACAAGAGCAATTTGCTCGTGCCTTGTCCCCAGTGCGTGGTGACCATGGACACAAAAACATTGCTTGGCCCAAAATAAGATTGCGATGCAGAAGGCGTGAACATCTTTCAGAAGTGCGGAATAGTGGAATTTTGGGGGGATTGGGGGAAAACAAAAGAGATGGAAATTCATTTTAAATATCCTTCTTCAACTATTTACGTTGCTGCTGGTCGTCATCGCATAGCTTGTGCTATGCGGTGTCGCTATCGCGCTGCAATTCAATTGTGTCGAAATTGTGTACGAAATAATTTGGTGAATTAAGTTTGAAGGAAAAAAACCGGGTGATCCAAATCATTCATTTAGTTACGATGAAATTCTTCTTAAATCGGCTCTCCCACAATTCTTACGTGCATTTGAACCCTTTCACTGAAAATTAATTTTAGTTTATGTTACGAAATCTATTCGTTGTTTTCTGCAACGAAAATGTTCGTAATTAATGGCATACGCACAACTGTCAAAAGAAGGAAACTTTGTTGACACAGAAAGAACATTCGCGTTTTGTACGAACAAAATACAAAGATCTACGAGTATTTTGTCACACTTTAAAAAGAAACACGAAAGTCTGTCAGAACTATATGGACTGCATTAAAAAAAAGAAAAAAAAAGAAAAAAAAACCACGTGGAGTTGTCCAGCTTTTAATGTTTCAGACATAGGACTCGATCCTGTATTTTTGGAAAGAGCTGTTAATGAAACCGTGGTTGATCTCACTAGAGTTTGATTTATTTTGGGATCAATAAATTATTCCCGCCCATCTCAGCAGCAACACCATCATGCTTCTTCTTCTTCTGTAGCATTTCAAGCTTATTGCTTGCTCTCAACTTAGTGTTCTAGATGCACTTCCACAGTTATTAATTGAGAGCTTTCGATGCCCCGTACCATTTTTGAATGAGTATGATTGTGCGGCAAGTATAATCATTCGCTATGCCCAGGGAGTTGAGAAATTTTCCTTAACGAAAAATTCCTAGACCAGACCGGGAATCGAACCCAGCCAGCCACCAGCCTCCAGCATGGTATTGCTTTGTAGCTGCGCCTTTACCGACTGAGCTAAGGGAGGACACACCATGATGCATGAGTACCATTGAAGCAAAACAGCATTTGGCTGGTCCTAACTTTTTTTAATTAACTTCGTGCATCATACAAAAAGGTGTAATGATAGCATTTATTCAGATAAAAATCAATATGAATGTTTTATACAATAAAAGAGACATTTGTTGTTCTATACAAAATCCATATTTACGAAACGAATGAAAGTGAATTTACAAAAATAAATTTTCAGTGTTGAAATCAGACATGACGTTAGTAAGGACGAATTTCACGCCAACTCATCCAGTGTTTGGCAGCACCCTCTCAGAATCCAATGAAACTTTGTGGATGTGTAGTTACAGAATGTGTAAAAGGTATGGGAATAATTGAGATAGAGGGGGGCTGATAAATTTGAAAGCGAACCTCTTATTTGATCGTCTTTAAATGGATGTGCATCAAGTCTTACCAAATTAGAAAATTATAATTTGATAAGACTTGATACATATCCATTTCAAGACGAATCCATTATGACCTTATATGAATTTTCGAAGTACCATTTATGGCAATGAAAACTCATAGATTATGCTTGGTTTTATTTTATTTATTTTTTATATGTACATCTTCACGTTTTAGTAATTAACATATGTATACTTTATCAATCTTTTACATACATAGTGAATTTTGTTGGATTATCCTTTGAATCAGAAAACATTTTAGCTGAAATTTGATTATCTGAAATAGGTACAAATCAACTGGTATTGTATTTACGTGGTTATAGAACTCCTCAAGATCTTTTGACATTTTTGCATACTGTTCAGCTGATATGGAGCAGAAATTCAGTTTTATCATACTTATATTTGACTGTTCATCTGGCCAGTCATAAGTTCTCTAGGAGTTTTGTTTGTGTTCCCATAATGTTAAACAAGGCTTGCTCTCTTTGCCATTCGCTTGAGATTACCACCAATAGCATTACATGAACCTTTTCCATGAGACGTTCCAATCCCTTGATTTTTCAAACATTCAAAGACCCTTGAAAAATCCAAATTGTCATTATAATTAAATTTAATTCGTTTTTGTGAGGTGTTAGGAACAAACTTTAAGACGAGTTGGCGCGATACACGGTAAAAATTGGACATACACGGTAAAAATTGGACATAAAAAAAATTGTTGTTAGAAAAACTTTTTTTCCGTATAAGTGCCAATCTCGCGACTTATGGCGAAATTTTAGACAATTATGTTGCCTTTATTAAAAAAACATATTCGTCCAATTCTAAGATAGTTATATTTTGCAAATTTACTCTAAATTTTAAAATATTTTTTTTTGCGTGTAAGAATCGGTTTTACAATTTTTGGCATAAAAGCTAATACATTTTTTTAAATTCACTCATATATGGATGCTGTGGAAGTTGCTTGCAGTGGCTTTTGTAAAGCTGCTTTTCACTTCAGTTGTGTAAAAATTACGGAAGAGCTGTACAAGGAAATAAGTGGAAAAGCTGGTATTTTGTGGATGTGTTAAGGCTGCCGTGACCTTATCGCTAATGCTCGCTTCAAAAATGCGTTGCCTTCCATGAATTACGCGTTGCCTTCCATGACGCTGCGATCGAAGTCAACGACACATACCAAAAAGTTATCGATGAGATAAAGAGCGAGATAAAAGACAGCATGATTGCCGAAATCAGACAGGAGATTAAAGGAGGGTTCAGCAAGCTGTCCCCTGAGGTACTAGGTCCTGTTCCTCGTTTCGTATTTGGTCGTTCTAACACTCCCAAGAGAACCCGTGATAATGAAGCAGCAGTATTCGATCAACCGACCAAAATTCTCCGAGGAGCCGGTCCGTCAACAGCCAACGTACCGAACTGATGGTACGTTGGCTGTTGACGGACCGGCTCTTCGGAGTGTGGAAAGACCCATTGACAAATTCTGGGTTTATTTCACAAGAATTTCTCCTGACGTTTCTGAGACATCGAAAAACTGGCCAAGGACTGTTTGAATGTGGATGAAGCCGTTGTGAAACCGCTTATACCGAGAGGCCGGCCATTGTCGTCACTAACATTCATCTCGTTTAAGGTAGGAGTCAGTGTCGAAATGAAGTCGAGAGCTATGGATCCTTTGTCCTGGCCGCAAGGAATTGAGTTCCGGGAGTTCATCGAGGATAACACGAGGGCGATGATTTTTTGGAAACCTGTGCAGAACGCGGATGCGGGCCCAACGTGCCATTAGTCTTTTCACCTCTTAACCACTCACCACATACTACCAGAACGTCCGTGGGCTAAGAACTAAAACGAACACAATGCTCCTCTCCAGAGCTTAAAAATATCATATTCAATTCTCAAATTGCACCCTGACTGAGTTAAAATATTAGTCATCACGCACTGTTCTTAGCGAACATGAAGTAAACACAAATTTGCCTTCATGAATCTCTTGTGCAAGATGAGTCAACTTGTTTTGTGTTGCTTTACTTTGATCATTCATTCGTTCCGGAAAGCAGTGAATGTACATAAGTGCAAACAAATCATTCAATTTCAACGTTCTACCGTGAAGACGAAAGAACAGTCATTCATTTGGAGAATCATTGAAGTGAAAAAAAACAAAACTTCTCGAATCGATCTTGCAAATGCCTTTTCTCGAACAAATGCCCCACAAACTCTGTAGCGATTTCGGCCATTTAGCCTTTTGGCTTCCTTTGCCTTCAGCCATGTTCGGGAATACTTGAAATCCTGTGGCAGAAAAAATCACTCACGAACGCGAAAATGAATGACTGGTTACCAGAACATTCAGTCAAGCAACCAAAATCTCTTGAGGCTTGAATAGCCGTGTCCTATGCTGTGGTGTGAATGAGTTGTGTGGAACACAAGGACAACGGAATGACTGAGCATAGCAAAATAGTGAACACGAATATATTGCGTGACTGATAGAACGAAATGATGGGAGCGAAAATTGTACCTACTGAATATTTTTTTTACTCATCGTTCACGACGGCTGTCATTTTTTTCGAGCTCTGCTCCTCTCTCTTCTGGCCTGCGATTTGGATATTGTTGTTCTTACGGAAACGTGGTTGCACACCGAAATCGCTTCCGCAGAATTAGCATGTAAATACGCTATTCATCGATGCGACCGCAATGCTTCTACCAGCAATCTGCGAAGAGTTGGTGGCGAACTGATTGCTGTAAAATTGGAGCTGAACTGTAAGGCTGTACATCTAATGGATTATGATAGTCTGGAACAAACGGCTGTTCGGCTTGTTTTTTCGCAATTTTCCTTATTAGCTTGCTGCATTTATCTTCGACCAAACAGCTGTCCTGAGAGCTACGCTAGGTACGTGGAATCAGTCAACCAAATTCAAAGTCAAGCCGACCCCCGTGCTGTAATCGTATGCTTTGGAGACTACAATCTACCAAATTGAATCTGGCGATTTGATGAAGAGATTTCGGGATACTTGCCAACTAAGGAGCTTGCGCTAGTTGAGTCTATGTTGTCAGCGTGCCTCTATCAGGTGAATGATCTTCTGAACGTGAACGGAAAGCTACTTGACTTGGTATTCGTAGATGATCCATGTATCATAGATCTCTTCGAAGCTCCATCTGCTCTTCTAAAAAATGACGCTCATCATAAGCCATTCGTTTTAACTGTGGACGCCCTGAATTCTCTATCAGGCATCACGCCGCGTTATGATCTGGACTTCAGCCGCTGTGATTGCCATAAATGCAATGATAGCCTCCCAGGATTGGACAACAATTCAATCGATGCCTCAGTTACCATTTTCTATGGAACTAACCATCAAATCATCCGAGATACTGTTCCTGAAAAACCTTCTTGGCCTTTTAAACAGTTTAGCAAACCTTGGTGGACGCCACAACTCCGCAATTGTCGTAACCGCTTACGAAAGATCAGAGAGAGTTGAAGCTTACTGAAGAGGAGTACACTCATCTGCAACAGATTCGTTTCCGTGAGTATGTCAACAGTATCCAAGCAAATTTCAGACAAAATCCTTCTTCCTTCTGGACCTACATCAACAATCGTAAGAGTTATGCCAGAGTTCCCGTTGATGTTTCCTATAAGTCTCATAGCTCTTGCTCGTCGGTTACAGCTGCAAAACTATTCGCCGAGTTCTTTCGTTCCGTACACGACGACAACCCACCTCCAATGTCGCAGCAATACTTGGAAAGTCTTCCATCGTATAACCTTCGACTTCCTCAAGTCATTTTCAGCAATGACATGATTCAGAAAGCTCTCAGCGCTGTCGATTCATCTAAAAGTCCGGTCCCGATCTCATTCCGCCCGCCTTTGTCAAAAAATGTGCTCAGTCGCTGTCTGTTATCGTCGCAGCGATTTTCAACCGATCCTTGATCGAAGGAGTATTTCCGGATGCTTGGATACTGGCATCAATAATACCAATCTGGACCAAGGCTGGAAACACACATTGCGTGGAGAATTATCGACCGATATCTATTTTGAACTGCCTAGCGAAAGTTTTTGAGAGTCTATGGCACGACGTGCTCTATCCTGCCTTGAAACCTGTGATATCCGAGCATCAACATGGATTCGTAAAAAAGCGGTCAACCACGTCGAACCTCATGACATACACCCACAGTGTGATCAATGAGCTGGAAAAGCAGTGTCAAGTTGACGCAATCTACGTTGACTTCTCAAAAGCGTTTGACAAGGTACCTCACGTATTGGCAATTGAAAAATTGAACCGCCTGGGACTACCTTGTTGGATCATTCAATGGCTGAAATCATATCTGTCTGCGCGCAAAGGTTTTGTCAAAGTGCATGATGCTAGGTTGAATGTATTTGATATTCCTTCCGGCGTTCCGCGGGGCAGTCATCTTGGTCCTTTGATATTCGTCCTCTTTATACATGATATGTGCGATCTATGCAGATGACTTAAAGCTGTTTCGCGTGATTAAGTCGCTTGTGGATTGCGGTGCACTGCAAGCTGATATTGAACGGGTGTCAATTTGGTGCGAAATGAACGGAATGCAAATGAATGCGGCGAAATGTAAAGTAATGACGTTCACTCGATGTCGGACTACTGTATCTTTTGACTACGGGCCGAACAACTTGCCATCAGAAAGAGTCACGTCGATCAAGGATCTTGGCGTCATACTTAATAGTAAACTTCGCTTTAACGAACACATCTCAGTGACAACTGCGAAAGCCAATGCGATGCTAGGTTTCCTACGCCGGAACACAGCCCATTTCAATGGCTGAAGGCCCTGTTCTGCGCTTTAGTTCGCAGTGTATTTGAATATGGAGTGCAGGTTTGGGCTCCGTATCATGCCGTCCATATCGCTCGTATTGAGACAGTCCAGCAGCGCTTCATAAGGTATGTTCTACGCGACCTGCCATGGAGCGACCCAGTGAGCCTACCACCATACGAACATCGATGCGCACTCGTGGATTTACAACCGCTAATGAGTCGTCGAGAGATGCCGCAAAGGTTGTTCATTTTCGACGTGCTTAAGTGCAACATCGACTCTAGCAGCCTTCTCGAAAATATGAGGTTTTATGTATCTACTCGTCAGCTCCCAAGTCGGTAACTGCTGTGGATTCTCAGCCATCGAACAATTTACGGCCTGAACAATCCTCTGGATTTATGTTGTAGACGTTTCAATGAAGTGTGTGACTGTTTCATTTTTAATGTTAGCAAAGTAGTTTTTAAATTTAGAATTAAGAGTGACGATTAACCAGTCTGTGCGACTTTTGTGTCGAAGATGTTGTCAAATAAATAAATAAATAAATAAATACATCACTTTCTTGTAAGTGTTTTTCTTTTTGAGTAAAGTTGACAAACTTTTTTTTCCTTATGAGTGCCCATCTTACGATGTATTGCGAAATTTTAGACAATTATATTGCCTTTATTTGAAAAAAAGTGACATCCTATTCTTAGATAGCTATATACATTTTAAAATATTTTTATAGCGTGTAAGAATCGATTTAACAATTTTTACCAATTTTTTTTCAAAAAAGTAATGCCAATTTTCTAAAAGTCACCCAAACATCTTTTTTTTGTAAGTCTCTTCCTTTTTGAGTTATGTTGATTTAAAAAAAAATCGATCAGAAAACTTAAGCCCTTTTCAAATGGCAGTCTAGATAAATTTTGAAAAAAAAACAAAAAGAACAACAAGCTTGAAAAGAAATAGTCTACCCACCCACAAAGTTTCATTGGATTTTGAGAGGGTGCTGCCAATCACGAAGACGATTTGGTGTGAAATTTGTCTAAGGCGCATTTATGATTAGGCTTAACCATAAAATTTCCACTTCTAGCTCATTCCGTCTTATTTAGATATGTTATCGATTCATTATTGGTTCTTTATCTAGAATCTACAAAAAAGCCAGTTCAGAAGATAGGTTACATTAATTTTCCGCCTCAATAGTCGGAATGGAAAGTAAACTTCCATTCTTTTAATTTATTAGTATTAATCTCAATTCTCATCCACCTTCTCACTGAACGAAATACTGACAGTACAGGGAAATGGTTAAGCCATGCAAAAAAAAGAAAGAAATGAATACCGTGCTTCCGTAGCTAACACTCTGCCACTTAGTGGAGGTTATGTTAAATGGCACAGCTTAAAATAAAGGAGGAAATATCATCATAAAATAAATTAATAACACCATTGGATATCAAAAGGATCTCAGAAAGCGCAGGACGTTCCTGTCCTTACCGGATATACTGTCTGCCATACAGCGTATGCTGTATAAGAAGAACACGCCTGGAATTGGGGCAGAGCTCTTAAGAAACCAGTAGGTTCCTACATTGTGTCGTCCTGGAGAGGAATATTGCCACGTTGATGATGAAAAGGCGGACGGACGTTGAAACAAGCTTGTGGGAGAAGATTTTCCCCCCTCCCTTCTGCTGCTGCTGCTACAGTGGTGTATTGCTCGCAAAAAAGGGTAATTCATTTTTTCGTCGCTTTCCAGCAATTTTTTTATAATGAAAATGAATTATCACTCGGGTCGGTAAGCTTTCGCCAAGCGGTTCTACTGTCTTTACATTTTCCCTTTTCTTTTATTCTTTCATGAAGTCTATCTCGACCCTCGCATTCGCTCTCGTACAGTATGCTTAATTTATTCAATTTTTTTTTCCTGTACAAAAAGTGCGGAAAAAAGTTTATCATAATTTAGAAATATCACCGGATAAGAGACGCAAAATGGCGAGAGTACCGCTTAAGGGGTTAAATGAAATGAAAGCTGATGGGCCACAGAAAAGATGACACGCGGAATTGGCGTTGGAATTGAGGCAAACTTTCTGCTTCGCTGTATCTTAAAGGATTACCCCTGTGGTGGGTCTCATGTGGCTTTAGATAGAATGCAGATTATGGAGTACTCATTTTCAACAATATTTAACACTGTCGGTGGAGATGACAGGCAATGTGCACCCATGTTGCTTAAAATGACCCGATGTGTATTAAATCGACATTCGATCTATGGTATCTTATCAATAATTACTGGAACACTCAGAGTAACGGGATCAACATAAGGGGAGGGTGGAGATGTCAAGTATCTCCACTGTCTATTTATGTTGATTTGTTTATCAATATTGTCGAAGCTGATTCTTATTATGAGGCTTGAGTAAACGCATCAATGGTTGAGGTATGTTGGAAGCGTTAGTTAAGACTCCATATAAAGCTATAAGGACATTATCTTACATTGTGTTTGTCCCTTTTATTGGAACAAAACAAACACAAACTAAGAGATAAAGAAAATTACAACATAAATAGATTAACAGATTATTATAGATATTTGGAGCAACTCATAAATCGACTTCATATAACAAAGATCGAGTAATTCCATCATATCTTCAATAGGAATTCCAGGTTGTCTTCTTTGGGCTTCACGACTATCACGACGTACAGTGTGGTGCTAAATTGATCGAACAAGAACATCATTTTAGTAAAATAGGTATTAAAATGAAGGAGTAAAATATTGCGAATAGTTTAGAGGTTTTTCTGAATCAAATTGCACCAATTTTAAATAGCTGTAACTTTTTACCCGTTGGGTATTTTCTATTGATTTTTTTCCGTTGGCCTATTTCCTCACATGGTGACAATCACCGACGCCAGGGAGACGACCCCACCACCTGGACTCTACCTAACGACTCGTGATTATGAACCGGGACCAACCATAGTGTTAAGGATCACAAGTGGGTAGTTCAAGCTTTCAAGAGGAATCCCAACAGTTCAGATCGAGGCGTGGCGAATAAACTGAATCTAACCAAAACTACACCCAGATGTTGACGAAACCACATTGCCTCGTTATGGATGATGAGACGTATGGAGAAGCAGACTTCCGGCAGCTTCCGGGGCTCCAGTTTTCCCAGCACCCTCTTCGTAACAACTAGAACGGTCAATGGGCAGATAATGCCTCCAAAAGCGTCTACTTGCTCTTCTGGGATCACACGATGGCTCTACGATTTTCTGGCCGGATTTCATATGAAAATATTCATAACATGTTTTATTTTATTCCCTGAAAGTTTGAAGATGATTGTTTGAAAGGGCAAACTTTGCCGAATATTTGTGTGTGTCGCAATTTCATTCCGTACACCCTTTATTTTTTTCATTTTTGTTTCTTCAAAGGGTGTCCCACATTAATTTGCATCACGAGAAAAAAAAATGATGCAGAAAATTTCCTAGTTGACCGATCCTTTTCAAACTTTCAGACAATACAATAAAACCTATTAGTATGCTTTTTGGCGTATTCATTTCTTTCAATTTCAATACCATACTGTACGCTCGTACCTTACACTTAAATCCACTCATTATGTTCTGTACAACATCTGGCTGCGGCTTATTCTGTATGGAAACCCACTTTTTCTTCATTACTTCCTCAGATTTGACTTCTTTGGGATGATTTCGTAGTATCTGCTTCATTATTGCCCAGTTTTTTTACCGGAGATATTCCGGATTTCCAGAGGGGCCGTTTAACTTATCGATTATCTTATGAAATTTTGTCCAGGATGCCGTTTAAAAATATTTTATTCTAGTAAATACATCGAACTCAAAAATCGGCCTTTAAATGGCCAAGAAATGGCAATTTTCCTGGAACAGGTTCCTCTGAAGGGTTCTTGATGCGGCCAGATCTTTCGTTCATCCAAAACATGCCAAGCGACCTCTTTTTCTTTTTATTTTTTCATCCGGAATGTTCCTGGGAAAACCTGTTACATTTTGAAGCCAAAACATGCCGTGCGACAGCTTTATCTTCATGATTTTTCATAAATAAGGTTTTGGTATACTAGAAAAGACTACTGGCTACTTTGCCCGCTCCCGAGGAACGACCCCGGGGGAACCTGTCCATTACATTTTACACCTAAATATGTCGTGCGACAGCTCTATCTTTATGATTTTTCATAAAGAATGTTGAGATATAAGGTACACCGGGGGAAGTGTACCATCGGGGTAAGTGGATCATGTGATTATTTAAAATAGTAGTGCCTTAATTTCGCAATAATAACTAACACAAAATGAAGCATAGATTCAAAACGATACACTAGTACCAACACAGCAAAAATATCGAGCATATACACACACTAGCATAGTTGTTTACACGAAACGTCATTTCCAGCTTCGAAAAAAGTTAGTTTGCGTCGTAGTAAAAAGCTTCCTACACCGTTTAAACAGAAGTTTATTTCATTGTTTTGTTTTGCGGGTAACTATTATAAGTTAATCAACAAATTGGGCGGCAATAATAGTTCATTGTTTCTATCATAGTTTTTAAATTCAACATGATACACTTCCCCGAAGTTTTGCTACCACTGGGGGAAGTGGATCATATTTCGTTCATTTCAAATATACCATTATTCGTGTGGAGATTTGGTTGCTTTATGGTCTAAATGTGTGTTTAATTTACTATTAACACTTTTACAGCAATAATGGCTCGCACGTACGTTAAAAAAAGACCAGCATCTGCATATTCTAAAGTGTCATTAGAGTCTGCCATTGAAGCTGTTAAAAATAATCAAATGTCGATGTCCCAGGCTGCGAGATGCTATGGAATCCCAAGATCAACCCTTCAAAAACGCGTGAATGGCCAAAGAGGCGTAAAAAGCACTACAGGTGGAAGACCAACTGCGATTCCGATAGCCGTAGAATCTAACATCGCATCTTGCATTAAAACGATGGAGAAGTGGGGCTTCGGGTTGTCCAAGGCTGAAGTTCTACAGGCTATCACACGGTACTTGACTGAAAACGAAATTCAAAACCCATTCAAGAACTCTGTACCCGGAGACGAATACTTTTACAGTTTCAAGAAACGCCATGGATTGTCCCAAAAGAAGCCTCAAGCTGTTGAGATCGCCCGGAAGAGGAATGTGGATCCGATCTGATTATTTTCAACTGGTCCAGAAAGTCACCCACGGAGTGCCTCCAGAACGCATTTATAACGTGGATGAATCTAGCTTCTGTCTTGATCCAACTCGTGTAAAAGTTGTTGGGGAGAAGGGAAGAGCAGCACATCGCGTTACAGCAGGACCTGCGAGGGAGAATATTTCCGTGTTAATGGGTGCTAACGCAGTTGGTGGAAAACTGCCTCCACTGATCGTGTTCAAAGCAAAAAACGTGTGGACTAGCTGGATGGCATCGAAGGAAGACGAGTTTCCTGGATTAGCTTACGCAGCCACGCCTAACGGATGGATGGACACGGAGACATTCACCAATTACTTTGAACGCCAATTTCTGAAAGTGATCCCGAAGGAACGACCAGTTGTTTTAATTTATGACGAGCATTCATCGCACACCAGCCTGAAGTTGATTGAAACAGCAATGCAGGAAAAAGTTGTGATTTTGAAACTTCCGCCTCACACGAGCCATTTGCTTCAACCCATGGATCTTTCAGTTTTTAAATCTCTTAAGCATAAGTATGACGAAAAACTGATTGCTTGGCAACGTAAAAATTACGGTGTGAAGGCTTCAAAATCAGTATTTTCTTCGCTTATTTCTCGATCATGGACGCAGTTTGACAAAACTAACATTATTAGCGGATTCAAGAAAGCTGGGATTTTTCCTTTCTCAGACAAAGTGATTCCAGATGAGAAATATGAACCTGGGGCGCTTGAAAGATTCAAACGTTTTCAACATGCCTCAGCATTGGCTGTTGAACAGTCATCACTTCGCGAGAATGTTTAAGACACCAGTGTGCAAGCAGATAAAGCATCTTCGGCTGATGGATCCTTTGAGCAAATCCTGTTGGAACATGTGAAGCAGAATACAACAGCATCGAAGGAAAAAAGGCGAAAAGTATGCCCCGGAGCCGAAGTAATTACATCAGCAGAGGCTCTCCAGACTGTGAAAAAGTCCAAGCAACGTGTGTCGAAGAAGACTTAATTGTCAAATTACTATTGCGACTAACTTTGAAGAAGTACAAATGTGTCTTAAGAATTGGACTTTCTTTGCCATTATCTAGTTTCTCATGTACTAATCGATAGTATGGTTTTATACGTATCAATAAAGCTTCCTTGAGTTGTTCTAAACATTTTTTCTATTATTCGATTCTCATTCAAATATTAATCACATTTACGTGGTATCTGGACAACCCCTTTTCAAAAAAGTAACTTAATCAATACCACAAAAGCAATTTTGTGGTATTCTGGTAACTTTGAACGTGTTTCATTACATTTTATCCGCATATGAATGACATACATACAGATGATCCACTTACCCCTAACCGTTGGGGTAAGTAGACCATCCATCCATATTTTGTAAGTCGTTCGTACACCTTTTTGTGAAGTCCAAATATCAATGTTTTATCATCATTTTATACATAATACTCACACATTCCCGCAACATTACACACAAACATAATAATGCATTCTTGAGAGTTACACATGATGTTGAAGTTGAACTATGTGAAATCTTGTATCCACTTCCCCCGGTGTACCTTACGTAAAAAGACCATTGGGCACATTGGCCACTATTGGGGCCACCGGAACGTTCCCGAGGGCACCTGTAACAGGGGCCAGTTACATTTTTACGCCAAAACATGCCGTGCGACACCTTTTTCTTGTTTTTTTCATCACAAAGCTTTCTTTAAACTTAATGTGGACATTTGGATACACTGACCGCTCTCGGGATCACCGAAACGTTTTCAAGGGAACCTATAGTAAACCAATTATATTTTAACACCAGAACGTCCAGGAGAAACCTGTTTAACACAATAACAACCCTCGAAACCACCGATACGCCCCAGAAGAACATTTTGTTGAGACAACTGTGTTTTTGTATGTAAACATGATGTGTTTTTTATTTTTCGTATTCACGATTAGTCGTTAGAAAAATTTGACCTTTAACAAATGAAATCTTAATCTACGTTCATTTAGAACCGGAATAATAAAAATCATATGTATCTCGGTAACGAATTCACGTACAAATAAGTTTAAAACATCAAAACAAAAGTAATTCACTGTTAGGAAAAAATATCAATACAAATCATTTCTCTTAGTTTCTAATGAAAATTCGCGCTTTCTTCTTTATTCCTCCCATCAAACGCTGCACATCTCCGGAGTCAACTTCCTTGGTGCATTTGTTAGACATTTTGGTCATCTGAGTCGCGTCCCGAGCCGTTTTTCCACTTTTCTTAAGCTTCCGCTTCTTTATTGCCCAAAATCTCTCGATGGGCCGAACTGCGGGCAGTTGGGTGGATTTATGTTTTTAAAGATGAAATCTACGTTATTATCGGGGTACCACTCGATGACTTCGCGGTTGTAGTGGCAACTCACCAAATCATGCCAAAACGTCACGTGGGCTTTAATGAAAGGTAGTACGCGCTTTGAGTCCATCGTCTTATTCCGCACGAACACTTTGGTCTTTGCTCCGCCGCTGCATATCCCTTGCGAAACCATAATTTTTTTTGGCAAATTTGTCCATAAAAGCAAACTTAGACTTCTCAGGAACATCTCCTCGCGCTGTAGAATTTTTGGCCAGGAAGCTGTCCGAAATCCATTTTGACGTAGGTTTCATCGTCGATGAGCAGGCATCCTTGGTACTTCGTCAAAACCTGCTGGTACAACTGCCGAGCTCGAGTTTTGGTGACGAAACTTTGCTTTAACGTTCTGTTTGGTTGCTTGCTGGCTCGATAAGAACAATATCCTGAATCCTAGAGGGTTTGAGCTGTTTAGTGGAATACCTGTAATTAGAAATTAGAAGAAAAATTAGTATTATCCAGCATGCTTCTTCAGTGTCTCGTACTAATAACTTGACTTAAGTCGAGTTATTAGTACGAGACACTGAGGAAGTCTGCACATTGTAGACGAAATACGCGTATCTGTCAAGATAAGTTAATGTAGTTGGAATTAAATGGAGAATACTAATTTTTCTTCTAAAGGGCGATACGGTCAAAATTTGGTCAATATCAACTTGACGTATTTCTTTCAATTTTGCATTTAAAAACCTGAACACCCCTCATCTCGCATGTTGAATGCTGCTCGTCTCGTAACACTTTCAAGGGCAATGCTGAACAGCAGGCATGAGATTCCATCACCTTGACAAAGGCCCCTGCTGGATTTAAATGATAATCATTCTGATATCCTAACACAGCACTGGGTTGCAAACATCATAGCCTTGGTTAGTTTGGTCAACTTTCCCGGAAAGCTGTAATCGTTTTTTCGGTTTAAAGGGCGATACGGTCAAAATTTGGTCAATATCAACTTGACGTATTTCTTTCAATTTTGCAGGTTTTTTAACCTGAACACCCCTCATTTTGAAGGTGTGTGTGTGTGTGTAGAATGTTGCTCCTATTTTGATTTTGGAATTCCTTCTTCAGTTGTCAAAATGCCATCCAAGCAAGAAGAGCAGCGTATCAAAATTTTGCTCGCGCATCGCGAAAATCCGAGCTACTCGCACGCAAAGTTGGCAAAATCGCTAAAAGTTGCCAAATCAACCGTTACAAATGTAATTAAAGTGTTTGGGGAACGTTTGTCGACAGCCAGGAAGTCTAGATCGGGGGGAAATCGAAAACCGGAAGCCGCTGAGACGACAAAGAGAGTTGCCGGTAGTTTCAAGCGAAACCCTAACCTATCTCTCCGAGATGCCGCAAAGAAGCTGGGTGTATCGTCTACAACCGTGCATCGAGCCAAAAAACGAGCCGGACTATCGACTTACAAGAAGGTAGTGACTCCATCCCGGAGGCTGTACACGACGATGCTGACGAAGTTTGGCTGCGTGGTAATGGACGACGAAACCTACGTCAAAGCCGACTACAAGCAGCTTCCAGGACAGGAGTTTTATACGGCAAAAGGAAGGGGAAAGGTAGCAGATATTTTCAAGCACACGAAACTGTCAAAGTTCGCAAAGAAATATCTGGTTTGGCAAGCCATCTGTACCTGTGGCTTGAAAAGCAGCATTTTCATAGCTTCCGGGACTGTCAACCAAGAAATTTACGTGAAAGAGTGTTTGAATAAACGTCTGCTGCCTTTCCTGAAGAAACACGGTTGTTCCGTACTGTTTTGGCTGGATTTGGCATCTTGCCATTACGGTAAAAAGGCCATGGAGTGGTACGCGCCAACAACGTGCAGGTGGTTCCCAAGGACAAGAACCCTCCCAACACGCCAGAGCTCCGCCCAATTGAGAAATACTGGGCTATTGTCAAGCGGAACCTAAAGAAGACCAAAAAAACTGCTAAGGACGAGCAGCAGTTCAAGGCAAACTGGCTTTCTGCGGCGAAGAAGGTAGACAAGGTGGCTGTACAAAATCTGATGGCAGGGGTCAAGCGTAAGGCCCGGCAATTCGGATTTGGAAAAGCGGAAGCCTAACTGAATATTTTTCCTGAATTTTATACTAATTGAACTTGAAAAAGAAATTTAATTTGATTTTTTAAATAAACGATTTCACCGATTTACACGCGTTTTCCCTTGACCAAATTTTGACCGTATCACCCTTTAATTTCTTTGCATTCTTTCAAGAGAATTAAACTCGGTCAATATTTCGTGAAGTAAGAGCACTCCAAAGTTGACCATATTGTACTTGTTGTTTGAAAAAGTCGTTACTTCAGGGACATAAGATTGTTCATTTTGACCTGAACCGTGGAAAGGGCGAGAATGTGTGCTAGTTGCTAGTGTCGCGGTATGTTTTATTTGGTAATAAGAAAGTGGTTTAATTGGTAAACTAACGTTTGTATTTAAACAAAATGGACAAAAAGTGCCGATTTTTCATGGGTTTACCTTCACCCGCACTGATGAAACTGAACCTCTGCAGCATCAACCATAGTAACCCATGAGTTAGCAGGCAAAATTTGACAGCTCTTGGCACTATTAGACAATAATCAGAGCATCGAAAGAAAGCCCGGACCTGGATGGCCGACAACTCTGAGCAACAAGAAGCTCCAAAGCATGCTGAAGAGGATGACCGAGGGAAAAGTGGCTACATCGCTGCGTGCGCTTGGCCGGGAGGTCGGTTCAACCGGCCAAACAGTGAAAAAGTATCTGGCGAACATGGACATACAAGTCAGGAAGTGGAAGTCACGTCCACTGGTTTCGGAGCTGCAGGCAACAGGGACACAGTGGCAGCGGTTTAATAAGATGGTCAACTCGACTTTTCCGGCGAATCGCAACATGGCGGTGGTGATGGACGACGAGACCTATCACACCCTGGATGGCAACGACTGGCAGAGCACTGCGTATTTTACTTCCCCCACGAAGGAAGTGAGGTCCGAGGTGAAGTTCATTTCACACACCAAGTTCCCCAAGAACGTGCTGCTGTGACTGACAATCAGCGAGAAGGGGATGTCAAAGCCGCTCTTCAGGGCTGGCCGTGAACGGGGAAATTTATAGTACGAAATGCCGGCCGGAAGTTGCGTCGTTCATCAAGAAATACTATAAGGGCAAAGACGCAGTGTTCTGGCCGGATCTGGCGTCGGCCCACTACTCGAAGTTATCGTTGGAGGAGATAGAGCGGCTGAATATCGATGTGGTACGCAAGTCGACAAACCCGCCCAACGTTCCCCAGTGGCCTCTACGTCATCAAATGTGCAGAAGACGCTCGGCCTTTGACCGAAACCGTGCGATGTATCTCCACGACTACACCCTTCGAGGAATGCGCTTCAAACGTGACACAACAGTTAAGGATCTGAGAGTAATGCTTCTCTCCAAACTGTCATTTGATAACCACATTTCCTATATTGTTTCTAAGGCCTCATCGCGGCTACACTGAAAATTTATTTTCGTAGAGTAGCTTCCACGCGTTTCGTAAACATGGATTTTGTACATAGAACAAATGTCTCGTATATTGTATGAAACATTCATAATGCTTTTTATCTGGTGAAATGCTATAATTACACCTTTTTGTAAAATGCACGAAATGAACTTCGTGATGACCAGCCAATTGCTGCTTCTCTTTTATACCGCACTCATGCACGATGGTGTTTCTGCTGGTATGGGCGGAAATAATTTATCTATCCCAAAATAAAAATCAAAGCTCTGTCGTGAGCTATAACTTCATGCTCATTAATCAAAAATGTTCTAACGAGTCAGCGTGGCCTAGTGAGATCAACCACGGATTTAGAATCGGCACTTCCCAAATGTTCAGGTTCGAACCCTGTGTCTGAAACAATAAAAAAACGCTGGAAAATTCCACGTGCTTGCGCTTTTTTTGTCAATTACATTTTGAGTCGATAAAGTAGATCTGTCAGTCCTTCATGCAACCATTACAGAGACGTTTCTTTTTAATTTGTGACCAAATATTCGTAGCTCTTTGCATTGTTTCCGTACAATGTACGAATGTTCTTTCGGTGTCAACAAAAGCTTCGTGCTTTTGACAGTTGCTTTTGCAATTAATTACGAATGTATCTTCATAAAAAGAACAAATCAGTTTCGTTGCTGAAACAACGAATGGATTAGTGAGTATTACTTTCTATTTTGTAATATTAACTAAAATTAACTTTCAGTGTAGGATTCATCTTTCGCTTCACAACAAACTTTAAAGACGTTTATACACTGAAAATGTATTTTCGTAAAGTAGCTTTTACGCGTTTCGTAAACATGGATTTTGTACATAGAACAAATGTCTCGTATATTGCATGAAACAATCATAATGCTTTTTATCTGGTGAAATGCTATCATTACACCTTTTTGTAAAATGCACGAAATGAACTTCGTGATGACCAGCCAATCGCTGCTTCTCTTTTATACCGCACTCATGCACGATGGTGTTTGTGCTGGTATGGGCGGAAATAATTTATCTATCTCAAAATAAAAATCAAATCTCTGTCGTGAGCTATAACTTCATGCTCATTAATCATGATTGTTCTCACGAGTAAGCGTGGCCTAGTGAGATCAACCACGGATTTAGAATCAGCACTTTTCAAATATACAGGTTCGAACCCCATGTCTGAAACAATAAAAAGAACGCTGGACAATTCCACGTGGTTGCGCTTTTTTTTTGTCAATTACATTTTGAGTCGATAAAGTAGATCTGTCAGTCATTCATGCAACCACCAGAGAGACGTTTCTTTTTAATTTGTGACAAAATATTCGTAGCTCTTTGCATTGTTTTCGTACAATGTACAAATGTTCTCTTTCTGTGTCAACAAAAGCTTCGTGCTTTTGACAGTTGCGCGTGCAATTAATTACGAATGTATCTTCATAAAAAGAACAAATCAGTTTCGTTGCTGAAAACAACGAATGGATTAGTGAGTATTACTTTCGATTTTGTAATATAAACTAAAATTAACTTTCAGTGTAGTCTTAACGCACTATACTGCTCTTTGATTCGTTCTTTTTTTGTAGTACTGTGCTGACGTTTGGTCCCCTTTTTACCAAAATGCAGTTCAGAGGATCGAAGCCGTTCAGCGAAGGTTGATTAGTTTTGCTATGCTACATCTTTGTTGACGAGACCCTCGCAGATTGCCTATTTATGAAAGTCGGTGTTAGCTCATAAGCCTGAAATTTCACTCAAGGACCATCTACGGCAAACACGAGCCTGTGCTAAGCATGTGTCGCGTTTTAAACAGCTGTTATAACGTGTTTAATTTTAATGAATCGCGTGAGGTTAATAAGCGTTGTTTTCGAAGATGTATGTGTTGACTGTTGTATGCAATTCAATTTTATCTTATTGTCATTTGGATAAACAGTTTTATCTATTGACGAATCAATAAATTAATAAGCAACTCCGATGTATGACTCATTTCATTTTTCAGCACTCATCATGGTTCTACAACGGTAACAATACCAAACATCTAATCATTTATCTATGATCCCCTCTAGGTGCGCTTTTTTTCATGTACACATTGTTCGAACTTCATCCGCTTCAAAGTGTTCTGAGCAAAAATATAGCACGGGATAGTTTTTCGTGGCAATGAACATTTTATAAAAGTTCCGTTTTGAGGGGTTTCAATGTTCACTTTTTCCCTTACATCTATTCGCATTCTACTCTATACGTATACCAGCCTATACATATAGACTGTTCCGATAATTATTAATACACTAACGATTAACCATCAATTCAAATTGCATGCAGTAATCACCAAATTTTTGGCTGTCAGCTGGTGTTTACATCCAAATGAACTTGATGTTATTTTTTTGTTGGTCTTTGGATCAGAAAACTGACTAAGGAAGAAGATGTTGGGGCAGTTCAACGTGAATTTCGTCAGTCTACGTGAAGGAGTGTCTTCGAAATAAGTTGTTGACCATGATCAAACAGCATAACAGTCTATGATATTTTGGCTTGATCTTGTTTGCTGCCGTTCCCAAGTAACAATTTTAGTTTTATTCCAGCCGGATAGCACTCCTTCCAGCTTTGTTGATAAAATTTTATTCAGAACTGTTTTGCCCATCAACACCTCCTCTATGCATCTTTAATGCGGAAATGTGTACAATGTGGCTAACTCTATAGACGGTTGTGAAAACAAATTAACAAAACCTTTACAAGATCAAAAAGATTTTGATAATGTTCTAGTGAAACATGTTATGACCACTTAAAAACCGTCTTAAAACCTATTAGCTACCATCAAATTAAGCATAGGGCCAAATGGCCACAGCAGTCACACTTCACGGTGATATCGTGGTTGGTTTCTGTTGTTCTGCTTTGTTCGATTCTCTGCTTTTCTGATTCATTTAACAGTAAATAATATCTAAGAAAAAATTTCTAGTTATGCGGTAAATTTGGTTTTATAGCAAAATATCCAAAACAAATTGAGTTTTTTTTATAGTTTATCATATTCCAAATCATATGCGCATTTAGTTTATGGTGAATATTGGCACGACTAGATACAAAAATAAATGCGCCCCTGAGATTATGCGAGTTTACATCAACAAAAACAAATTTGATACCTATATAGTCGCTAAATTAATAATGAATTTCCTTAACATTTTTAGAATTCAATGAGGTTATCTTAAAAAATGCCATAGTTGGTCTCTGATTTAAAGTTCATTTGTATTAAATTTAAAATCTTGTATATTTATTTTTCACATTTCAATATTGACTGGAATATTGGAAGAAATCACAGTTTTGCCAAAAAGCCAATTTATCTTCGAAATGGCTACTATAAAACTATATGGTCATTTGGTGGCTTTCCTCAATGCCAATTGGCCGTTTAATGCATGTTCTGGAGGCAAAATGGTTGTAAAATTCTCTTTCAACTGACCATAATAAGCAAAACAGAATTTTACGTGTTCATGAAGTCAAAATAAAACCTTTGATAAGGCCAGTATCGACCTACAAAGTAAAAAGGTTACGGAATTTTGTTCAATATTACCAAGCGGAATTTTGACAATTGATCTGCATGGAACGAAATGTCACCTCCACCCACGGAATAATCGAGCGGAACATTATTCAGAAAGTAAAAGTGACAGCTCGCATTAGTTTACGTGGGAACCTTACAAATTCCAATTTTATTTTTCGTTCTTTTCAGGTACATACTGCTGCAGAAATTTCTTTTTTCGTTTACTTTTCCGTTGCAGTAAACGGAATTTAACATGGGTTTGGGGGTAAAAGAGAAGCCAAGGTTTTAAGATCGTTGTAAAGAAGCTGTGTAGATTATCAAAAACCTGACTAAAATTTGAAACCTATTGGCACCTCTTACTGCCATAATAGAATTAAATTGATTTCTTGTGGCATTCATAAAACCTTAATAAAACTTAATAAAGCTGCATAGTTTTGGCAATGTTACTTGGGATTAACTTAAGGTGCGCTGAAGTTGTACAAAAGGAACAATGTCGTATTGGTATCGAAGGAGATGAATCCACCAATCTTCTCTATGAAAAATTCCAGGCTTTGGCGAAGGTAAAGCTGATAAAATTCGTGAAATTGGCGGATAGTGTTAAAAAATTTAAGAAAGAGTGGCCCAAAGTGGTAAACATGGTAGGAGAAAGCACTCTGCAGAAGCTAATGAAAGAAAAAAAATAGAAAACTCCTCTACCCTACGAAAAATCAAGCAAACTGAAATGAAGATTTAGATTGTTATCAAATATTCTTGGGAATGAAATATTTTAAAACAGTAGGGTCTTTTTGAGAAAGAAACTGCATCTATATTTTCAGGAACAGTCTATATTCCATTTATGGTGTGGAAGTTTCAAACATGGGTTGATATTTTGCATGATGCAAGTAATGAGCGTAAAGATGAAAATAATTTCACACCAACAAAAGATTGAGGCAAAAGTTGGATCCGACAGTAGACCAAACTGGGAGGTGGCCCTAGCGAGGGGGGATGCAAACAACAAGAGCCAAACATCAGGAACTGCACCCGTTGCTGAAAGAAAAGTTGGTCGAAAAATTATGGCAACTGCATGGCAAAGTGTTATAGCTTTTACTTCCGCCGTTAACTATGGTCTTACAAATGATGGCGTAACGGCAGCAACCATCCGGGATGCCACATTGCCTTCAACCCTTCGTGTGCATTTGAAAGCCGTGGTGAATCTAAGAAATTTCCCACCGAAAGTGAGTGAGTGAAGTACAGAGCCCGCTGGGAACGTAGATAAAATTAATTCATAATTCATCGCCACAATGTTCCTCGATGCTTTTGCTCGGTTTACTATCTACGGATCCAGGGTGTTGTTTGCAAATTTAATGAATGGAGTTTTCGCGAGAAATGCTCCCATTTTGGACCAAGGCGAACACGAGAGTCAGTTTGGGAAAATGGGCAATGCAAGCTGTAGCACGCGCGGCCTTTTCACCTCGCTGCTGCTGCTGCTGCCGTTCGTTTGTTGAACATTGCTGTTGTTGTCGAAGGAGGTAGAAGCTATGTAGATCGAACTGTGCAAGTGCGAAAAGGAAACAGATTTGACAAGGAGAAGTCTTTCAATTATGTACGGCGTTATCTGTTTAGCGTGAGCTGATCCATGAAAATGAGATACTCGAGAGGAAGTTTTCCCTAGCTTTGTGATGGATTCTTTTCAAGAGGGGAGGTTTACCAATTCTATAGAGATGCTATGACGGGCAAATCTTTACAAGCTGAATGGAATGCTGCCAAGCTGAAGAGGTTTTAATCCGAAGATTGTTACATTATTTTAAATGAAACATTATGTTTGTCGATATCATAGCGGAAATTAGTTTTTTGATGGATATACATTTCAATTCAGGTCAAAACAATTTGTCTGTAAATTCATGAGCGATTTACCTATACATACATTTCGTACTCAATGGCTTCGAACTATACCATAATGGCGTAAGGTAATATTTGTAGCAGAATATGTGAGCATTTTTCAGATTCATTTATTATTAATTACAAGCATTATGAACATTCCACATGAAGTGTAAGCTGCGAACTAAGTGCGGCTATTTTTTGGTCGACACGATTAAATGCGCATTGGTATTAACGCGCACTGAAGCTAAATTGATCATTTTGAGGAGGGCACCAAGATCGTACTGCACAAAATGGTTCACAGCATGAGTAATAACTTTTGGGTCTCTGTAATAAAAAATGAATTGAACTCACTCAATCTATCTATGCTTATATTAGATGCAAACGCTGGAATTTCATGCGGTTCACCATCCACAAAGAATATCATGACAGGTTTCAATGTTCCATCCATAGTTTTCATGAAATTGAGGAATGTTTCAAGATTCATTGTTCAGCTTGTAATGATCACTTGAAAATGCGATGAGGGATCATTGCCCTGATATTCTTGAATGTAGCACGTTGTAAAATGTTTCTTGTCTTCTGTAACCAAACATGATAGAATTGAGTAAATGAGTAAAGGAGAAGAAACTCATCGGGAATTATCTTGTTGTGAGAATATCACCATGAAAGTCTCACATGCACATAGCGTGTTACCAATCACTATTTTTTTCGGTTCTCTTCCCTATTCTATGACAGCGAGCAATGTCATATGACATCCTAAGGTCAACTCTTCAAAAGCAGAAACTACCGAGACGACACAGAGCAATCAGTAAAGAACGGTATAAGCCATAACCAATTTTACTTCCAGCCAAATTTTTTAACACGAGGTAAGCAATTAAATGACCACTACAAAATATACTGAATATCCACGACCTAGTAAATAACGGGGAAAGGGAGGGACCATCAGGGCACCCAAGTGACACGATTTGGATAGGGAGCATAGGACTGCCTCCTCCCTATATTTCGCGGACCGAAGGCAGGCTCGTCGACCCCATCTATTAGGTTTATTCTGTCAATCGAGGGCTCGATTCTATGCTGTGGGTGTCAACTTGCTTTTGGAAAGAGCTTCTCTTCCCTATATATACGTAAGTGTTATCGGTTTCACGTAAGTGTATTTGCTTACGGGCCCACCCAAACTTTTTTGGCCCTTCATACAGGAGCTTGATTATCCTGATGTAGAAGAAGGTGTTCGCTCATCACCAAGAGTGGACAGTAGGCTGATGCAAAATTCGAAATGTTTGCTCCCCTAAGCTTAATCGACGCCAATTAAGGTCCTTAAAGTCCCCAAAAAATTTGAACATATTTGGTTTTAATTTGGCTTTGCACACGCTATTCAAAGTTTGTATGGGAATTAGTATGAAGAATCTCAAACTTACATTTTCAGATACCTAACATCTTGGTATTATGTCCTTAAACCAAATCTAATTAAGATTCATATAGTATAAGTTGTCAACTATTAAAATGCCGAAGATACCTGACATGTAAATTTTATACAAAAATAGTTATTCAACAAATAAAATAATAAGAAATAAACATATAAAATATGTATAAAATATATAAATATAAAATACATAAAATATATAAAATATATAATTTAATATTTATAAAATAATATACATAAAATATATAAATATAAAATATATAAAATATATGAAATATATAAAATAATAACAAAACAAAAATAAGAATAAAAAATCATACCTACAGTTTGTATTTTATGTTTTATTGAATAACTATTTTTGTATAAAATTTACATGTCAGGTATCTCCGGCATTATGATAGTTGACAACTTACACTATATGAATCTGTATTAGATTTGGTTTAAGGACATAACATCAAGATGTTAGGGATCTGGAAATGTAAGTTTGAGATTCTTCATACTAATTCCCATACAAACGTTGAATAGCGTGTGCAAAGCCAAATTAAAACCAAATGTGTTCAAATTTTTTGGGGACTATTAGGACTCAAATTGGCGTCGATTAAAATCAGGGGAGCAAACATTTCGAAATTTGCATCAGCCTAATATGCAGTGCAGTTTCAGCGGAAGCATTTTCGTTAAAATCAGCAGTGTCAAATACTAAAAGACCAGGAAAACCTATTATTCTAACTGACACTAAACACCCATGAATACAGTTCATCGAACCAAGCATAGAGAAACAAATTAGTACGATCCGCTGCATTCCGGGTCACTCAGGTATTGCTGGCAAGCATAGGCGTAACCAGGATTTCGAATAGGGGGGCAAGTTTTTTTTTTAGAGAGAGAGAGAGAGAGAGAGAGAGAGAGAGAGAAAAAGAGAATAACATCGTCTTCAACCAGTTGTGGCACACACGGAACACTTCACAAGGACAACGCAACGTCTCGTTGACCATTAGAGCAGGGACATTTTCAAGTTCCCATCACTGGAGCGGGAATTTAAGCCCTTGCCTGAACGACGGTTGAATTATCTTCTCTACTCTCACCCATAGTACTTCTAATACCCGTAAAATTTTCGCAACAAGATCCAATAATTCTAGGCTTGTTCTGGAATTAAAAAAAAACAGAAAGGATTTAAAAAACCTAGGGTTTTCCACATATTTCAAAACCGAACCGCATAAAATAGCAACCACGCTAAAATCTAACGGGTACTGCCATGTGTTGAAATATTTGCTTTACAGTGGTGTTGGATTTTTGTATAGGAAAACCACCGAGTTTGTTAACAGTTTGTATTGAAAATGTACTCTTCCTCCACGACCCTCTCACCCACACTGAAAATTATTTTTTTCTATTATTACGAAATCAAAAGTAGGACTTGATGATTTCTGCACCGAAATTGAATTGTTCTTTCCAAAAAGCTACCTTCGTATTCAATGCCACACGCGTAACTGTCAAAAGCACGAAGCTTTTTTTGACACAGAAAGAAACTTCGTTCGTTGTACGAAAACCACACAAAGTGCTACGAATATGTTTTTACCAATAAAAAAGAAACGTCTCTCTGGTGAATGCAGCATTGACTGACAGATCTTTTGTATCGACTCAGTATGAAATCGAAAAAAAAAACGCAAACAGCGAAGAGTTGTTCAGCATATTTATTAATGTTTTTGACAAGACGTTACAAGTTACTTGATTACTAAGTTTGAACTAATAACTATCAATAGCGCTCTAATTTGTATTTTGGGATAAATGGGCGTTTCAATAGAACAATTTTTTTATGATAGTTTCAAAAATAAGTTCGTTTGTTTTTTTTCAATTACATGCTGGAAATTGTTATACTTACTTTTAAAAATTTCAAATGTGTTTTAAACTTCAAATAATTAAAAAACAATGCACACAATGTGCTGTAAATTCACCAGCAAGGCAACTTTTTTCCGAAATCAAATTTTGAATGAGATGTAATGAATATCGAAATTGATAGCAGCTTTCTTCTTGGTTCATGCGAGTGTTCACGACTTTTTGTGGTATGTATATGATTGATGAACTTTTTGTTAATGAACCTATTCATCTTCTTCTTGTTTTATGCCATTGTCATGCTAAACAGTAAAAGAGTGCTTTTGTTTGTATTCTATTCCAAAATTTTAAATTGATTCGCATAAATTGTTCTTAAGAAGCTCCTATTTTCTTGATACAGTTGTTAAAATTAAAAGTTTAAGAAAAAAGAGGTTGCTTCGAGCATCGGCTGTGAACGGTTTAGTCAATGCTTTATTAAGCCCTATTTTGCGTGCCCTATGGCACGTTTCGTATTATTTCAGTTTTGTGAGTGATCGAGTGTGCAAAGAAAAAAACAACAACAAAAATGTGTCCTGGTGAGATGTGGTGGATAGCGGGAGAGTGGACCAATTAATTGTGATCCATAATATTGGTTTGCCATGCTCGCCGTACCACCATATCCTGGAGCAATTAAATCACTATTCCCTTTTGTGAGTGGCTCCAACAGTATATTTACTGTTGATATAAAAACGTTCAAATAAGAAATCGACACTATATAAAAATATTTTACTACACGCCGGGTGAAATCAGCTTATCGTTTACTCAAACCAACCCAATCATATTATTCAACATTCTGTTGAACAAGCGAGTATCACGTCAACACATGCCTACAAGCGAGTATCACGTCAACACATGCCTACAAGCGAGTATCACGTCAACACATGCCTATCCTTTCCTTATTTGACCTGCATTCGGGCGAGGCAGGTGCCAATTATTGCCTTAGTTTGAGATCACCAGTTTTTATATATTGAGGATTTATGCTAGTCCCACGCATCATATGTTGCTTCTCTGTGTAATAACAGCTGATGTGGCAGCAGCAAAGTAGCAACCACGGGTGGACAATCATGCTTATTATCTTGCACATGCTATGAGCGGATTAAATCTTTTAATATGATAGGACAACTGCAACTTTTCGCTCTGATGAGCATGCTGTCTTGCATACTCACACGCTTATGTAATGACTGATTCGAAAATCGGATACGAGTCGTCGCGTCTCGCCCGGATAATATCGTAGCATAATATTAAAATCTCATGGATACCGAAATAATATTTTAAAATACTGAATCAAACTATATAGTTATTATATATTATTAATAACATGATACTTCAGTACCGTAAAACAGAAAAGCATTGATCAGCTACGTAACACTTACCAGTTTGGCCCATATCATGAATAGTTTAAATAAACATTTTCGATTTAAAACACTTTCTAACTATGAATTGTGTTTCTTTATCAAGTATTGTTTGGCTTCCGAAAGCTATAACATTGAGTAAAATATTCAGTTTGTTGATGGCCAAGAACTAAAAATTGATTTGAATTTAGCTTTTTCAAGTTTCAGCTAGTGGGGAAAAAAGCAGCCAATGCTCGTCAAATAGTTACCATTAAAGGTGTAAAATATCTCTATTTTTTGGATACGTCAGGTTTTCTAGCTTGTATTCTTGATTAAAGGGAAAAGAGTGTCATAACATTTTTAGTCGTTACTATTTGAAAAAAAAATCTCATTGATGTTCCCTTTTTGCTACTACTTCTAGTTACAAAATGTTTTGATTTTCATATTCCGCTTTTTCATTGAGGCAAAGAGTTCATCTCACAAACATTAAAAATATATAATAAAGATTCAAACAAACATTAACATTCTAAAACTAAAATCAAAAGTTAGGGGAGGGGGGGTAACGGCCCCACCCTGCCCCCCGTTGGCTACGCCTATGCTGGCAATCATAAAACACATCTTGAATTAGAATGGCACCATGGCTAGGTCCAAATGCGACGAACCAAGCAAACACCCAATAGAATGATCGGAAATGCGCCTCAGATTAGAATGGCACCATGGCTAGGTCCAAATGCGACGAACCAAGCAAACACCCAATAGAATGATCGGAAATGCGCCTCAGAACAACGAGTTTTTACTTGGATTATAATAGGGCACCCACATACAATTGATAAACCACGACCTGTATGCAGCTAATGTGGAGTTCTGTAGACGTTGAATTGTTCGTTGTTTTTGCTCGCAACTATTCACTCGTACCATTCCCAAGCAACACCAAACCATCATAATTAGTTGCAGCAACTTCATTATGACCTAATTGTGTCATATTGAAGTGACTTTTACTGCTTTGAAACAAGTGTGCTACTAGGGTTGCGAGGCAAGAAATCTAGCTGTTGTAAATAAATAATTGTAGCCATTTTTCGCCAAGTGTTCAACAAAGACGGTTTTTTTTTTCATCTAGTACTGGTAGTATTTTACGATTGAAGCTTGGCTTAATCAAAATCAAACAATGAAACATGTCGGCGGAAGAAAACAAAACCTGCCTAGTATTCACCGCAATTGTTCAATACGACACAAGCAATGCATTCCAAATTCACCATGCGATGGATTGAAAACAAGAAACTTATTCAAAATTCATTCACCGACTAGACGGGTAAGCCCCTCTTCCGAACTTAATTTAAGTGCAAAATCTAGTTTTAAAAAAGATAAAAAAAATCGTACCAGGTCCAATGCACATTGGAATAATTTTGGGATAATCGGTCAAAAAAAAAACTTATAGTTCGATGAAAATGACTTCCACAGATCAGTGCTCGCTTCCTTACTTAGAGTCTATAAGAGTGTAAATTCGGGACAAGTAAAACAACAGGTAGAGATATGGGTAAGCGGTCCAATTTGAAATCTGTCAGCAAACACTGTGGAAAGTGCACACATTTTGAAAGCGGAAGCGAAATGATCTTCAAAACAGACCGGCACATCTGCCGGAAGCGTGAAATACGGAAAACAAGAAGAAGCGGGCGGTTGAGAAACGAGAATTTTCACTCCGGCTCATGAATAGCAATAGGAGTAACGTAGAAACACCGCACAGCATTCAGGCGGGTTGCATTCAGCAATCTGATGCAATTCAAGCTGTGGTGTGAAAAATAAGGGCAAGAGGAACGGAAAAGTTTATCAATGAAAGAAAGTGGTTGCAATTGAAAAAGCAGACCAGAGAATGTACGAACGTTTTCTAAATAACTAAATTCAATTTAGCAAATGAAGAATAGCATGCTTCTTCGTCGTTTCTTTCTGAGTTCATGTTTATCACTTGTGTGAACTTGCTGAGGGTCTACTGTACTAACCAACACTGCGTATAATCACATAAAATGAACAAGTAGGCATTACCAAATATGATAAAGCTTGTTGGTGCAATTTTCATGTGAATATTGTATATCATAGTCAATTTAGTGAAGTTCCTTTCAAGATAGAAGCAGTTAGAGTGGAGCTTGTATTGTTTGCGGCATTAGTTGAATATATGTGTGAAAAAAAAGTTGCCGTTCAGGATTGAATTTATACGCAAATACATTCACACTGGACAGCGTAGTCATTTCAATTATTACAAAAAGACATATGCGACTGATATGTATGTTACAAAAGCCCGATATCAAGTTAAAATCAAGCAAATTAGTTTATTCATGTTTCATGAATAAACAACAGAGGCAAATAGATTCCGTAATGCCACGATGAAACCATCGGTTTCAACGTGGCATTACGGAATCTATTTTGTTTTGTTGTTTTTTTTTTATTCCTATTTGATTGATCGTTTTGAAGAGAGCTTGAAAATAACTTGAAGAAACCTTAATTATAATAATCCGTCCACTATATCACAGAACATTGCGATTCGTTGAGTGGAATTTTGATAATGATAGCATTGGTTGTAGACCAACATCTTCTCGTGTCCTAAATGAGCTATAATAATATCCGCCCTGTCAGCTTTGACGGATACCGTTTCCAAGAGAACCGTCCATCTTCCAATCTATTTTCAGACAGGCAATATCGTAAAATTTCTCCATCGACCACACGGAAATTACAATACTGCGTGGGAAATTGTTCAATTTTGGATGTCAGTTCTTGGTACACCTTGTCCACTTCCACCGTAAATATGGTTTCAACCGATCTCAACAGACAATCAGCCAACACGTTATTTTTCCGTTTCCTGTACTCCAACTGAATGTCGTAGGACTTTATTTTTAAAACCCACATCAACGGCATAGCGTTTCCTGATTCCACGCCAATTGAAAATAACCATAAGAGGCTGCGAGCATCCGTGATTACTCGGAATCTTGTGCCTTCTACATAATGACGGAAATGTATGGCCAGCAGAACCCGAAGGCACTCCTTCTCCGCGGTGGAATACTTCCGTTGCGTGCTACTTAATTTTTTGCCAAAGTAAGCTATAACTCGAGGTTGACCATTGTGTTCCTGTATTAGCGCTGCTCCTACAACGAGATTCGATTCAATGAAAAACGGCAAGGAAAAGTCTGAGTTGCCTAGGATTGGTGCTGCTATCAAGGCTGCCTTTAAACTTCCAAACGCAGCTTCTGCTGCCTCCGTCCAGACAAATTTCTGTTTCGAATTTTTTCAACAAATCGGTGTAACAATTTCACAGTAGTCGGTAGAAACCTGTCAGTCCTAACAACCGTCGAACGTCTTTGAAATTCTTGGGCCGTGCATAATGGGAGCAACTCTGGCTTTGTCTATCGACACTCAGTCCTTCGTCAGTAGGTATCCAAATAAACAACATGGTTTCTGCAAAATCTGTTCTTTTCCAACGAGATCGTCAAGTAAGCCTTTGCTAATCTCTCACCTACGATGCCCAATAACCGAATATGTTCGCTGAATTTCTTTGTGGCGATTACTACCTATACCATCTAGGTACACAAATACATAGGGTTCGATATCAAACCCTCTTACCTTATACATGAGACGACACGTTGTGAAAGGGGCGTTATTTAACCCGAAAGGACAAACTTTGAAACGATATAGACCTTTTGATGTGCGAAACGTCGTGAAATCCCGGCCCTCTTCTTTTAGAAGAATTTGGAAATATGCGTCTTTCAGGTCTACCACAGAATAATAAGGAGTGTATCGAAAATAAGCTATCCACAAACTTTCTTTCAAATTATGTTGAAAACCGATATTTTATTCATATAAAAAATTGATGCTTTATTGTACGAGGTTAAACTTGAACATAATGAAGACCGGATGAAATTTAAGTTATTCCTTCACGAATTTTCGAACTTTGGATCGAATGCTCTTCATCAAGTTCCGGACAAGTGTTGCATCGCATTTTTTGGACGCTTGAGCCCAAATTTATTTGAACCCCTGCATGTTCCCAGCTGCCTTACCAGTCTTCTTGAAGACCCTCTTCACGATTGCCCAGTAACGTTCGATGGGTCGAAGCTGAGGGCAATTTGGTGGATTGATATTTTTCTCAACGAAATCTATACTCTTTTCCGCAAGCCAATTGAGAGTGGTTTTGGCATAGTGAGCCGACGCTAAATCCGGCCAAAACAGTGGAGGTGTACGATGCTTGTTATATAAAGGCAACAATCTATTCTGGAGACACTCAGATCGATAGATTTCCGCATTTATAGTCCCGGTGGTGTAAAAAATGGTTGTCTTCAAACCACAGGAACATATTGCTTGCCATACCAGTACCTTTCGACCGAATTCCTCCACTTGAATCGACCTGTCAGCATCGCTCACATCCTCCCCAACGACGGCAGTAAAGTATTGTGGACCTGGAAGGGGTTTTGAGTCCTCCTTTACATAGGTCTCATCGTCCATCAAAACGAATGCATCCGGACGCTGCAAAAGACGCGAATACGATATCCGGGCCCTTGTTGCTGCTCGTTTCTTCTGTTCTGCACTTTGTTTCGAGATTTTCTGCTTCTTGTAGGTCTTCAGGTGGCTTCGCCTCTTGATACGCTGGATCATTCCGAAACTCGTTCCTGCTTTTTTGGCCAAATCACGTATTGACATTTATTTGTTCTTCATGATTAGAGATACCACTTTATGCTCCAGTTTCGGGTTGGAAGAACTGGGTTTTCTGCCTCTTCTTGGTAGCTCATCCAAAGAATAGTGTTCCCCAAACTTATTAATGATGGTTTTAACACTCGCATGATGAATTCCAAACCGCTTCGCCAATTTTCGCATAGTAATACCTATCTCACTTAGCCATGTGTCCAGAACCTTAATTTTCACTTCCTTTTCAATACACTCCTTATTTAGCTTTACTCAATCGATGAAATTTTTCTCCCATATTCCTCATTGGGTATGAGTACTTTTTGGTAAGGGCATTTATTCTCCGAAAATCAAGGCAAATCAGAAGTTTCCCATTCGCCTCACGAGCTGGAACCAGAGCACTGGCCCATTCGCTGGCGCATCCTTCTATAGCAACTATTCGCCTATAACGCTCTAGTTCTGCATCCATTTCGGCTTTTATAGCTGGAGAACATCGATAGAGTGGCTACCGCCTCGGTTTTGCTTCCTCGTTTAACACTATCTCGTGTTGTATCACGAATGTCCTCCCTAAACGGAATTCTGTCGTACCCGGAAATGTTTTGATGTCATCTGCCAATTGTTTTTGTTGCTCTTGTGTCAGTACGTGTTCGGTTTTGATAGCTTCTGGAGTTGTTTTCGATGGTTCTGGAAGTTCCCATGCCGGGAATTGTCCGGAGTTGACATTTTGAGAGCTGGAAGTGTCTGAATGGGAAGCACTGATAATTGAATGGTACGATTACCGTTCTCAGTATATTCTAGTCTTCTTTCCAGCCTTCTGGACTTTGGATCATTGGTTGAATTCCGAACGTCTTCCAAAAGTTATACCCTAAAATAAGGTGTCTTGCGACTTGCGGAACTATCAGCGTTATGATAATCTTCGTTACCCCTCGGAATTTCATTGGTAAGTATCTTAAGCTTTTGTGCACTTGTATCCACCGTCACAATTTTGACCGGGCTATGGTGTACTTCCAGGCCATTCTCATCTGCTATACTTGTTAAATTCGTTACACTAACGCGTGCACCCGAATCTAACAGCGCGGCAAAGTCTTTGTTGAATATTTTTGCTGCAATATGTGGACACATGTCCGTGTGGACCATTACCTCGCACAAGTTCTGATATCGATCTCCAAAGGGAGTCAGGTCTGAACCCGCAGGAACTATGGACATTTGAGTGTGATCGTTCCATACCTTACACTCCGTATTTAGTTTCCCGAATTACCTTCATTCTGCCCTCTACCGTCCCCGGAATGTTTTGCACATGTGACCACTGTCTATCCCTGCGTCCCACACCAATAACAAAATAGTCTATTTTTCCGGTACAATTTCTCCACAAGTGTCCCCTTTTCCTGCAATTCCAACACAGGTGTACTTGTAAGAATCTAGAAGTTTCTCTAGCATCTTTCAGCTGTTACTACGAACTGTGCCGACTCTTTATGTTTTCGATCTTTATCAAATCTATTATCTATAGCGTTTACATTCTCCGATTCTGACTCTGAGCTATACGATTCGTTTTCCGTCTTCTCTACACCGTGTCCAATATATTGTCATACAAAATCAAACTTTATTTATTTCAAATCGATAATCCAGATTATATTGATAACTTTACCCATTATATTGCAATGTAATACTGATCAACTACAGCATATGGTTTGGAATAACACCGCCTTTAACCTTCTTGAACAGCTCCAGACGTTTTTCGAAACCGTCACTTCCATCGGCATTTCGTCCCAAATTCGTTTGATTACGGTTTTGAATTGGTTCATATTAGACGTCCTGTGGTCATTTAACTTTGCCAGCATGTATGACCGTACGAAATAATAAATACCAGCCCTGAACGAGATTTGCAGTATGCGATGGCGCTCCGTCCTGCTGAAACACATAGTGATCATCTCCAAACACCTCTTGTACATATGGTTTGACAATTTTCTCCAAAACTTCAGTTTTATAATATACGGCAATCACGTTAACGCCTTTTTCGATGAAAACCAGTGGTAATTTGCCTCGCTTGTAAATTCCTCCCCAAACCATCACTGACGCAGCACTTTGGAACCGTGGAATATTCCTATCACTCTCTGGAACAGTTCTCGAAGAGAGAGCCCACAATCTGTCGTGTTGGACATTGTGGGATTGTTGCAAGACGAATAACTTTTTTCTTCCCCACCGTGCCGCGACAAAAGCAGACTAGCTTTCGAGTTGAGTAGTTGCACAGCACCAATGCAAGGAAAAAGTGTATGAGAATATATTGGACACAGTGTATATTCATGTTGTGAATCGCATTCGGTCTATTTGGTTCATCGTTAATCCATCCACTGAAAATTTATTTTCGTAAAGTAGCTTTCACGCGTTTTGTAAACATGGATTTTGTACATAGAACAAATGTCTCGTATATTGTATGAAACATGCATAATGCTTTTTATCTGGTGAAATGCTTTTATTACACTTTTTTGTAAAATGCACGAAATGAACTTCGTGATGACCAGCCAATCGCTGCTACTCTTTTATACCGCACTCATCCACGATGGTGTTTCTGCTGATATGGGCGGAAATAATTTATCTATTCCAAAATAAAAATCAAAGCGCTGTCGTGAGCTATAACTTCATGCTCATTCAAGATTGTTCTCACGAGTCAGCGTGGCCTAGTGAGATCAACCACGGGTATAGAATCAGCACTCTCTAAATATTCAGGTTCGAAACCCATGTCTGAAACAATTAAAAAAAAGCTGGACAATTCCACGTGATTGCGCTTTTTTGTCAATTACATTTTGAGTCGATAAAGTAGATCTGCAGTCCTTCATGCAACCGCCAGAGAGACGTTTCTTTTTAATTTATGACAAAATATTCGTAGCTCTTTGCATTGTTTCCGTACAATGTACGAATGTTCTTTCTGTGTCAACAAAAGCTTCGTGCTTTTGACAGTTGCACGTGCAATTAATTACGAATGTACCTTCATAAAAAGAACAAATCAATTTCGTTGCTGAAAACAACGAATGGATTAGTGAGTATTACTTTCGATTTTGTAATATAAACTAAAATTAACTTTCAGTGTATGCGTAGTATTCCACCTTTCGCAAGTTACTGACTGTGTTACAGGCTAGTTTGGAACGATAATTTATTTATTTATTTATTTATTTATTTATTTATTGATATAATTTCAACTGACTTAACATCTTATTGGAATAGGGAAAAGCAATGTGGCGTAAAAACCCCCTATTTCTAAATCGTACACTACATAAATCAACATGAATTGAAGGAATACAAAGCAAGCAAAACTAAATTAATTCTAGTACACACAAAAATTGTCAGTAAACTTAAAATAATCTGTTGTGATGGAATCAGTCGTCTAGTGTCTTCGCCGTTAGTGCCAGTACGTAGTAAATGCCACAATTACTGAACTAGCGTCTCGTCATCCAACTACGCTGAATCCGGTGACGGAAGGTCTCAGCGGAACAGTTGAAGTCAAGCAGAGCGTAAAGGTTATTGAAGCGCGTTGACATGAATCGAATTGGATCGTGTTGGCCGTAGTTTGCTGCACGAGTACCGAGCTGCAGAAAATTTCTTGTTCGCAGAACTCGTTCAGGAGCATAGATGAACAGTTCGGCCAGAGTTCCTGGAGAGTCGGTTTCACCTAGTAGCACTTCTGCTGCGAAAACTGCTTGCATGACTGTACGCCTAGGCTCCAATGTTTCAATAACCAAGAGTGAGCAACGATCCTGGTACGCTGGAAGGTTGACAGGATCATTCCACGGCAGATGACGGAGAGCATAACGGACAAATTTTCTTTGGACTGCTTCAATCCTCGCAATTCTAGATTCTTTGATACGGGCACCAGTTAGGTGGAAGTATCAGTACAACCTCGTTGAAGAAAATTGAGAACAGCAGTGGTCCCAAGTTGCTGCCTTGAGGTACGCCCGACATATTAGTAAAGTAACTCGGGCTGAGCCGATCTTCAGAGTACAGAGTAACCTGTCCGTTAAGTAAGATTTAGACCAACGAACTAAGTTATTTTACACTCCAAGTTTGTCTAACTTTGCCAACAGTATAGCAGCCTTGAGACTCGTGTAAACAACGTCGACCTGCGATCCAGCTTCTATATTCCGGAGACACGACGAAACGAAAGGTGCAAGGTTGGTTGACATCGATCTTCTGGGGTGAAATCCATCTTGATCAGAAGAGATGTAGTGTCTGCAACTAGCAAACAACAAGTCGTTGGCGATGATCTCGAAGACTTTTGAACAGGCACAGAGCGATGTGATTCCTTGATAATTTTCGGCATTTTGTTTATCTCTTTCTTGAAAATCGGGAACATGAACGAAGATTTCCAACGTGTTGGATATTTTCCCTGGCGTAACGAGATACTGAAGAGCTTCAAAGGAGGAATCGTAAACACTGCAGAGCAATTCTTTAGTACACATGAAGGAATTTCGTCAGGTCCTGCCACGTTTGAGAGTTTCAGCTTCTGGATTGCGGATTCAACAAGGTCCAATTTAATCGCAGGAATATTGAATTCAAACGCGTCTCTGGAAGTATCTCTGAGTGCTTCGCTGACTTTGGTTCTCGAATACACTTTTGAAGGGCTCAGAAAGGAGTTCACATTTGTCCACTGGTGTGCTGGCTATTCTGACGCCAAGATGAATTTCAATGACCAGAATAACTTTGGGGTGCGTCGAAGGTTAGATTGGATTTGTTTTGAATAATTCTTGCGAAGAAAACGATTGTACATTCGGTAATGGGTACGATCTGTCGAGAAAATTCACTTGGTGAATTGATTTCGAGTTCTGCAGTACTTATAAAGAGCCTTCGATCTCACACCTAGGTAATCAGTTCATCGACAGTGGAGTACGAGTCAAGGAACTGACAGTTGACTTGAGACAAAGATTGACTCATAGCAGCAAAATCAGTTCTACGGATATTCAGGCCATGTGGATCAACGATGTTATCGAAAGTAATAGGTTCTGATAGATTGATAGTAATCTCTAGCGCAGGATGATCGGCGTCGAGGTTAATTGAAGGTTCGGAGGTTTCGACAACAGCACATTCCATTACGGAACTTCATTTACCAACACAAGATCAAGCAGTCTCGAGTTACGATTTAACGTTGAATTTATTTGCGTTGAATTATGAAGGCTAAATCCATCCATCAAAGCACAGCAGACAGGTGGCATATGTGAACGAAGAATATCAATTGTACGATCACCAATCGTGAGAACATTCCAAACGTACCCAGACTGGTTGTAATCGCCAAATAGTAAAGCTTGCTTCAGATAGAATTGGAACAATAACAATTGCCTGTATTTCAGTTATTTATTATTGAATTCAAGATCTTTTTTTGTAGCGTTTTCTTCATAATTTTAAGAAAAAATACGGATAAAATTATTCATCACGGTTTCGAAGGAATTCTCGAATTTTTCCTGTAACACGGCTCATTAGGCGGCGCACACTTTCTTCGTCCATCGTTTTAGCTATCTTATTCCACCAGGTCTTCATCTGATTGATGTCCTTGACAACCTTTCCCTTTGCCTTGAGTCTCCTCTTCATGATTGTCCAGTATTTCTCAATAGGGCGGAACTGGGTGCAGTTGGGTGGGTTAAGGTTTTTCGGAACAACCTGGACCCTTTTCTCTGCATACCATTCTTGAACGACTTTGCTGTAATAACAGCCATGCCAAATCTGGCCAAAACATTACGGGATGGTCGTGGGATCGAATGAATGGCAAAATTCGTTTTTGGAGACACTCTTTTTGGTATAGTTCCGACGTTATTGTCTTATTTGTAACAAAAACTTTCGTTTTTTTGCCACAGCTGCAAATGCCCTGCCAAATCATGAATTTTCGTGCAAATTTGTCGGCAAAAACAAGTTTAAATTTGGCTGGAACATCCCCCCGAGCCGTTGCCAAGTAAAATTTTTGACCTGGGATTTGCCCGAAGTCAGCCTTGACATACATTTCATCGTCCATCAGAAGACACCCGTCGAACTTGGTCAGCACCTGGTCGTATAGCTTCCGAGCACGGATTTTGGCCACACTATTCTGTTTTATGGTCCGATTTGGCTGTTTGCTAGCTCGATACGACTTGATTCCTTCCCGGAGTCGAGTTCTCCTCACGGTACTATGGGCAGCACCGAATTTTCTGGCCAAATCACGGTCCGACAGATTGGGATTCCTCTTAATCGTCTTCAAAATCTTACCACGCTGTTTCCGGTCGACAGTGCCACTCCGACGATTGGCTTGAGGCTTCCGAATCGTCGTCAATGTTTCCTTATACCGTTTGATAACGCGCCATACGGTATTTCTGGGCAATTTCAGCTGTTTAGCTAGCCTAGATGCAGACCACAATGGATTTTCCAAATAACTGTGCACAATTTTTTCCCTTCTTTCGGCTTCCATGTTGATTGTTTACAAAGTACAGTCGATTTCCGGAATGTCAAAAATACATACGTGAAGCTGACAAAATTCCCGACACGTGGGCGCCAAGAACTTTCAAATCCGTCCACCAGGAGCGCCACAATATGAACAAAAAATTGTTCCAATTCTAAATGAAGCAAGTCTTAAAGCGTAGTCGTTGTAATGTAAACACGATAACACAGCGCCAATCGAATTGATATGGTTCTTAATACTGCTAATCAGATTTCATATCGGGATGTCAGTACATGGCGCCAATACTTAACTTCCTGTGTGAAGTTATTATGTGGACCCATAACTGTTCCAGTGAAGGGTTAATAGGAGTGAGATCCAGGCAACTGTGAAATCTTTCGCCAATCACCAATGCCTTCTCTCTTTTTTCTTTCATGTTCTTTTGCACTCTTCCCTATACAATGACCAATGCCATATGGGGCAAACATAACAGGTCTTGATGGGAATCCTTTAAATATCCAGGATATCTTGGTGAAAGCAGAACGCTAACCAGTCAGACACCGCAAAGGATTTTTAGACAATTGAGAGGTGGTAAGTGCTTTCAAAAAGCGGAGCAAAATAGTTAATTGTTATTCATTTTTTCTCTCTATCATTTTTTTTTTGATCCTACATTATATATAATTTAATCTAGTTATGAATTATATACATGGTCACATCACTTATCAAGGTGAATCCTGATCCATCGAGCCCTACCCTAATAACATAGAAAACTCTTCTTCCTGTGACCTTTGTGGTATGCAGAGGTAAACACGGTAACTAAACAGCAAAGGTCACACTCACTTTCCTTGCAAGGACTTGGCCAGCGCTGTTATTGATTATTAAAGAAATTGAGTCACTGAAACGTGTACAGTAAGAATGTTTTTTTTTTAAATATCTTTATTAGGGTGACTTTTAACCTCCTGGACTGTTCGTCACCCCTAGTGAACACAGTGCGAGGCGGGAGTGAACTGTAGTGCAAATGGCAAGAACATTTTCAAATCTCAAGAAAAATAAATTAAAATTTAAACTTCGTCTTCGGTTGAAATAAAATGTTTTAAAGTCCTCCCGATGACGTATCATCTTCTTCTTCTTTTAGCATTTCAAGCTTATTGCTTTTAAGATTCGCTTATTGCTTACTCTCAACTTAGTGTTCTAAATGCACTCCCACAGTAACTAATTAAGAGCTTTCGATGCCAGGTACCATAACAAATGGTACAAAATGGTACAAAATACAAAATTCCTAGACCAGGAATCAAATTCAGCATGGTATTGCTTTGTAGCTGCGCCGTTACCAAATGAGGACCCGTGACATATCAATATTAAATATTATATTGGCTTTCTAATAAACGTCAATCTGTTTTCGCATTCCTGCTTCTTATTGAAGCAGATTGTTTCCCTCATCTTCCCCTTTCCTTGCATTTATACCAAGAATAAAAAAAACACAAACCATCTGCACTTAACCGAAAATAAAAACGCCTCTGAGTAGTGTTTTATTTGCGTAATTACACAAATCAGAAAACGTGAAAAATCCTCTCTGACAGCTCATAAATCTTTTGTTATATTCATTTGCGCAGAAAGAATAAATTCCATAAAAATTAATATTCCGAATTAAACAAGTTCCCACGCCGAGCTGAAGCGGGAGAGAAAACAAAAACGCCGGCACCGAACGCAGAAGCTCTCCTGCGAGGTTTGAATTAAAAAATGAAGACAAGTGAAAAACTTCAACTTCCATTGCGCGCCAGCAAGCAAAGTTCATATCGTCATTAATCATTGCCGCCGTTTCCGCTTTGCATTTGCACTGGTCTGGGCTGACTTCCCACCATCGCCACCCACACCGTCGGGGAAAACTCAAACATCAACCGATACACTTTGCCACTCACGTGCGTTCAATATTCCGAGGAAAACACTAGCACTGGTGCTCTTCTCTGTTGCTTTTGTCTTCTGGCTGGCCCCATTCAGAGTGTGCAAATCGTTTTTTACGTTGATTGTTATTTATTTTTGCGTTTATTTCATTCCTTGCATTTCCTAGCAAAATCGGAATAACGTTCGATGCCTACGGTGCTAACTATTCAACTCCAGACAACTGAGCAGCGTGAACTGACTAAGGAGACCTTCTCTGCGTAATCCGTTACACCATCGAGAACTCGGCATTTCCAACGGCATTGCCGCTGATTTCATTTAAAATCAATTTGCCTATCTTTGCCTGTAAGAAGATGAGTAAATAATCATGAAAATTTCCACTCATCTCCCTTCAAACACGTTGTAATCCCATTGGCTGCATCTCGTAATTCTTTTTATTCAACATGGTGTTATTGTTTTGAAAACCGCTTGTAATATACAATCCTACTATATACGTGCCGGATGTAAATCCCACAAAGTTGAACAAAAACAGAAACCTAGCAGCTTATTCTCGGCTCAACCATCCATTTTCCAACGAGTGCGCATTAGTACATTTGTACGTACTCGTTAGATGCACTTGTATTGTTTTCTTAATTCTCCACCCAACTGTAGAGACTGTAAAACGACGACAAGCCATACACAAAAACAAAAGCAACAAGAGAACAGTAGCATCAAAGCATAACCACCACGGTCACTTCATAAACCAACCGAAAGGGACTGAATCCTGCAATGATGACATGAACGTGTGTGGTTAGTCGTAGGATACTTTTTCACATGCTTTCCCTGGACGGGGTGTTAACGCTTACATGAACTTATCATGTTCTTGTACGGCATTGTGAGCGTATTGTTTAACTAGGAACACTGAAATAATCTAACCAGTTTGGTGTTTGAAAGGCATGTGGTATTATTATACTGTGACTAAATCTACGATGTAAATGAAAACTTGGTGCCTTTGGAGCTCATGGATTCATGAAAGTTAGACTGCTTAATGGAAGAAAAAAATAATCTTGTTTCAATAATTCGTTCAAATAGTCGATATTTTCTTAATAATATATGTAGGGTAGATGTACCAATTATAGCTATAGTACCAGTTATGGCTATAGTAAAGGCATTTTACGATTTTTTTCGAATAATCTTCGTATAATCAATCAGATAAAGGACACTATGTATTCTCTGATGTTAATTACACGTTAATTACTGAAGAAAATATATAATTGCATTAAAATCTTTTCAAAACATGCTTGAAATATGCACCTACATGCGTAACAAGTTTTTGTTAACAAATTGCTAAGAAACAGTCAACTTAAGTTTTGATTTGTTACTGTAGTTTAAAAATTTTGTAACATTTTTTTGTGCAAAATAGTCGTGGACATGTTGAATTTTCATGATATTACCTCAAAACGTTTTGTTTTTACAATAAAAATATGATTTTTAAGTATGACTATAATTGGAACAATTTTACTTCGGTGTACCAATTATCGCTACAGGCGAAACGACACGCAGCAACCCGTTCATTTTAGCCATAGTGCAATGTTTACATCGGCGGTTTTTCAGTTTTCAGTTTCAGTTTTCAGTTGATTTCACGTGATTTCTTCTGTTATTCGAGCTTTCAAATCTCAGGTAATAATAACTATTGAATTTTCTGGGGTTAAAACATAATGATCTCTTTCCTAACTTGTAGAATGCCGAAAAATTCGTTCTCAACACCGTACACTGAAGAGGCTATCGAATCATGCCTCCAAACTATAAAGGGCGGCAAATCAATTTATGCAGGATGTAAGGAGTTCGGGATACCGATTTCCACCATCCGGTACAGGCTTAGCGGCAAGTGGCAACAAAAAGCCAAACCTGGACCGCACTCAGTGTTAACGCCAGCAGAAGAGAAGCAGATTGTCGATTGGCTTGGTGGGATGCAGGACCGCGGCTTTCCTGTTACGCGTGGAGCGTTAATGTACAAAGTTAACGAATTTCTAACGGAAAACTCACGTGAAAACCCGTTCAAAAACAATCAGCCAGGTATTTTTGTATAATAAGATCAATGAACTCTGAAATAATGAACTTTCGATGATGTAGGACGAAAATGGTTCAAGGGTTTCATGCGGCGTAACCCAGGATTTTCCCTACGAACACCGGAGAAAGTAACAACGGCAAGCGGGAGAGTTACCGAAACTGACCTTCGAGGTTGGTTCGAGACAGTGGCCAGCTGGTTGATGAAGAACAATCTTCTTGACGTGCTGGATGATCCGAAACGTGTTTACAACGGTGATGAAACATCGTTTTACCTTCACCCTAGTACAAAGGAGGTAATTGCACGCACTGGCTCACGTAACGTGTACGAAATTGAACAGGCGGGTGGGAAACAAAATGTAACCGTGATGTTTTCTTTCGGAGCATCTGGAGTTGTCGTAAGTCCGCATGTGATTGTCCCGGGAAAACGCATCCGAAAAGAAGTGGCACAGGGTTTCCCTGCGGATTGGGGTTTGGGTCAGAGTGAACGTGGGTGGATGGACACGCACAACTTCCGCGATTACATCCTTAAAATTTTCCATCCGTTTCTCGTGAAACATGGTGTGACATTTCCCATAATTTATTTTGTCGATGGTCATTCATCGCACAAAGCGGTGGAAGTAGCACATTTGTGCCAAACCTTGGGGATCGTGCTTATTTCGCTCTATCCGAATACGACGCATATCACGCAGCCGGCTGATGTTTGCCGTCTTCAGACCGCTGAAAAATGAATGGAGAAAGGTTGTTGATGAATGGAGAATGGAACATCAGGGCGAGTCTCTAACATTGCGACACTTCGGTGGAGTGCTGAGTACAACCGTTTCAAGGGCAATTAAACGCAGTACGATCCAGAATGGCTTTCGAGTGTGTGGGCTGCAACCCTTTGATGCAAATGCAGTTGATTACACTAAGTGCATCGCAAAAGTATCTTCGTCATCGACCAATGAATTACCAGTTCTAGAACCTTCTAGCCTTCAAGAACACTGCTTTCGCCTAACTCAGTTCTAAGAACCTGTTTGCCAACTGTTCTAGAACCAACACGAACCAGTCCCATCAGAATCAGGATCTGCTACATATTATATGACAACACCGGAACAATTGCCAGTTTTAAACGAATTTTCAGAGCAATCATCAGAGTATGTGAGCATCCACATTGACAAAATTATAGAAGCATATGACTTGATTGGTTACGATACTATGGCAAAGATTGAAGGTGATGTGAACAAGCTCACACGTGAAGAACGTGTAATTCGGTTTTTCTATCGAGAGTTTGTCCGGCCTTACGTAAAATTTACTGACTTGTCTGCATCAAAAGAAATTATAACCCGCCCTCGGTACAGCTTGATTATGACGAGTCGCATGATATCGAGTTGCATGAAAATCCTCGTTTTCCACCTTCAATATCTGCAGACGCTGATTTCACCGAATGTCAAACTATAAATGATGAACCTATTTTAATAGAAATAAGAGCAGAGCCCAATGAAGAAGACATACATGTCATGCATGTACCTGAGTTTACAATAGATTCCACAACGCAATCAGTGGAAAATACGATTGTGGAGCAATCATCAGACGGTGGCCATGGTATTCAATAGCAATATAAAAATAATGCAAAATTTATTTTTAAAAGTATTATTTTATCTTACAGAAGATATTCACATTGATGACCAAGACGAACCAACTGTTACAGAAACATCAGACGCTGAAACTTGCCTGCAAATGAACGCTGAAGGTAAACACGGTTTCCATTGGAAGAATATCATATTATGCAATAATTTAATTTATTACTCAGATACAACAAAAACCTGCGCGGATCTAGGCAATATTCAAAAAGATTCTACACGTTGTGTCACTTCTAAGCGTAGGCTATCGGAGATATTGAAGCTTCCACCAACACCTCGACGCAATCCAAAACATCGGAATTATTCAATGCAGTATACACCCGTTCTCACAGCCGGGGAACGTCTTGAAGCGATTCAGAAGAAAGAAGCAGAGAAAATGGAAATTGAACAGACAAAGAAAAGGAAAGCTCTTGAACGAAAAGACATAAAGTTAAAAAGAGAGGAAGCAAAAAAGGCTAGAATGGAGGAACGTGAGCGAAAAAAAAAGGAACAAAAACAGAAGAAATTTAATCGGAAAACCAAGAAATAATTCTTTTTTTCTGAAATAAGCCATTGATGTACTTATTATACTTAAAATACCTAATACAAGATATGATGAATTAATAATATGATGCAAAACAAAAGATTTGTTTATTTTTATGAGAATGAATAAATCGATCGCCTTAATTAATAAGCTCATCTACATTGTCTTCAAAATTTGATAGCCTTTCAATGTTTCTTGACAAGAGTCTTCAATCATAACGTATTATTGGGTACATTGAATAATTTTCCGATATTTTGTTAATCAACAATGGTGCCCGATTTTGTTAATCAACAATGGTGGCGCTCTCAACTTTTTTGTTCTTGCTTGTCGTTTGCTCAATATCGCCAACTAACACCAAATTATAGTTTTTGAAATGTTCAATAAATCACGTCTGTTTATCTGTGTCACAATAGTAAAAAATAAATTAATATATAATTCTTATTTACCATTCAATAAATCTATTCTCAACAGTCTATTTCACTATAACCATAATAGGAACACATGTATGACGAACAAAGGAACCATATGGCTATAATAGGAACCCGGAATAAGCATATTTATTTATATTATAATTTAGTTAGGTTCATTAATTCCTAAAGTTTGATAAGTTTTTCTTAACAAAAAGACATTAAGCCTTAGTTTTTAGTATATTATATGTAGTATCACGAAAACATGCGTACAACGATGACAAATATATGACTGGAAGCGACAAACTATAGTCATAATTGGTACATCCACCCTATTATAATGTTATTTTTTGTAACTGCGCATAATATGGCCGCATAATAATGGTTGGGTTTTTATCACGCTGTAATGTAGAACAATGGCCTACTCTCTTTTAACATACAATCAATTGCATAATGTGTACTTAATGCAAAATGTAAAAGTTGCGGCAAGTACTATGTTATGTGATGCTTTTCTTTGAAAACCTGTTAAAACGTGTTACGTAACACAATTGAATGATAAGCTTTAACTGCTGCTATTATACTTTGAATATCAAGATGGAGAAAATCGATTTTTTTTATGGTTGCTTTCCATTTTTGTTTCTAATCCAATCTAATCTAATACAAACGCAGCCAGTAGGAGAAAGGATCCTAGAAAGAATTGGGATAGATGACGTCAAATTTTGTTGTTGTGAGTATTGTTGCTAGCAGCATACCAAAGACATGATGCAAGCGTCCAATATTGCAACCGTTATGACAAACGGCCCGGTTTGGAGTGTTAATATCTCAATCGTTTTTCCAAACATTTTCAAAATGTTTGCCCCAATTCATCGGATATATGTCTATGCGTTGAATGTTGAAAACTATTGATTTTGAACATAAACAATTTAAAATAACGCAAATAGTTAATTACTAGACATTACCAGATTAGTTCCAAATTGCGCCGCAAAGATGGCGCTGCAGTTTATTTTTGTCAAATGAGGCTCTAGATGGTTGCCGTCTTTAGCAAAATTGTTAAATGTAAACTGAAGACATTTGAAATATGATGTAGGAGGAGATGTTCGCTCATCACCATGACGCATCAAAAGTTGACAGTAATGTTTGCTAGAATGCGTTATAAAGCTTTCTGCTATAACGAAGCTTATTGGTATTCGGTCGTGAATTTTTAACTTTTTTCTTTTGTCGTCTATGTTGTAAAATCATTATTCGGTTGTTTTGTACTAAGGTTACGCGTCATAAATTCATATTGAGTGAATTTGTTCCGTTCTACTAACCTCGCCTCACGACGATTTTTTCCCCTGAAGTGACATCTGACGGAATTCAGTGTAAACCTCTATTCATATTGCTGAGCTTTTCATCTGCTCGAATCCGCTTAACATCGGCTGTTGTGCAAAGTGCACCGAGGGTATCGATTATCTAGTCTGCCGTGGCTACTGCGGGGCTACTTTTCACATGAATACCTGTTCAGGTGTTACACGTGCGCTGCTATCGTACTTCTCATCCCATCGAAAAAATCTCTTTTGGATGTGTGATGGGTACGTGGAGCTGTTTGAGAATTCGCACTTCCGTACGATCTCGACTGACGAGAATTCACCTCTTAGTTCACTTAGGGAACGTCCATTAATTACGTCACGCAAAAATTGACTTTTCATACCCCCCCTCCCCCTTGTCACGTTTTCTGTATGGACCTTCAAATTTTTTTGTATGGATCGTCACGTTTTCTCAAACTCCCCCTCCCCCCTTACTGCGTGACATAATTAATAGACCTTCCCTTACGACGGCATTAACCGAACTGAGGTGTGAAATAAAGCAACTAAACTCTAAGCCCGTCGCTCAACTGACTACTGCCGAGATTGCGCATTGGCCTAAACTTGAGCATGTAGGAACTGTAAAACGTTCCCGTCGCGTTTTTGATACAGAAAAATCAGCTTTAGATTTTCGCATGGGTAGCAAAAAGCCACAGGAGAATGATGTCACCATTCCCATATGCACCCAAGATCTGGACAAAAAGTTTTGGTAGTATCTGTCGAGAATCCGACCCGACGTCAGCATTGAAGCAGTAGCTGCTCTAGTTAAATCCAATCTTGAGATCGAAGGTAACCCGCCCTTGGTGAAACTTATTGCTAAAGGAGAGGAAACTAGCACGCTTTCCTTTGTGTCCTTCAAAATCGGACTTGACCCGTCACTTAAGGATAAAGCTCTGGACCCTTCAACATGTTATGAAGGTTTGCTTTTCCGTGAATTCGAGAATTCCGGTTCCCAGGATTTTCGGGTTCCGACAAAAATCAGGAGAGTTGCGACACCATTACTGGTACCCCAAGTTTCACCATCGCCAGCAACCACCGCCAACTAAACTATGTTATCCCGGAAGGCAACACATTTCGCACTTTGGAAGCCCCTTACCCACCCAACACAGTCGTGCCTTTCCTGCCAGCGCTCAACAGACGTCCCGGCCCTGTGTTTGGAATAGGAGACGGGGTCTTCCACACCACCACCTCGGGCAAGTATTACTCCGATGAACATATTCCTGCCAATTTCATTCCTGGTACCCCAAATGTTTCCAGCGAACTAGACGATAGACCAACCGATCCTTTGATGCTCGTCGTGTGTCCGGGATGTATGCCTGTAAGCCTCATGGAAGCCTCCAATCCTCTCATCACAGTCGAACCATTGCAGCCAGCGACCAACAGTCATCCCGGTCCTGTGTTTGAGTATGGAGAGGGGGTCTTCCAAGCCGTCCACACAGGCAAGTATAATTGTGATTCGAACAACTTTCTTCCGGTAACGTCTGTCGCTTTTACTGATCAACCTACGTGTGCACCCGGCCCCTTATCCAATTTTGAGTCGTCGTCGCCTGGAAACTTCATCTCTGACACTTCTGAAGGTTGCTCGAGTGATGTTATTGTGCCCAATGACGTAGTACTTGTTTCTGCTTTGGGAATTTATTACCAAAACGTACGTGGACTCCGAATTAAGGTAGATTCGTTTTTCTTGGCTGTCAGTGAATGCGATTATGATGTCATTGTATTGACGGAGACTTGACTGGACGAGCGATTCCACAACGCGCAGCTATTTGGCTCAAAGTTTGCTGTATACCGCACCGATCGCAATATCTTCTACCTCCAGGGTGTAGATTATTTTATGCGGATGACGTAAAAATGTTCATGGCCATCAAATGTTTTGAGGACTGTGAAAACCTGCAATCACGTGTAGATGATATGGTGACGTGGTGCTCTTCAAATTTCCTGACACTTTGCATCAATAAATGCATGGTTATTTCATTTCACCGAAAGCGCAAGCCAATTAAATTTGATTACCATATCTCAGAAAGTGTACTTCAACGAGTGGGGCAGGTCAAGGACTTAGGAGTGACTCTCGATCAAGTGATAACGTTCAGGCCAAATTACCACAATGTAATAGCGAAGGCAAACCGGCAGCTTGGATTTATTTTCAGAATCTCTGAAGACTTCCGGGAACCTCTGTGTCTGAAATCACTGTACTGTTCGTTGGTGCGATAATTACTGGAAAATAGTGTCGTTGTCTAGAGCTCTTATCAACGCTGTTGGATCGCGAGGCTGGAGTCTGTTTTGCGTAGGTTTGTTCGCTACGCACTACACCACTACCATGGTGTTTTTGCAGCTAAGTGATCACCGGTGAAATTGACTCTCCGGAACTTCTCAATCAACTGAGCTTCTATGCACCTGAACGAGTGATACGACAACGAAACTTTTTGCACCTTGTGCCTCGTAATCATCTTTATGGTATGAACGAGCCCCTGCGTGCTGCTGCCGATGCGTTAAATAGTGTTTATTCCTTGTTAGATTTTAATATGCCATTGGCTACCTTTAAAAGACAATTATTTTAATGCTAGCGTTAACTGGTTCATTCATTAAGACAAACATATGTCAGATGAAATGTACAACAACAAATAAACAAATAAACAAATAAACAAATAAAGAAAGATATGAAGAGAAAGTGTAGAAAGTTTTGTCAGTGTACGGCAGGTTGAAAATTTAATAGAAGCATTGAAAATTGAGCTGAGGGCTTGAATATAGCGATACTCGAACCAAGGACGTTACTTTTGCCTAACCTACTGTGGGGTAGGTCAAGGCACGGACAAATACGCCACACTTACAGGCAAAAGTAACGTGTTTGGTTCGGCTCATGAACTACTGATAGCTTGTGATAGTTTCTAGCGGTAGTTTGGACACACTCCGTTTTGTTGAAACCATGGAAAAGGAACCCTCTTCTTTAAAGTTTATTTTTGTACACAACTTCTGGTTTTACTTAATTTCTCTCGTCATACTCTGGCTTAGGGATATCGGAGAGAAAGACCGTAAATTGTTGTGATAGTGATCCTCACCAGTATGGGTTGATGGGCTCTCCCATAATGGGATTTACATACTATAATTAACTAGAAATTTGAAGAAAAATTAGTATTTTTCATTTAATTCCAACTATCTTTGCTTATATTGGCAGATACGCGTATTTCATCTACAATGTGCTAACTTCTTCAGTGTCTCGTAATAATAACTCGACTAATAGTACGAGACACTGACGAAGTCTGCACATTGTAGACGAAATACGCGTATCTGCCAAGATTAGCAAAGGTAGTTGGAATTAAATGAAAAATACTAATTTTTCTTCTCATTTCTAGTTACACGTACTCCACTAAACAGCTCAAACTCTCTAGGATTCACACTATAATTCTTATGTCTGTATTCTCCGTACGTGGAGTATAAATAATCAAATAAGTTCCAGATCGTACTTCAGAGATGGCGCTGCAGCCTATCTTTGCCAACCCACCATCTCTGTGGCAAGATCTGAACCAACATGATATTCTCACAAGACGACAAATGACATACTGCAAAACTTTGCCAAAGCCAGCAAATCTCTAGCGCTTCATTTGGAAAAGATAGACTGTAGCGCCATCTTTACGGCAAGATCTGGAATTAATATGATATTGAATAAAGACGCCAAATGGCATACTGAAAAACTTTGCCAAAGACGGCAACTTTCTAGCGCTTCATTTGGCAAAGATAGACAGCAGTGTCATCTCTGCGGCATTATCTGGAATTAATATTATAATGTCAAAAAATGACAAATGACATACTAAAAAACTTTGTAAAATACGGCAACTCTCTTCAACTATATACTGTTCCAAAAAATATAAATACACTTTCTTTATCAAATAATGCAGACCATACTGTGATTTTTGATTATTTTATTTTCAACCATAGTAAATAACAATGTTTCCTTTCTGGGGCTTATTACGGTTTTCACCTTCACTATCACTTTCACTTCACTTACACATCACCTCACTTGTTTTGTGCTATTACTGGTATCACCGTGAACAAAAATGAACTCCGTGAGGTGGAAGTGACATTGGAAAGTCGTGAAAATCATGCGTACAGTTCGCCGCTGAAAAAATATCCTACGGTTGATGCGTCACTTTTTTCGGTGGCGTGATGGTATCGTGGCAACCATAATAACACTGAGTTCATTCGAATCGTCACCTCGAATGAACTGTTCCATATTTTTTCACTTGGGTGACATTCGTAATAAGGTTTTTTGTTTTCACTTCGTTTTCACCGTGAAGTGAAAACCGTAATAAGCCCCTCTATCTTCATTTCAATTTGCTTGATTTTTCGTAGGATAGGTGAGTTCTATTCCCTTAACACTTCTTATAAACTTCTGCACAGTGCTTTTTCCTAACCACGTTTAGACAATATTTTTTGAATATTTCAACACTATCGATTGGTTTGATGTGTTTTCTTAGCTTCGATTTCGTCAAAATTCAGCAATTTTTGCTAGGGCGAAACTCAGGACAGTTTGATGGCTTCATCTCCTTTGGTACAAGTACGACATTGTTCCTTATGTACCACTCTAGTGCATATTTAGAGTAATGGCAGGAAGAAAGATCTGTCCAAAAGATTGTAGGCATGTTATGCTATTTGATCAAGGAGTAACGGCAACTGGGTTGCAGACAGGTAAAATATGGTGGCATTATGGATGACTGGCAAGTACCCGATTCAGGAGGTTGTATCTGCCACAAACGATGGCTTTGCGGTTGTAAATGTGAATGGAGTGTTCTTCTGCAGCTGCTACGCACTGCCAAGATGGTTGATTGAACAGTTTTCCAATATGCTCGATAGTATGAGAACGGAGCTAACTGGCCTAAACCCGCTCGAGTGGGGGAGCCGCCCTACCTACTCCCGGGGCCAGATTCTTCGGGAGGCCTTTGTTTGGCTCAATGTAGCCCTCTCGAACGTATGTACCAAGAGTACCTACCACAGAAACGGAGTGGAACCGATAATTGATGAAATCTTCAGCAGTCCTGGGCTGCTTAATAATTGGAGGGTGGATGATGGCTACACCTGGTGCTGAAGGAGGAGCATCCACTCCATTCGCCCACAGATGGAGGATGACCTTCTTTGATGTAGAACTTATCTTACGCGAAACCCAGGAACCTTGCGGCGAACAACTCGATATGTCACTTATACGAGCGTGCGATGCGACCATGCTGAGGGAATTCAGGTCGCTGACCTCCGAAGAACATGCCTCCGCGCAAGATGACGGATGCAAAGAGCGCGATCCGACGGTGATAGAATCGAGTGTAGAGGGCGCTAGTCACCACGAAGACCGCGCTAAGAGGGAGATAAAGGCCAGTAAGCGAGCCTAATTTGAGGGCCTGTGTCAGAAGGCCAATTCGAACCCGTGGGGTGACGTTTATCGGGTAGCAATGGCCAAAACCAGAGCGACGGTGGCTTCAACCGAGCAATTACCAGAGCTACTGTAGGTGATCGTAGATTTGTCCCATGATCAGCGTTCGAGTATCCCAGACCCTAACGCTGTCATAGCGACGGAAGCCGACGCCGAGGCAACGGTGACGAACGATAAACTCATTGCGATAGCAAAGTCGCTAAAGGTGAACAAAGCTCCAAGATCAGATGGTATTCCGAACCTTGGCATCTATCTTGCTGGCTCCCGAAATGTTCAGGGTGATGATTTGAAGGTGTCTGAACGAGGGCGTCTTCCCGGACGGCTGGAAAATTCAGACCTCAGTGTTGCTACCAAAGACAGGGAAGCCACCAGGGGCTTATAGACCTACATGTCTGTGGGATACAAAAGGGAAGGTGCTCAAGATGGTAATCCTCACCAAACTGACCAAATACAAGGAGGACATAGGCGGTCTGTCTAGCAACCAGTTTGGCTTATGTAAAGGGAAGTCGACGGTGGATGCCATTCAGTCCGTCACTAAGACGGCTGAAGTGGCAATCTAGCGTATGGAGCGAGGAGTCCGCTACTGTGCAGTGGTCACCCTCCCAAGTAACACAGTACGATCATAATTAGTTGTGGTAACTTGATTATAACTTAGCAAGTCCTATTTATGTTATCGCAACCAAATAGCAAGAAGTGTGCTACTAGGGCTTGACGTGAGAAATGCGTTCAATAGCTCCAGTTGAGTGGCTATCGCCGACTCGTTGCAACGCCTTTAGGTTCTTGGGTATCGGTACAAGATTCTTGGAAGTTACTTCCAGAATCGCGTACTGGTATACAATACAAAGGTAGGCCATAAACGTGTTCTGATCACCGCAGGTGTCCCACAAGGTTTGATACTAGGTCCGGTGCTATAAAACACGATGTACGATCAGGTACAATGGGTTCCAGGAAACTGGAGCTAGTCCATCATAAGACTAAGGTCACGGTTGTTAACAACCGAATTAGTGCGGGTAACTGAATTGAATCGAAGAAGTACCTCAAACTTGGGGGTCATGATCGACGATAAGCTTTCCTTTACTATCCACGTCGATTACGCCTGCACGAAAGCCTCTATGGCTATATCGACATTATCCCGCATGATGTCGAATAGCTCGGTGGTGCATGGGAGTAAGCGTAAATTCCTGGCAAGTGTCGCCCTGTCCATACTTAGGTACGGTGGGCCGGCATGGACCACTGCCTTGAGTACCAAGAGCTACATGAGTAAGCTAGAGAGTACGCACAGGCATATGTGCCTAAGAGTGGTTAGTGCATACCGAACGGTATCACGCGACGTGGTCTGCGTCCTAGCGGGGATGATGCCAATAGGCATTATCATAAAAGAGGATGTTGAGTGGTTCGAACAACGTGGAACAAGACTACTAGAGCCGCATCTATGATTTAGTGGCAAAGGGAATGGAACAACTCCACCAAAAGTCGGTGGATCCACCGACTAATCCCTGAATAGACCGGGCGGGTTGGTAGGCAACACGGTGAGGTGAACTTCCATTTAACGCAGATTATGGCAGGCCGCGGCTGTTTTATACAATACCTGCACAAATGTGGGCATGCACAGTCCTCCGCATGCACCGAGTGCGCGGGAGTTGACGATATCGGGGAACATGTGTTCTTCGCATGTCCTCGCTTTGACGGCGTGAAATCCGGCAGGACAGCCGTTAGCGGTCACGACAGGACTCCGAATAATTTGGTTCAGATGATGTGCCAAGACATCTGCGACGCGGTATGCATAGCAGCCAGATTGTACTCGATCTCCAACAAAAATGGCGAAACTACCAAAGTCAGTTCGCCGGGACTACCTAACTACTGAGGACCTAAGTAGTTAGACATAGTGGGTGCTGAACAAGCACAATAATCCTGGAAACCTCAAACCTTGAGTCCTTCAGGAGTCTGGTTGCAGATTTTCCATCCCATCTAAAAAAGAGCATATAGATTGCATCGCAACACCTTTGTGCTGTCTCTAAATCTTACTGCAGCTGTAAGCCGTCTCGTAGCGAATCCACGCGAATATAGATTTTGAGGTCATCAGCAAAGGCTAGCCGATGAGATTTGAGCAACAGGCAACATCGTTGAAATACAAGAGAAAAATTTTGTGATAAAGATGACTCCCTTGGGGAACGCTGGTAAAAGCGGGGAACAAAGAGGACAGCTAGTCGCCAATTTAAGCTTGTGAGTTCTGCCACTAAGATACGATTTGAATCAGTGAAGCAAGGACGCTCCGAAGCCAAGCCTATTCAGTTTTGCCACAGCAATGTCATGCTTGATTCTGTCGAAGGTAGCAGGTAGGTCGATGTAGGTAAGGTCCGTTTGTGAACCAGCTGAAATCCCATCCATGATGGAGGAAGCGATTGACAGAAGGTTTGTGGTCGTTGAACGCTTCGGCATGAATCCATGTTGATCTTCGCTGCTATATTTCTTTACGGGGAAAACACGGGTTCCACAACGGCTACTTAAAATAGCTTAAAAGTTGCGCAAAGCTCGAAATTCCGAGGTAGTTATCAAGATTTCTTCTATCTCCCTTTTTGTCCATGGAAAACATGTACGCTTGCTTCTATAGTATTGAAAACTTACCGGTGAATGATGGCCGATAGTTGTAAGCTTATTATGCGGTCATCGAAGCAATGCAATTGCAATATTTCATGTGGCCTTCTAGATCATGCAAAATATTTGTTTGATATCTTCAAGTGCATCCTAGATTTAAAACATATAAACGAGTTGTAGTGTAAATCCTAAAAGGTTTATCAAACATCATGAAACAAACATGAAAGTTATAGCAACATCTATGGGCACCATAATTTGTTGCAGCGACTTGATTGTTACTTAATTGAGTAGCATTGGAGTAACATCAACTGTATTGCAACAAGCGTGCTGTTCAGGAATTGATAAGCTTTTACATCAATAGGAGCAAAGTTGCCAGAAGGCACAGAATGCATCTACGGATTATCATTTTTATACCAGGTCTCTGAATCGTAGTTTTGGATTAATATGCGTAAGTTGTTCTTTGTATTGTACTATTGATTGACTATTATGTTACTAAATATTTATTTTGTAAATTTTAAATTTCAATCGCAATTTCAGTAAGCGAGATAAGGAGGTATAACCTTGGAAATTTTTGCCAGACTTTTGGTTCAAATGCCAAAAGCCTACCAACACGTTAAAGGAGCATAAACTCATCCCTTTGGCATCTATGCTCCAAGCAATAAAATACAAATTATTTATTAATTAACTCTATATGGAAGCGTTTGGTACGGGAGGTCCACGCTTTCTTCTTTCCCTAGATTTGAATTGGCTGAGCGATTTCAGACACTCTTTGTGGAATTGCTCTATTTCTTGGAATCCTCTCTGCCGGTCACAAGAAAAGTGATGCATTCAAGAAGTCGTCTTTTTTCAGGATGCTTTCAAGAATTGGCTGTGTTAGTGTGAGATTAGATTAGATTAGATAGCAACATCTATGGGTACCAGGAGATGCGAGATATTTATGATTTATCTGAACATCATTGAAAACTGCGTCTTCACAATGATAAGGAGAAATTTGATATCTTTTAATTCTCAATCACTATCAATTCCCAAATTACTGCTTTTATATTCATCATATTTTTTTTACAAACTGTACCAAATCCTATTCTATTCTATTGTTAGATAATTCATAAGCCCGCTTCGAGCTCTTTATTTAGAGATGAGGCTATTAAATCAGGTGTCTTTGTTGTGAAAAAAATACAACAGGCAAATCAAAAGTTCTCTCAAACACACTGAACAAGGACTTATACAGCATGAATTATATACAAATTTCAAAACATATCACAATACCTTGGAAACTATAGCAGAAAGCGTAGAAATTCACAAACTAAATTTTTTTTAAAAATACAAGGAAATTGGTATTCGTGGCTGCTTAAATTTCTCCTTAAATCACACAAACAACACACTACTCGTGTTCCATAACTGTGCAATATCTGTTGCTGCTTTAAAAGCTGATAAAGCAAGTTGTTGGAAAAAATTACAATCAATCAACTGCATATTGATGAATTAACCCAACATGAAAGAAATGATCCCTACTCGTCTGTGATTCATGAAATTTATTGTTATCAAGTTTATTTAATCGTGCATCGATAAAATGCCAACATGTTAGTTCCTCGCTGAAAGGAAGAGGGTGAATTAACGTTGCTTTGTCATGCCCCATCGCTGCGTTGTGTCGCATGTGTCGGTCATGCGCATTGAAGGGTAGAGTTTATTCATCCTGCTAGGTGGGAGAGCAGTTGTTGTGTTGCTAGTCATGATGGAAGAATACATATTGGAGGGGGTAAAATAGAAAGCCGTGCGGATGAACAAGGCTGCGTTTCAGAGGAAATATTTTTGTTGGATTGTGGAGTTTTTCAGTTTGGCGTGTAAATGAATCGAGAGATTTTTCAATTTACCCATTTTTTTTGCTATCGAAAAGAGGGAATGAATCGTACAGGTTCACTTCTTTACAGAATAAGGATGATGAACGTTGCACAGCATACATTTTATGTTTGCTGACGCGATTTGGGCTTTCGAGGTTGAAGAATGTTAGAGGTTAGAACGTAGACAAATGGTTGTAACCGTTTCTGCTTTAAGTGGCAGTTTAAAACTATTTATTTTTGTTATTCATTCTATCTTTCAAAGCTCGATAACTTTTTCAAAACGACTTATCTAATTTGGTAAATAAAGAGGAGAACAATGGTTCAAACGTAAATTTCTCAAAACTCTCAGCAACACCGCGGAAACAAGCAGCAACATTATGTTAGGAAAATGTTATTCCTTGTTGCGATGGTGGACCTAGATTGCGCGAATGTGCTAAGGGTTCCCTTTTCAACGTCTGAATCTTTCTTCTCCTCTTTGTTTACAAAATTAGATACGTCGTTTTGAAAAAGTTGTCGAGAAAGGATCTACTATACTATAGAAGTTTTTGTCAAAGCGCATCATAATAGGCTGGTATTCGCCGCAAAATAAATTAATGTACGATTCTCAACAAATCAGTTGCATAGTGAACGATTTTCTTCAGCGCTTTTGAGTAGCATAAAATACTATATTATGCAACTCTTTCATTTGGCTACCTGCAACGGAACATTTCTGAAAATTTATAGTAAGGTGTTGGAAATTTATTTGATTTTCATGACCGAATCAATACATACAAAAAATCAAATCATTATACATATAGGAGAGAAGCTCAATAAACATTCATCAAGGACAAAGAATATGTGGACTTTGAGTGCCTTCCGAAAGAATGTGTTCCTAATTTACCCCAGAAGTACTCATGATTCTTTTCGGATTTTTTTTCTGCAACGAGTTTTCAAATTACTTTTCTGCAACAGTAGATAACTTCCAACTTTCTTGCCTTTGGTTTTCAACGAAGAATTAAAGTCTGTACTGAATCAGAAAGTTATGCCAGTTCTTTCGTCAATAACTCATAAAAGTGTTCTGAAATTTATTGTTTCAGCTATGCAGTCAATTTCTCAGAAAAACGCCAACGTTTTCATTTGCCCCAACGTTTCAGCACTGGTTGGTGCCTTGTTCAGGGTAAATCGGTTAAACAGAGATTTATTTGAGAGCCATAGTTTTCGTTCATTGTTGGCATACTTACAATACGTGAGGTCTTTTTTTGTCGAAGTGTTTTGTCCCTAAACTCGTGGTCAATTTTACCGTTATGTTAGACATTCTTATAACGAACACTAGATAACACTGGTCGACAAAGATTTACAGAGCTCTATGCCAGTTTCCATTAGCTTGGATCCCAATACCTCAGAAAATCATACTTTGACCTCATGCGATTTGCATTTTTCTTCATAAATTGGCATCAAAAATTGAAATTATGATATCTACTGAGAACCACTTAAATATTTGCCTCTGCTTCAATGTAAATGCTACAAAAGTTTTTTTTTCTTCTCATATTTCTTAGACCTAAACAAACAACTTTGCAAAAGAAAAAGTTCCAATCCGACTTTACCAGAAAAAGCTATGACCGTTAAAAGGCAGCATATTTTAGAGAGAGAAAACAGCAAATTACAGTAAACCCCACGACATACGCGGATTCACTTGATGGTGGTCTCAAATGATATATTGGCATTGACCTTTGTTGTTCATTAGATCATATCTCGTGATCCTTCGTAAATAGGAAGTTACTTTCTTGAGCAAAGTTGTTCAGTAAATCAATGCCTTCAGGATGGTAAACTTAAAATTTCAGAAATATCTCACTATGCGGCGCTAGTGTGAATGTAAAATTACTTCATAACCTGACTAGATACAGGAACGCTACATCCTTCACAAACAGCAAGTTTTCGTCTTCGACAAAGATGTTTGGTTGATTGAGGACATTCGGATGGTGTTAACATTAGTTCAGAATTCCTCCGCTACTTTTTGCAATATCTGTATTTTGATATCAAGATCATCTATAAATTCATTGTTTTCCGGAAATTTTTAGGCCGTTCAAGATTGTCTTACTGTCGAAAGGAAAGCGGGAAGTGGTGGTGAACATGGACAAAGCAACACAAGGAAAGAGCAAAGAGTCCTGATGCTTTTCAGGCAAACCCGAAGGTGTCAACACGAACAGTTGCGAAAAAAGTGCAAATGTGAACCGGTTTTGTGCAAAAAGTAAAGTCTAAGGCTGGAATGCGGTCATTCAAAGCTCAAGCATACCCAGATCGTTATGCAAGGCAACAAAAATCGGTTAAAACACGCTCCAAAAAGCTTAATGAACAACTTCTCCCAAAATTCCATTGTGTTGTCATGGATGACGAAACATACTGCTTCAAAAAATTCAAATATCTCTCTGGAACGGAATTTTACACTGCAACTATCCGGAAAGATGCCACATCTGAAACGGAAGCTTAAGACCAAATTCTCTGGTCTGGCAAGCAATATGTTCCTGTGGCCTAAAATCTCAGATTTTACTCAGTAACTGCTGAGATTTACCGGCAAGAATGCTTCAAAATGCGGCTCTTGCCTTTCCTGAGAAAACATGCAACTCAATCTTTGTTATTTACGTTCCCAAGAATTGTAATCCACCAAATTGTCCATAGCTCCGCTCGATTGAAACATACTGGTCAATGGTCAAGGAAAACCTCACCTGCGCGCAACAGCTTATGGAAATCCTTATATATCTATATGCAGTTGTGTTGAGTATCACATTCATCTACAAAAGAAAAAGAAATAAATAATATGAATCAAAAACATCCTGTTGTTTTTCAAAAATATTTTCTGTGTGTCCGGATTTTCATGTGAACGGCATTTATTCGGGTAACCATGGCCTTCCAGACGGTCGACTTTATAATTCAGAATTATGACGCTGGTCTGCCTATGAACTATGTAAATAATGTTTACCTCTACTGCACATAAGTGGCTGATTACCCCAATATGGGTATTTTTGGTACGTTCTTCTGACTACTTCAGGTTAGTTCTTCAGAGAAGTTCTTAACGAAACCTTGGGTAAGTCCTATAGAGAACTTCATGGAAGTTCTTTATAGATCTTCAGGGAAGTTCTACAGAGAACTCCAGGGAAGTTCTACAGAGAACTTCAGGGAGGTTCTGCAGGGAATTTCAGGGTAGTTCTGCAGAGAACTTCAGGGTAGTTCTGCAGAAAACTACAGGGAAGTTCTACAGTGAACTTCAGGGAAGTTCCACAGAGTACTTCGGAGAAGTTCTGCAGAGAACTTCAGGGCAAATCTGCAAAGAACTAAAGGGGAGATCTTCAGAGAACTACAAGAAAATTCTGCCGAGAACTTCAGGGAAATTCTGCAGAGAACTTCAGGGAAGTTCTGCAGAGAACGTCAGGGAAGTTCTGCAGAGAACGTCAGGGAAGTTCTGCAGAAAACGTCAGGGAAGATCTGCAGAGTACTTTGGAGAATTAAAAGCTATGCATTAGGTTTTGTTAAGACACTTGAGTACAGTTGAGTGAAAACAAATCAGACCTAGCACGTCTACTACTCCAAAGATTCGAAAGCGAGAAAATTTGATTGATCCATCCAGAAGTCAAAACTGAAGGAGAGACAGGATAGCTCGTGTGTTGAAGATTATCTATGACGGGTATGCCTCGCTATTCATTCAAGGAATAGGTATACAAGCGTTTAAGCGAAGGCTCGAATATTATTACTATCTTTCATAATTATTTTCCTACATAATTTGAATGCAACGGGTAGGGAAGGGATCACCAGGACACCGGATTGAAGCAATTTGGATGAGGAGAGTGGAAATGTTAACTTCCTGTTGATAACATTTCGTGAATTTACGGCGCTCAGTAAATTCAGACAGTAAATTCATAGTTAATCTAGATCTTAAAATACAAGTGATACAAATAGTGCAAATGTACACTCGTGATGCGTTGCGAACGAGGTCTGAACTAATTTTTACATCATCCGAAAGGCCTTGACTACTCGAACGTATTTGCCTAAGACACCATCTTGCAATATGTCAAGGATGTCGAGATCCACGTTATTCAGTAACTTCAAATGCACACTAGCGCAGCGTAGTGAGGGTATTCTGAATTTTTCAGTCGACCGCCTGGAAGCTCATGCTTTCGCAAATAACCTTCTTAAGTCAGTAAATTCATAGATCGTTTAGAGATCTCATGATACAATGTCTACTTGCACACTAGCGTCACGTAGTGAGATAATTTTGTACTTCTAAGTTTACCAGCACAGTTGTTTTGTTTGCTGTTTTTTTTGACAAAATATGCTGCCTGAAAACATACGTTTAGAATTTTTTCCAGTGAAGTCGGAATGAAACATTTTTTTCGAATTTGTGCTTACAATTTGTACACTTGGCGGTCGTTTTAACTTGGTCTTACAGTCGGGATGCTGTGGGCTAATTGTTATACTGTGGTCATTTTTCAATTTGTGTAGAATATGTGCGTTCCGCATCCTAGACTATCGTCCATATGCAGATGTGGTCAGAAACAGCAAAAAGTGGACCTTTTTTTTCCTGCGCAATATCTTTTTATTTTTGCCATATGGTTTCTTCGGATCCATCATAATCCGGAAGTATTTAAACTTCGTCGTTTCCTACTTAAGGGGACCCTCCCCTGGATTTGGGCAAAAATAAGGCAAAGTTTGTATTTTTTTGTTGGAGAATGAAATGGCGTACGAACTTCCGGTTTTACCGATGAAATTTGATTATTATTCAAAATTCAAAACTGGTCTCAGTTGTAAACGATATCGTTTCGCATCGTATTGATTCTGAAGAACTTTTATCAAAACTTAATTTTAACATACCAAGTCGACAACTACGAAATCGAAATGTTTTTACTACAAGCCACCATCGTACAAATTATGCTAAATTTGGACCTTTGAATCGGATGATGGCAACATACAATATGCATTGCGAAAACGTTGACTTTACAACGACAAAATATAAATTGAAGCAATACTTTAATGGTATTTGATAAAAAACTGCTCATAAATGTACTAGTATATAAGCCAAATACTGTTACAAATATATTTATGTAGATATAAGAGTGACAAAATATGTAAAAATAACTGTAACAAAAGGTCTACACATGATTGACGTCAAATAAAATGGCGATTTCCGTAAGCCTCTGCGCGCAAAACATGGGGCGACTTAAACTCATTGCAAAGTGATCATTTGAACTTAAAAATTTAATGTTTCGCTACTTTTTTTTTATTTCAACCTTGCTTAAAAATAATGAATAATAAATTATGAATGCTTATTTTTAGGTCAAGCCGTACCAAAAATTATAACATTTCAAACAATTATTTGATGGAGGGAATCGAAATGATAGTTCAAGCCCGGGGCTTGAAGTTAGATTGAAAAACATGGTTTCGAGCAAAATGCGTTCAAAGTTTTTAGTGCAAAGCGCAGCGCACGTGAGACAGGTGTGTTCGAGACGCTGCCATTCAATAAATATGCATCGTATCAAAAAAATCCTTCTACACATATATTCTACGAATATGTGGCTTTAATTTTTTGCAAAAAAAAAACGATTTTTTTGTTCAAATTCAGGGGAGGGTTCCCTTAACTAATATTTTTCATTGATTATATAGAGGAAATCTGTCTCAGGAAAGGCTGTAGAAAACACATAACCAACTTTGATGAAGACATGAAATTTTAAAGTATGCATTAAAAAAAGGACTAAATGTTCCGACTTTTCATGCGAATAACCTGCCATCTAGTGGTCCTTCCAACAATCAGTAGCCAATGTATACTAGTTGCCTATATACTGGGGAAATTTGACAGCTCCATCAACAGTGAAACAACTTCGAGCTATAGTTCGTTCGTATCACCTCCTCTAGCTGGGCCTATAAAAGTCGGCCATCGTGGTCCACTTCGTGTCGGCCGGATAAAATCGCGGAAACATGTACACGATTCTTTCACTTCTGGAAAAGGCAGAGTTCATCGAGTGGAAGCCTGGTTCCGGCCGTCCGAACGTTTTAAGCGACCGGAGGATGCAACAGAAGCCCATACGGATGACAGAAGGCAAGGTGGCCACTTTTTTCCATGCGTTGGACCGGGAGGTTGGTGCGGTGTATTTGGCCAAAATGAATATCCACATGCAGAAGCGTCAGTCCAAGCCAAGGGTGTAGGAGAATAAAGAGGAAACCCAGAAACAACGACTGAAGAATCTAGTCAAAGAGATCTTCCCGGCGAAGCGGAACGTGGTGATAGTTATGGACGACGAGACAGATCTCACGTTGGACGGCAACGAAAGGGAAAGGCTACTTTACGACATAAGAAATTAGTAGCGCAGTGAAGTACATAGCGCAATTTCCCTAAGTAAGTGTTGCTGTGGCTCACTATCACTGAAAAGGGGATCTCACGCGAACGGCGAGATCAACAGTACGAAGTGCCTCACAGAAGTTGCCACATTCATTAAAAAGTATCACCAGAATTACGATGCAGTGTTTTGGCCGGATCTAGTGTCGGCCCACTACTCAAAGCGGGCGCTAGAGGAAATGAGGCGGTGTGGCAATCCGGTGGTGCCAACTCTCGCAACGTGCCCCTCCTCCACCCAATCGAGAAGTTCTTGGCCAATTTAAAGAGAAGAGTAAATTCAAATAATTTCTTGACGTACGATTTGATCAAAAAGGCCACCAAGGTACTGAAGAATATGCCAACAAACATCTTTTTCTCACCTATGGCCAAAGTTCCGGCTAACTACCACAAGACGGCCACAAAGGATTAGATACTTTTTAATAAATGGTTCTAGTGATTTACGATCTTCTACAAGAACGTGTTTTCTGGTGCTTTTGGTGCCTTTGATCACTATATGCTTCAGAAATCGATGTATAAAATAGTTAAGATTCAAAAACCATTTTAAACTTAATTACAACAGCAAAAACTCCAGGACTCCGTTATCACTGGACATAGAAAATTCATATCTTGAGCAAAGCTGCTTGAATCCTAGAGGGTTTGAGCTGTTTAGTGGAATACCTGTAACTAGAAATTAGAAGAAAAATTAGTATTTTTCATTTAATTCCAACTACCTTTGCTTATCTTGACAGATACGCGTAATTCGTCTACAATGTGCAGACTTCTTCAATGTCTCGTACTAATTGCTTGACTTGTTGACTTGACTCGAGTAATTAGTACAAGACACTGAAGAAGTCTGTATTATTATCTGTATAATTTCAAGTTTCAAAGTTGCTTATTTTTTTATTCTACAACCTTGCTCAAGATAGCACTTTTCTCTCATTTTTTCAGTGTCTTATATTAATATAGCCGCGTACATATTTAAAATCCTGGATTCCAAGTTAGAGTTAAAACAATTTTAAACACAAAATAATTATAATTACCGAAGGTACCGAAGGTGATATTTAAATCTGTAAAAACTAACAACTAAGGAAGTTGAACTCAATCCCAAACGGATCAAATAGGGTAACGGGATGTAATGTTGGCCTAGCTCCTTCATTCGGCCTATGTACCAAATATGTCATTATTTCTTCGATAATCAACAAAATCATGTTGCTATCAGCATGACCGATTTATTTCAAAGCAATTGAGACATAATTAATCAATTTATAGTTGTCCACTTTCACATAGATTTGGATTTCCTTGACTTTTAAGACACCATGACTTTACTGGTTAAGCTGAACAGATTATCTATATGATCTTCGAATGATCTAAATTTGCCGAAATTGAACCTATAAACCGAATAATGCAGCCAAGATGTACAGAATATAGTCACATGTTACAAACTAACACGTCACATTGGTGAAATAACAATGATTTATCAAGCAAACGGTGGACCCAATGATAGGGACATATTTTTTTCTAGGTTCCCAACTATGGCCTGTTGTATGAAAAGCGTAGTAAAAATGTTGTTATTGGTAACATTTACAATACAAATGTCTGAGTTCCAGTTGAATGTTGTTCATATGGCTCATCTTAACACAAATTAAAGGAACAAAATCTGTGTAGAGTGAATTATAATGTTTTGATTGTCGAATGACAGCTAAATCATATGTAAAAATAACTTAAGTGTTTCTTAGCAGTTTAAGTATAGTTTGATTTGTGAAATTGTTTGTTGGGTAGGGTGAATATAGCTGGGAACGCACTGAATCAGAAAATCAAGAAGAAACCCGTACGAAGATTGCATTTTATAAAAAAAAATCAATCGAATGGGACGAACTTGCATCCATGATTAGACCCAATTTGGTACCCATAGACCGACATTACATCCATATCCCTCGAAAGTTTCCGACTTCATAAAACAAGTTGTGTAGCTTTTCGTGATACATACTATCAGATGGCTTAATAAACATATCTTAGGAAGTGTATAGCTAGTTAAATTGTGTTTCCAGCTCAAATACTTTATGAGTTACAATGAAAAATGTAAACGATTGTTGCATATTAGGCTGAGTCAAGGGACACAAATTACAAATTTACCCATATACAAATTTACCCAAATACGACAAACAATTTTGCCCAAAATTGCGAACACGACAACTTTCAGCATTTTTAATTCTACCCAGAAAGCAAAGCACGGTACGAATCTCATTTAAAGTGCAGTCACGTTTCAACCCAGGTTTACTAGGTTAACAGCGAACCCCAAACCAAATGGCTGAGGCCAGTGCCATTGACATATTGAACGAGTGAATAGATTAATTAATACTTAACCACGAGACCTCCCTTGCGCCCGTTGAATCGAATTCAGCATGCATTTAACTTTATCCTTTTGATGCGTTTATTCGATGGTACTGTGGGACGTAGAAAATTGAATGTGTGTATACGGCTGGGTTTATGTGGAAAATAAATTGGTGTTCAAGTAGATTGGATTTGTGACAGCGACAATGTGTGTATTTGTCTGATGTTGTTTTCTATATAATCCTTTCACAGTTATGGAAAACTAAATATATTTTAGTTACAACATTTTAATATTTCGATAGTTCCTTGTCATTTGCCTTAACCTATGTTTTTGTTAAATCCAAAAATACTACTTTTTGTGAGAATGCGTTCTGAAGCTGCTAAAATATCTTTTTTATCAGCAAGAACGTAAAAGATGCCATCGATGTTGATTGCCTATTCGAGTGCCTAAAGATGTCAATTCGTTTACATAAATAGCTCGTGCGCTCAGTTGAAGGTACGGTTTTACCACTTTAATGAAGTTTTGCTGAGTATATTTTCTAATTGCCGAAATAACCAACTTTCAAACTGTTCTGTAACTGTGACAAGAAAAAAGCCATTGCCCACAGCTTTGAAACTGATAGGCATAATAAAGCGGCTATGGCTGATAGGCATAATAAAGTGCCCACCTAATCATTTTTTGAACTTCGCTCATTTATTTGGGCAAAATTTAAGTGAACACACTCTAGTCTTTTTTTGTATCTTTCTTTAAATATTCTTTTCAAGTTTCACTTATGGAATAAAAAAAAAGTTTTGCTTGAAAAAAAAACAAACAATTCCTGTTGAAAAAAAAAAAACAGTGACAAAGAAAAGTGCCTACTGAATTTTGGCTCCTGGGAAGATAAATTTAAGTAAAAGAAAAGCATTTTTATAATTTATGTGTCCTCCTTTGGCCTTCGGGACCAGGTGCGTTTCAGGGCTTCAAAATAGTTGAATTTATTGGTAAGACCAGCTTTGTCAACCTTGGAATCTAGAATCGCCCACAAATTCTCTATGGGGTTGAGGTCCAGGCTTTGTGGAGGCCATTCCAGCGGTTTGATCCGACAAGACTGTAAGAAAGATTTGTTCTTCTTGGTTGCATGCTTCGGGTCGTTGCCCTGGTGAAATACGAAGACCCGTCTGGATCAGCGAAACATCCACATTTTCTCGCAGGATGTTGATGTAGGAATCTGCCGTTATTATCCCGTCGATTATCACGAGGCTACTCACTCCACTCCACGAAAAACACCCCCAGGCCATCACATGTCCTCTTGCATGCTTAATCGAGCCTTGGATGTGGTGCTCTTGAAGCTCCTCACCCGATCTGTACCACATACGAACCCGCCGCTTTCGATTTTAAAGCTCGATTTTTTATTCGTCCGTACAGAGAACCGTTTTCCAGGACTCTACAGGCTTATCAACATGCTCAACAGCAAACCTGAGCCGTTTGGCTTTGTTTGCCTTGCTGATAAATGGGCTCTTCCGGGCAACTTTGTCAATCAGCCCCTGCGCTGCAAGACGGCGATGAACAGTTCGAACAACCAGAAGCTGATAGCTGAAGGGTTTCCTGGATCTCAAGGATAGATACTTTTGGGTTTTTCTTGACTTCGCGCACGATCTTGCTATCCGTTCGTGTATCAGTTTTGTACTTCCTGACTCTGCCTGGGTTACTCTTCGCTCAGTCGGTAAATGCGCAGCTACAAAGAAACACCATGCTGGAGGTGGCTGGGTTCGATTCCCGGTCTGGTCCAGTAATTTTTCGTTAAGGAAAATTTCTCGACTGCCTGGGCATAGGGTGTGGTTATACTTGCCACGCAAACATACTAATGTAAAAAAGGTACCTGGTATCGAAAGCGCTCACTTAATATCTGTGAACACTACACTACACTCAACTTAGAACACTAAGTTGAGAGCAAGCAATAAAATTATTGACAAAGCAATAAACTGGAAATGCTAAATAAGAAGAAGCCTGTGTCTTGGCGATACACCTCTGATCCGAACGTTTTTTGTTTCAGTAGAATTTTCCCAACCGCGGCCTTTCTAATAACGTCTGCATAAAAAAATAGACAAACATTACCGATTTTTCTTCGGTTTACCTTCACCCGGACTGACAAAACTACCCTTGCAGCATCAATCATAGTAACCCATGAGTCAGCAGACCAAATTTGACAGCTCTCTCAGTTGAATTCTAACCGTGATGGCAGCATAGACTAAGTCTAAGACCATGGTACTGCAGTAGGTCCCGAACAAATACGATTTTTTTCTTGGCTCAGTCAGTACTAGCACATCGGTCCCAAGCTTAATAATGCGCCCCTCATAATGAACTCACACGAACACACTCTCAAATAGTCTGTCAAAATAACACAGCAAATCAAAACAAAGGCGCAAATATGTATAGCAAGGTGTACTTCGGACCAAGGGGTTCCACAACAGTGAACCAATTTCAAATCGCTAGTTGCATATTGATTGTTGATAACAGTGAAGCAACTACGTTCAGAAGTGTGCGCGTTCAAAGAGCGGCAACCCACCGCTTCGAAAACAGACATCGGGCGGCACTTTGTGGACGCCGGATACGCCTTTTCGGGCATCTAAAACATCTTAGCACTATTAGACAACAATCAAAGCATTGAAAAAAAATCCGGTTCCTGTTCCGGACGGCCGAAGACCCTGAGCGACAAGAAGTACCAAAGGATGCTGAAGAGGAAGACCGGGGGAAAAGTGGCTTCATCGCTGCGTGCGCTTGGCCGGGAGGTCGGTTCAACCGGCCAAACAGTGAAAAAATACCTTGCGAACATGAATACATGTCAGAAAGCGGCAGTCGCGTTCACTTGTTTCGGAGCTGCAGGCAGTGACGCAGCGGTAGCGGGTGATTAAGATGGTCAACTAGATTTTCCTGGTGAACCGTGACGTGGCGGTGGTGATGGACGACGACACCTATCTCACCCTGGATGGCAACGACTGGCAGGGCCCTTCGTATTTTACTTCCTCGAAGGAATTGAGCTCCGAGCTGAAGTTCATTTCACACACCAAGTTCCCCAAGAAGGTGCTGCTGTGGCTGACAATCATTGAGAAGGGGATGTCAAAGCCACTTTTCTTTCTTTCCGGACTGGCCGTGAATGGGGAAATTTATAGTACTAAATACCTGCAGGAAGTTGCGCCAAGAGCGAAGACGCGTTGTTCTAGCCGGATCTGGTGTCGGTCCACTACTCGAAGCGATCGTTGGAGGACATGGAGCGGCTGAATATCGATGTGGTATCCAATTCGGTGAACCCACCCAACGCACCCATCGCGTCCCATCGAGAATTTCTGGGTTAACCTGAAGCGTAAGATCTACTCCAACAATTTTGTAGCGAAAACTAAGGAGAAATTGATAAATAAAACGAAGTCAGAACTCAAAAACATGCTTACACGCATGTTTTCGTCCACTATGGCGAATGTTCCGGTTAACCGCCAGAAGGCTGCTCGCAAGGGCGTAGAATTTTTTTTGCAAGTAAGCTTAATTAATTACCTTCCATGGGAAATTTATCAAAAGCAATTATCTGTCTTAGCTTTTTTTTATCACCATCCGAAAAAGTCTATTTTTTTTTAATGCAAACGTGAAGGTCCAAAATGAATATTGTTAATAATAATTTTAGCCGTTGATTCCTCGCGAATCACAGGAGCCCTTTAACACCGAACTACGTGAAATGGTAGAACAAAAATTCCTCTACCAGAAACTGCTTTCAATTCGGAAGACTGTTTTGAGATTCGTGAGAAATCAACGTTGCCCACGAATGGATTTTAGGCCTTTATCATGTATTAGTCGAGAGCCGTTTCATTTTATTTTTTATTTCTTAAAAGTCATCAAATGCAGCGTTAGATAAAGTTTTTCTATAATTACAAATGCAGTTGTTTTATAGTTTTGTAGCTATTGAAGCTTAAGTGCAAAATGTATAATTCGACAAAAAGTCGATGAATTGATGATGCGTTGGGACTCTATATTCACGGCCCTTTTGGAGGATCTGCCGCAAAGTTAAGATTTGGTTCGTTGTGGACCGTCTTTTGATGGAGCCGGCCTGATAACACCCCACAAATCTATTTGCTAGTGGCGACAGTCACTGGAAGATGATTTGGGATGATACTTTATAGGCGGCATTAAGGACAGTGACCGCACGATAGTTTTCACAGCCCAGTTTGTCGACTTTCTTATAGATTGGGCATCCTTCCATTCCTCCGGTAGCTGTTCGGTATCCCAAATCCTGACTATCAGTCGATGCAGACAATTTGCCAACTTGTCCGGGCCCATCTTGATAAGTTCTGCTCCGATTCCATCCCTTCCAACCGATTTGTTGTTCTTCAGCTGCTTGATGGCATCCTCAACTTCACCTATTGTCGGGGGTGGCACATCTCCGTCACCTACTGCATCGACTTCGTCTCTTCCATAGCTGTCTTGGTCCTCTTCCTGTACTCCATTCAGATGTTCATCGAAGTGCTGCTTCCACCTTTCGGTCACCTCACGATCGTCCGTTAGGATTCTCCCATCCTTATCCCGACACATTTCGGTTAGCGGCACGAAGGCTCGGCGGGATGCGTTGAGTTTTTGGTAGAACTTTCGCGTTTCATGTGAGCGGTGCAGCTGTTCTAGTTCCTCACACTTCTCCTCCTCCTGGCAGCGCTTTTTCTCCCGGAAGAGTTGGGTCTGCTGTCGCCGCTTCTGTCTGTATCGTCCCACACTATGAGGGGTAGCTTGACGCAGCATAAGTGCCCGCGCTGCGTTCTTCTCATTCAAAACCTGCTGACATTGAACCACTCGTTCTGTCGGCTTCGTTCCACATAACCTAAGACGTTCTCCGCTACGGTGCTGATAGCTGTTTTCACGGTGTTCTAACAGTCCTCGAGAGGGGTTCCGTCGAGCTAACCCTCTTCCGGCAGCGCAGTTTCGAGCGATTTCTTCAGCCGCGCGAGATTGTACTGTGGCAGGTGCCGGTACCGAAAGTTGTTCACTACAGATAGTTTTGGGCGCATCTTAACCATCACTAGTTAGTGGTACGAGTAGATGTTAGCGCCCCGGTAGGTTCTGACGTTGGTGATGTCTGAGAAGTGCCTGCCATCTATCAAAACGTGGTCGATTTGTGATTGTGTTTGATTCGGTGACCTCCAGGCGTACCGACGTGAGAGGCTGTGCTGGAAGAAGGTACTACGTACGGTCATGTTTTTGGAGGCGGCGAAGTCAATAAGTCGAAGGTTGTTTTCGTTGGTCAGCTGGTGTGCGCTGAACTCCAATCGGCCACCATCCGATCACCCGCTTCTGCATCTCACCCATCACGATGAAAGCTTTTCCCTGCTCGTGTGTATTGCCGCAGCTCTGGTAGATGGTATGACCATCCCGAAACGTACGCACCGTGGATCCTTTTCAGCACATTTCTTGCAGCGCTACGATTTCGAACTTGCGGTTCTTCAATTCGTCGGAAAGCACGCGAGTACTTCCAAGGAAATTGAGAGATCGGCAGTTCCACGACCCGAGTTTCCAATCGTTAGTCCGTTTTCGTAGTCTAGGTCCATGCCGATTTTTCCGGTCCGAATCTCATCGTTGTGTATTATTCGTTGCAATTCCTTTTTAATGGTGTCGGCTCGCAAGGCCCACAACCAACCCCACTATATCACAGGAGGACTATCGTGATGCTGCTGTTTAACAGTCCAAAGCACCACCAGGCCTTTCGGCTTTTGTATTTAGAATCCTGGGCGCACTAACAAGACGGTGACTCAGCCGCTCCTAACATGAAGAACAGACGCTGTTTTGAGCCGCGCTTAACATGGAGAATAGACGCTTAAATGGCTTGGACGTTAACCGTTTTTTGTCAGGGCTGCTTTCGGATATTTGTGGGTTTTTGGAAGAAACTCAACTGAGTCCAACAAATGCTCAGTCTCCCCACATCCTGAACATTCCCTGTCGCTCGTCCGGGACTACTTATTCGTGTATTCAGTAGCTGTCCATCATATCTAATGGAACCCCATCATCCGTGACCCGTGGATCCGCCGGTTTGCTAGCAGCTCAGCCCCGTAGAGTGTTCACCTAATCTACGGTCTTCCCGGAGTAATTCATGAATAGGGCCTAAATACCAATTGTACACAATCACTTCAAACGTTGATCTCCCACGAAAAAAAAATCTCCTTCGAAATAAAGTTACACCATACATTGAAAAAAAAAACATTCCTCTACCAGATGCTGTTTTCAATTCGCGAGAGTGTTTTGAGACTCGGGAGAAATGTTATAGTCATTGTTTACAATCGGATTTAAGGCCCTAATCATGAATTACTCAAGAAATGTGAGTGCACGCAGGAAAATAGTTCTAGTGCGCAAGAGATGATTACCATTTTTGATTCAGAATTCGTATACATTGCAGAGAATGGAAATGCAATAACCTAAGCACCCCTTAAATACAAAACTAATTGCTGCAATTGCAACACCAATTGTAGTAGAAAATTCCAAAAAAAAAAACGGAATGGCTTAAATAGGGTGTTTAAAATCGTCGATTTTCGGAATCCTGATATCGGTCCAAAAAAAGTTTCCCAGGAGCGAAATTTTCCATCAGATGGGCTCTGGAAACCTTTAAATGCGTTTATCTCCGTAAAATTATTCTACAGTCTCAGTATTCCAGCTTCATCGTTTTTGATCAAAATGTTTTTGGATGACACGTTATTGGACACGTTGGAGCGACGTTATGGAAATGCGAGAAAACACGATTCATGAATATTCTCTGTCGATGTTGTGCGACCAATTCCGCCTGTTGTTGCATCCCTTCTCTTTTCAACGCTAAAGTGGAAGGGATAGTGCATTTGATCAGATATATTTATCAGTGCACTCGAATGAACACACCCATTTTCAGTACTTTTTCGCCGTTTCTGCTAAGTGTGTACATTCTGATTCTGGTGAGTGGCCACCGCAATGTTTCTCTCAGCTTTCCCAACGATTTCCATTTTCGAAGAGCAGCATGATTCCAAACGTCCTTCGCGCTCGCTCTCTCGGGGAAATGCGTATCAGGAGCGCGATTGGGAGCACCATGGCTCACCCTGCCTGTGGAAGAGTTTGCCGAAGATGCTACTGGGAATTTGCACGAGAGCACCCTCCCCCGAAGCGGACATTCAGTTACAATTTGTCACTGATCGGCTATGCAACACGACGGCGGCGGCGGTGAATTTTAAAATTTTTGCGACGACGACGACGGAAGGAATCGTTTGTGGTACGTGATTTTTTGCCTACTTCCTTCCGGTGGGAAATATTTGTGAGTGGGTTCAGACACAGATGTAGGATATTGTCTTGCAAGTCTGATGTTGGCAGTGATTCGACGGGAGAGGAATTTCTCCGAATCAGTGGGATAGAAGATTGTTCAAGCAGCCTGACCTGAGGTCAAAACGATTACGAGTTATTCGGGAAACAGCCAGTCTGTCAATGGTCGAGTGCGTTGCAGCTGATCCGGACTAGTCGCAGGATTGTGACAAAGATAATTCAGTGCTTGAGTCAAACAGTTCAGAACAATAAAAAATGCATTTATTAGGATTCTCGGGGGGATTATGAACGGACTGGCATGAAAGCTGATGGCTGCAAGTGAACGAAGAGATTTGAAAGAATATCATAAAAAAGAAAAAGCGGATAATCTCATCAAATTAAATCTGATTAATTGAAGGAAAATATTTTTTCGCTGTCAGTTTTATGTTCCCGGGACGAACGGTTTGAAATTCTCGGTTGAACCGAGATGGACAACGTCAAGTGCAATCCGTTGGAAGTGGGTCATTTGTCTCGTGGCAGCGGGATGTAGAGAAAAAGGTGCAAAAACAAAGCAAAACAAATCGACTGAACTCGGAACAAAGCGTGACTGGTATAGTTTGAAGCAGCGAGGATTAATTAAATTCATTAAACAGAATTAATCTGTCCGGTGTATTTTTTTCCCTCGGGCTATTCGGACTTCTGTTAAAAAGTTGTAGCTGGTCGTATAAGTGGAAAATAAGTAAATTAATATACGCTCCTTAAACAGGATTATCCAAGTTTTACCACCCACCCCTCACAAATGAAAACTACCTTCTGCCAGATAGGCAGCATAATTCGACCGAGGCAAGTCGGCCTGTGAAAGCCGATAGTATTGTTTGGTCGAAGTGGAACACGGGGAGAGAGAAGACGCGTGACAAAGTCTGAAGAAAGTGATTTTTATTTTCAACCACCCAAACCCACCATTCTCCTTCACACGGCGTGAAGGTTCAATCGGCAGAGGATTCTCATTCCGGGATATTTTTCCTTCTCCTCCTCCTACTAGTTCCGTTTCTTATTTTTAACGATGATGCAAGAAGAGCTAGGAATTATGAAGCTCGTCGTGTGAATAAATTGTCTTCCTGCGATTACGACTGCGAGACGTCCTTGTCGTCGTCATCGTCTGCGTCGAGGTCGTGGTTGTCCATTCCATCCGATGAAGAAAAGTGGCCGGAAATGAAATTTAAGTGAAACGAGTCACCGGCACCAAACGAGCGAGAAATATCAGAAGTAAGAAGAAATTGTTTGCTATAGAGCTAGCCAAGTGGTTGTTTGGCCTAGTTGAAGGAAAAGTGGAAAATCATAGAGCGTAGAAAAAATAAAGGTTACCGGAATATCTTAGGCTGATTTGTGTGAGGTTGTGATTTTGTGGAAAATTGCAGTGATTTTGTGTGCGAAAAAGGGTGAATTGAAATCATCTTTACTGCCATCGAATGCCATATCAAAGCGACAGTGACAAAATTTACCAGCATTACTCTGACAGCAAACCTGAGCAGCGTGGAAATTCGAGGAAAACAAGGTTAATAAAACTTATTTACATAATTCATTAATGGCTAATGCATATTTGATGAGTATTCGAGGATGCCCGTACCGTGTTCGCTAATGTAAACTGATTAAGGTTTGCAAGTTTCGCTCTTCAAGGGGAAATGAACCGCGGCGAACTATAGCTGTGGTTCGTTTCTGTAGGTTTCTGGTTGATGAATGAAATTGGATATTTTTCCGAGAAAATACGAGTTTAATTATTCTCGGTGTATGTTTTGTTCCTGATTTTTTTTTCTGGACTGCGAAGTTATTTCTGGCTGCGAAGTTATGGTTGTTTATTCGTGAAAGTTGGTTTCTTTCGTAATTATCTGCCGGTCATGATACGATGCTGGGGAAAGACAGATGATAAATATCCAAACTGGCGCAAATTGCGTTCTATTACACAGGACCTTCGGCATCTAGAAAATTTTCCGTAGCATGGCTTCTAGTGAATAAAGCCATTTGACTGCATTGTAAGCGCACTTCTTTGACCAAATCTTGCTGAAAACTTTGCACAAGAATGAGGAACTCTTTTCATTATCAATCCGGATATATCCGAGCTTTCACGGTTAGATTTCTTTCTGTGTTTCTTCGAGTTTGTGAAGCAATGAGCACAAGATTTACTTTGAAGGCAAGGTTTACGTTGTGGTTATGAAGAAATAGAATTTTATAGAAATTTTTAAAGGAAGATCAGGTTTAGTTTTTTGAATCTCCTTTCTTAGCGTTTTAAATTCGCAATTACAATTCGCTAATTCCTTGCTCTCAACTTAGTGTTCTAAATGCACTTCCACAGTTGTTTATTGAGAGCTGTCGATAGTAGTTTGCATTTTTATGGTTGTGTGGCAAGTATAATCATATAATATGCCCAGGGAATCGAGAAATTTTCCTCAGCGATCTTAAACTAAACCGTGAATCGAACCCAACCCAACTGTTTTGTAGAAGCGCCTATACCGACTGAGCTGATGGTTTTTTAGTAGTCCTACTAGAGTATGTGTCCCTTGACTCAGCCTAATATGCAACGGTCGATAACATTTTTTATTATAACTCATAAAGTACTTGCGTTGAAAACGATATTTAACTAGTTTTACACTTGCTTAGATCAGTTTAATAAGCCATTTAGAAGTATGTATCACGAAAAGATATCCCAAGTAGCACACAAAACATCTTGCATATTCAACACCTAGTTTTAATGTTACATTTCAGTAAATCTGCAGTAACAAAAAGCATATTTTGTTACAGCAGAGTTTATTTCACGTATGCGATGCACTAGGTATTGCATTGGTGTTGCTAAAATGGTTTGCCAAGAAAATTCAAAACAAACATTGGAGTTAGTCGAGACCTTTTTGCTTTTGTAATCTTAATCATGACGTTGCATACTTAATATTTTCCAGTGTATGTGATGTTTATTATGAAGAAATTGACCTCCAGTGCAACATAACAAATTATATATGAACTTGTTCCAATGAAGCGTTCTGATACTTAAGATCTCCCAAAACACGTTTTTTGAGCCACATGCGCAACTTAATGAGAACGCAACATAAAGTCAATGAATAATGTTACGTTTTTGCAACGTTCAATTGCACGTTACCACAACAGTTATGACGATTAAAATATCTCCAAATGAAATGCAAACTGCCGACCACAGGTGTTTTGATATTAATGAAAAAATAGTTAATTCATAATTTGATCAAACGTTGATGTAAATATATATGCCTAACAAAGAAAATGGCTTAAAGTGTTCGTTATGCAACCTCTTAAGGCTATGATTTTCATAATAGTTGCTATTACTTTTTAACTTTTAAACAAGGATCACTCAAATAGTTAGAGCAAACTATTTTCATTTGCGGCTGGCCTAACTAATTAATTTCAATAAAATAGCTACCTACGTAAAGCTGAATTATATTAACTTCCCAAAAAAAATCAATTGCTGTGAGATTACTAGTTGTGCGTAAGGAACATAAGCTGTTATGATGAAATTTGTCAGAAGCAGATAATTTCCCATCTACAAGAGAGGCTCTAGGAGTGGACAGAAATTTATTACTAGAACGAATATAAATGAAGACAGAGTATTGATAGTTCCGTTTAACGGGTGGCAACTAAAATTTTGGAATTTCTTTCTCAAGCTGTCAAAAAAAGACAAACATAGTTGAAGAAGATCTGATTTATTCAAATAAAAGATACATTGTCCATTGTTGAAAAAAAATTAGTGAACATTTGAAAACGGTCCGTAATCGGATGTTCGGCGAAGCTTCCGTTTGATGTCGGAACAGGAGCGTTGTACGGCCTCCATGTCAACTTTGCGAATGCATCTCTTCATTCTACTAATCAACTGTTTGCAATTCGTGGCTCTATAGTTATTTTTGTACACCAAGGAACTCAAAACCCTGAAGAAATCTTCGATTGGGCGACACTGAGGCAGATTTGTCGGGTTGTGGTTTTGGGTACAAATGGGATTGAATGGGTATTCAGGAACGATTGTGTTTTTATGGCGTAATGCGATGACGCTTTATCCGGCCAAAACACGTATTGTCCATCAGCATGATGTTTTTGTAGAAACGGGATCAAAATTTTCTTCAAACATTCGTTCTGGTACACATCTTGATTGATTGCCAAACCAGAGCGCTTGAACCATGGCTTAGAAATGCCTTTCTCGGAAATGGCAATGTACAGCATCACTTTCTGTTCAAACTTATGTTTAAACTTATATTTTATGTTCGGAGGTGTAGTAGAACAAAACTTTTTCCGGAATAATTTTTAATCAACCAATGGCATTGGGATTTCAGCGTTGAAATCTGTGCATCAGTATATTCTGGGGCTCGTGTCTTCTTTCGGCACTTTATTCCGACTCTTTTCAATGTTTTGCAGATGTACTGGTGAGAACAGTTGAACTTTTTTGCGGCATCCCGTTGGCTCAGTGAATCCTTGTTGTTGAAGGCACGAGAAAGAGAACGAAGTCCTTTTGCGTCCATAATTTTGGCTGATCTTCCACTACCTTGCTTGCGGGCAGTTGTTGGGGATCTTAGGATATGGTAAACAGTCGAAGTCGCAACATTTTCGCTTTTAAAATGTTGTACCGTATACGTTTTGCCGAGATTTCTGTGCAGTTCGTAGAACTGTACAACGCGCTCGCGAAATACTTCTTGTTTCGACGGCATTTTGAGCAAAACTGAGCAAACATAAACAAAACAGAAAATACTAGCAGAAAGAGGAGAGAAAGAGCTATCGCATACACACTCTTATTTCTCTCTGAGCTCGTTTGTTGTTGAGCAAAGAGGCCTCGAAAAAATTCCAAAATTTTAATTGCCACCCGTTAGCATAACGGCAGGTTTGAAATTGAAAGATACAAGTTGAAAACGAGCGTTGGGTTGAACGGTAGTATGCGATCGGGCACATATTATTTTACCAAGCTACCACAGTGCAGGGTCGGCAAAGGGGTGGATACCAGTCAAGAGGATACACGCTATTTCTAAACAACCCAAATTTGAGTTCGATGGATTAAAATTCGTCTTGAGTATGGGTACCCAAAAGCGAGTAAAGATGGTTAGGAGTAACACGTTGACAATTAGTAAACATCGATCAGACTCAAGCCGATGTTGACTGTTTGTCATCTTACTACTACGAACTATTTTGACTCACGTTTGGGTAGCCATACTTAAGAAGAATTTGAGACCATCGTACTCAAATTTGGGTTGATTAGAAATAGGGTGTAGAAACAAAATCAATAATTTCCCAAAAAATCCGTTGACCCTATTTCAAGAACAAAATTGTTGCTATGCTCCCAACTAGGGGAGAACAGTACAAAACGCACTGGTGGGGTAGAATGACCCACTCATGAAATATGGTAAAATCTTCAAAGCCTATAGATTAAATGGAATGATACTTTATCAATTCTCAAATAAAACAGCATAACTGATAAATTTGTAGCACAACAAGGCAGTAAATACACCAAGATATGATCAAAATTGAGGAAATTGTTCCAACTGTACCTCACATGTAAATAGTGGAGTTAATCAAATAAGCTTTTACCACGCGTTCTGTCCATGGTTTATAATAAATTCACTTCACATATATTGCACACCACAAAACTTCAAGATAGTATCAAAACTTCACCATAATTCCACGTATTTTCAGAATATTTAGACAAAACCACGCAAAACTAAAACTGGGGCAGAACGCACTGTAGCGTTTTGTATACGTCTGCACGCTTAGAGAAAAATACCCAGTGGAGTGGTAAAGTGTATATAGCCAACGTTGGGTAAAAATAACTTACTTCTGGTATAATTCTACCCAAACGTAATTAATTTGAACCCAATGGTAGATATACACAATTATAACCAACGTGCTTACCACACTTATCTGCTCCTTTGGGTATTTTTCTCTAAGCGTGTATATAATGAGGAGTTGGCAAAATATCACAATGTTTTGCGCAACGTCTTTATTCTATACCCATAGGCTGCTTGAGTACCAAACAGAGCAAAGAGGACCGTGTTTCAACTTTACACCTCTAATGAGTAACTTTTTATAGCAGTGTCCTTTACTTTTTACAAGCGGTGCATGCTATCCCAATAATGTGGTGCATCATATCCCAGTATTTTGGTTCGTCTTACTCCAATTTTGGGGTGCATATTGAGCAATTAAACAGGCGTTTTACCCCGGAGTCGTTTTGGAATCAAATTGGAAAAGGTTTCAAAAATCATGAATAATCATCGTTTTGAATTAAAATCACATTTGATATACAACGAAAACATTATAATGCACCATACTCAATAACTTATTCGTAAATTTCAGCTTCCATTCCCTAGTTATTTACGATGTTGCTTGAACGGTGCGTTTTGTACCATCCTCCCCTATAACCTTATCTATTCATCACATAGAAAAACGTTGGTATTGATAAAATTTAAAATGTATCAGAACCTGATTGTATATTTTTTAAATTGCAAATTTAAATCAAAACCCAAGCAATAATATATGTCTAGAAGTGATTCTAATGCTATGGATATGGAATAATCGATATATCATAACCATAGGGACGAATGACCAAAAGGTTAAAAAAAAGAAAAAATATATCATAACCGAAAATAATCATAATAAAATTGTTTTAAATTTATTGAATATAAATTTGTTGCATGCAATATTGTGTTGAGTCATGCGAATAAAGTTTCAAATGAAATGCTTAAAGTAACAATAAAAATAAAGTTTTCGTCTTTTAAAAGTAACTTCCTCTAAGCTATCATACGGTTGAATTTTTCTGGCTAGTATTTTTTTATCATAAACAATTGCATAAATAATTACATTTGATAGTAATCTAAGTTCTACAAAAAACATATTTAGAACGGTTTGATATTTTCCACATATATTAAGATTTAGTTTCATTTAGAAACAGTTGGGTCTACCATTGGTTTTTTTTGTGTGACCTAACCCACAATTATGAATGATCAAATTGCGAGCAATCCAGACATTGAATGCATGGAAGAGTAAGTAATACAAGGATGTTTTTTTTTATTATTCCATTTGAACCTCTTAATGAAATCCCCATTAAATTGTCAAGTATAGTTAAGTAAAGAAACATTGTGTAGCTTCTGAATTATTGTAATTCTTTGTTCTATTTGATCTAAAATATTTGTTGAAATTATTGTTTTATTTGTAATGCCAATTTTTTTTTTCAGTTCTTTATGTATATTCTTTGAACAAATAAGCAACTGTTAGTTTGGTTGAATATTTAATTTATTACTTTTTTATAATGTGGAGTTCAGTTTTTCTAATAATAAGTAAATCAGGTTTACGTTAACAAAGAAAACAAATCAAACTAATTATGTTACTATTGTACAGATATCGATAATCTAGAGATTTCTGCATATACAAACATCATAGATGCATTCACGTGTTAGGATTGGAATAATTATTTTAGCAGGTAGTGTATTTGGTTTGTTCGTAGATGCCATATGTCAAAATTTTGCTACACGAAATGAGAATTTAAAATTTCACTAATTCCTCCACAATTTGAACTTAACATGAACCTGTAACGATTGATTAATCTTCGAATGAATCAGAAATCTAATTCTTCCATATTATAACATAATTTTACACAAATATTTCTTTTCCAAACTCAGAAGCAATGCTCTATTCTCAAGGATTTATCCAAGGGTTTTTATATTTTTCGTAGTAGAACAGAATTTTGATCCATAAATCTGAAAGCGTTTATAAATTGAAACTTATACCGTCACGATTTTCGGATCATTTTGTTTATCAATATTTTCATCACGAATATTTGGCTACCATTATTATTTTCGTCCCATAAGTTTAATTGAATAATGAGAAAAAGTTTTTGAAATGAAGTCGGTAGAGCAAAGCATTCGTGACAAAATATTCAAGCGCATTTTGAAAACCTAAATCTTTCGCATCATGTCTATAGCAAAAACACGAGGAATCGTGAACTTCTGTTAACCGTGGGCTACCCTCAGTTTGCAATTCTAAAATTGAATAAATTTTCCATGAACAATTGAAAATCATTCCATAAAAACGTCTTACCCATAAGGATTTGATGCAAATGCATAAAAACAATTAAATTTATCCATAAAATTCATCAATGTTAAAATTTTATCGTTATGTTTCAAGAATATGACCGATTGAATTGTTCGTATTACCCATAATCATATTGCGAATGATTCATAAAAGGTTCAATAACTTTCCTTATATTTGCAAAATTTATATACATAATGTAACCTATGTGCACTCGTCTATGTACATATGATCCATAAAAGATTGAAAATGTTCCATAAATGAAATGCCAATGATCTAGAATATTTTGAATAACGAATAATAATCTTCAAAAAATGATTCATAACAAAGCAACATTGTGCTCTTAACATTATAGGTATGATCTTTGCTGATCTCACGTTCCTTGAGTACCACCATTATGACACATATTTGCCAAGATATTTAGTAACAGCTTCCCTTGACGTAAAGATCTACAGATCAAATTTAACACTTGATCGAACTGTTATTTCAGAAAATTAAATTATACCGTGCAGACGCTTGCTGTTCAACTAGCAATCGCTCGTCGGACTTATCTACAAAAAACATCCTCCATTTGCCTTATACCGGGCAAATGCTAAATCCAGTTGTTTGCCTGGAATCTAATCTACGCTATGTTAGCCTTTCGGCTGTCGGAAACATCGACCGCTCTCTGCCGCTTTAGTTCTTCAATCATTAATACAACTCCGCAAAAACTTCGCGATCCTTCTTCGGCAGCAATGTTTTATCCCGTATAACTTAAAGAAAGGGCAGGTCCATTAATCAAATTTAACAATCGTTATGGATCAAAATTTAAGAAAAATAGTGCCCTACCTGGTAAAATACAGGCATCATATATGATACATGATTTAGCGTACAAAGCTGATTTATTTTGCGTCATTTTTATATTCTTATGGTACATTATTAACCGTTTGATGGATCATTGACAATTTATCTATGCTACATTTTCAGTTTTTTATGGAACATGTGAATATATTTTATTGCACAAAGTTTTCATTCTACACAGAAAAAATAATTAATTTTAAGGAGGCGTAAACAACGAAATTTTTTGCAGTCTTTCATGTGCCATACAACAATGTTTGCAATCTTTCATACAACAAGCTAGATTCAGGCGTTATCTGGCTTAAATTGACATGAAATATCCTATTTTTTTCTACCAAATCTAGCATTTCCATTATGTGCATTAGATAACGCAGAAATTTCAATGTTTCTTTTTATCTGTGTATGGATAATTTTAACAGGTCTTAGGAAAGTTATTGAACCTTTCATGGATCATTTGCAATATGTTTATGAGTAATCTGTACATTTTTATCGAACATTTTCTAGATATAAAACGGTACATTTTTGAAATTTACTGCTTAATTTGGATCATTTTTATAAATCATTACCTTTTTGATGGATATGCACCAGAGTCTTATGGGTCAATAATGCGTCTGTCATGACACTATTTTCATTTATTTTATGGATCACTTATTACTTTTTTTTTATTCAAACGTATGTTTTCCGTTTCCCGTGTCATAAAATGTCACAGAGAACGTTTGACCATCGATCAGAAAAAAAGAGGAAACAGCCTCACAGGAGCGCAAAAGACGACAGAAGAGTAGTTACCATTTTCAGGTGTAAACCAAACGCTTATAATGAAAACTCATTTTCCGGGCTCGGACTTGTGAGAGGATTCTGATCATATCGGGATGGAAGGATGTTTCTTGCAGACTTTACCAGAGTCTAACAGACAGGAATACTAGATATAGAGGATGAAATCTTTACAACAGCCAGGGAAGACAATGCAGTTAGATCTTTTCAGCCATTGAAATCTGCAGGTGTAGACGGCATATTTCCAGCATTGTTCCAATAGGGTGAGCCCATGCTGATTCCGCTTGTTATGAAGATTTTTAAGGCAAGCTTAACTACGACGACGAGAAAAACATTAGTGATCATCAGTCGTTGCGAATCAAAACAAACCCAAAAAAGGAGAGAGTTCCTCTCCCATGTGCGCATCAGTAAACAGAGTGCACACAATAGATCGCTAAGAATAAACTATACAAGCCACAGTGGTACATGAGCGTCTTTCCATGCGTCAATTTTTACCTGTTGAAGTGGTGGACTTGTTCCGTCGCTACAACCTACCCCGCAGTGGGATGTTAGGCAAAGATTGACGTCCATGGTTCGAGTACCATTGGATACATGCCCTTTCGCTCAATTTTCAAAAAACATCTGTTAATTTTCCTACCTGCCGCACTCTGACGGAACTTTCAACACTTTCTCTTCACATCTTTCATTCTAGCCAAAAACATTGTTGTTCACTCTTGGTTCCTCATGGTGATGAGCGAACATCTCCTTCTACATCTAAATCTACTGTTTACGGTACGGTGTGAACAAATCGGGACGTGGATGTGTCTGCAACAAATAACTACAATTGAAATATATATAAAACGATATTTGTATTTTACCTAAATTTTGTAGTCTCCTGATTATTATGTATACTGATCTTAGGTTTATTGAAACTACATTTAAATCCCCTACCTGACGAGCAAGATCACCCATGGTGCAAGTTGAGTTAAGCCGTATTTAATTGAATTTATAGTTGGCACTCTCGTAAGATGGCAGCAATTGCTAATTGCTTACAATAATTCTTTCTTTTTTTCCAACTGCAAAGTTACCCCATCCATTATAATCAAAGTAATAACATATACTAGCATGTTTCTCCCCGATACCGCAAGATATGCAAAACACACTCAGGAACTGCGCGTTTATTATAACCGTGCAACTTCATTAGGACTGGCACGATATGATTGCTCGCTGTTTGCTTTGTCTGCCCCATATTCAATAATAAAGAGAAAACAATCCTACCCTTGGATCCACAGATTATCACCGGAACCGTGGATTTGAAACGCTAGCTGGAAGGAGGGAAGCGGTGAAATGGAGACTCATTCTCAAGCATAAGCATCGTTTTCTTTTTCATTCTGGTTTGGATCACCGCAAAGGACTGGAAGAAGGAAGCAACAAAAGCACACCCCGCAATTACCCTTTTGAAATAACGTCCTGGTGGCAGGTTTCAAATGGAATATTCGGAGCGAAAGTATGAAAACTGTATAACGCCGGGCTGAAGTGGAAAAATTGTACCAGGGGGAAAAATATTCAATCGTGCGTAATATAGCGCTTTAGAGTCTCCAGTTTGCCTCACCTCACCACCATGTCAAAGATCCTTGCGATAAGGCCCTTTCACACGGCGGTCGAAGCATGTTTTTTTTCATAATGCACACAATCCTTACGCGTATTCGGCACGAAGAAGAAGAAAGAAAAGCGACCAAACACATTTTTTTCGGTATCGACCAAAGTGTGACGGAAGAGTAAGCTTACGAAGCTGTTCCTGCAAACGAACGTAAGCCAAGGAAAGCGCGATGCACACAGGTGAAACATTACATTAAGCCGGGTGAAATTATAGGTAATTTGAATAATATCAGCGTGATCCACCGTGCTTGGTATGGCTGCCTAACTTTCGAATCCCCCGCACTTGTGAGTGACACGAAAGGTACATCTCTGCCTGTCCCAACCAAGGCACGAGGGGATGTTTGGATAGCCAAAAGTCAGTTTTTGTCCAACTGAAAGAAAATCATATAGCTATTATGATAAACTTATTGCTTCGCATACGATCAAGATAGAAAGATTAAATTAAAAGACGTTTATATAGCTTATTGAAAATATATATAGCTTATGTTCCTTGATTTAAATTGTAATATTCCGTGGCAATCATCAGACGTTATGAATAATATATAGTCACCGCCAGAAAAAAGTGCCCACCTACCCAAGTTTGTCCTTTTTGTGCAGCGAACTGTAAAATAAGTGAAAGATTCAATGTTTTTTGTTTTGATGGCATATTAATTGTTCTTTTCTTGTCTGGTACATAAAAAACACTTGTCCTGCAAATTCATTTTTTTTCTTCAAGAAAGATCAAACCGTAGTAGATATTATGCATGTTAAAATAAAGTGCCCACTTCTTATTTTCTTTAAAACAAACAAGTTGCTTATGAAAAGGTCGTATTTTAGAATATTATTCGAGAACAGATGCTCTTACGAAGATCATTATTTGCAGCTGAGAATTTCCAAAAAACTTCAAAAATTAAATTATACCATCACAATACGTTTGTTCCCGCAAATATTAAACTTTTAAGAAATGCACCAAAAATTAATGTTCTAGAAAAATTTTCCCTGACATTTCTCCATCCTGGAGTCTTCGCTCAAATTAGCGTAATAATCAAAACAAAAATAAAGTTTTTTGAGATATTTAATTTTTCATGTTAATTGTCGATTTTTTTTGTCTCAGTGTGTATTTTTTTACAACCTTCACATATAGGGTCACAACTTGTTCTTAGACAGTTTTTTTTTTGTAGAATCAAAGGTGGTAGCACTTCAATTAATAATTTGTAGCTCGAACAAATTATTAATTGAAGTGCTATTCAAAATGCTCACGCCCTTTTTGAAACTTAAAAAAAAGAAGAAAAAAAAATCCACATTTCCAGGTTATTTTGGCTGGAAACGCTCTCCACCTACCACACTCATCAACGCATGAACTGGGACCAATAATTTCATTTCCCTTCCGAAGAAAAACGTTACCAGTGATTTTTCGCAGCTGAAAATCTCACTGACTTCGGCTGGGATTAAATCCAACGTCGCTGGGGTGCCAAGTAGTAGTCACGTTTACCATTACACCACCAGCGCCGGCTATACGCCAGTTGACAAAAGGTGTTTATGGTCTCATGGCACCGAAATTTATGTGACAATTTGGTACTGTGTCGTTTGTTTCAAATTTGGGAGGTTCTCGTTTTGTATCAATCAAACATAAAAAAATACAGATCAGATTGAAAATATGTAGGCTATGTGTCCCTTGACTCAACCTAATATGCAGCGGTCGATTAAAATTTTCATTATAACTCTTAAAGTAATCGAGCTGGAAAGGATATGCAACTATATATACCTTAGCTTAGACATGCTCAATAAGACGTTTGCTGTTTTGAACCAATGAAAGTCAATCAATTAACTTTATGAAGTCACAACCTTTCGACGAGTATGGATGTAATGTCGGTTCAAAGGCACCATATTGTGTCTATTTATAGATGAAAGCTCGTCTCATAATTATGGATAATTGTTCAAAAAAATCGTTGTGTAGCTTATTTTTATCACCTTTTGAGGTATTCCAAATGAAAATATATTTGCTTTACTCAGCATCAAAATTCACATACTAAATGATAATATAATAACTTTATCACAATTTAATAATTTTCACATTTGATCTACACGAGCATAGAAAAAAATGTACTCCTTAAACTGGGTCCACAATTTTCTTGGGAAATCATTGTTCATGTTTCTATATGAATGGTTAAATAATAACGTGTGACTTTTTTTCTCTACATCTAAAATGAATAACTAAGCATATTGGTTCAATTGAGCCTGATTTAGTTCATTTGAAAATCATGAAAATAATTTGTTCACAACATCACACAAGTATATAACTATTAATTGATGAACAATGTCTCAACCACTCAATCATCAAAATGCCAACATGAATTTGCCGATTATCGCTGGATTTAAGGCTTGTTCGCAACAAAATCTGAACACCCCTTAATACGTATATCTCTTGAAGTACTTCATCAACGCGTGAAAGATTACGCAGACTGATGAACGTATGTCTGTTCATTGTGTAAAATCAATTTTTGGAGATACTACAAGCTTTAAGATCGAAGATGGCGTCGAAAGAAGAGCATGTTCGAAAAGCAATTGTGTGCGGTGGCAATGAAAATCCGGATCTGTCAGTAAGAAAACTTGCAAAATAGCTTGGTTTTCCTGTCCAGCACTGTCCACAACGTTCTTAAATCTTTCACGATATACGTTTGACAATAGCCAGGAAGGCTGGCAGCGGAACAAAAATGGACCACCAGAAGACTGCAAAGGTGAATATTGCAGAAGAGACCAGATCTTTCGATATGTGCTGTGGCTAGAAAAATAGAAATGTCCCCAACTTTCGTGCATACTTCCGAGCACCGGCAAGGTAAGAAGTCGTTCAAGATGAAAACTGTACCGAACCGTAATAACAAACAGAATGTGACGGCTAAAATCCGGGCTCGCAAGTTGTATCGCGAATATTTAACAAAGTGAGGAAGCGTGATAATGGACGATGAAACTTATGTGCTGAAAGACTAAAACGGCATAGAGGAGCTTTTCTGGACGAAGAAAAAGGCCAAGTTCCCTAAAAATATTTGGTTTGGCAGGCTATATGCAGCTGTGGTCGACAAGCCATAACCTTATCACTACCGGAACGGTAAACAAGGAAATATACCGTGAAGAATGCCTAAAGAAGCGATTAAAATTCCTACACAGTCATGACGCTCCCTCGTTATTTTGACCTGATTTGGCATCTTGTCACTACGAAAAAATATGTTTTGGAATGGTATAAAGCGAATGGTGTCCATGTTGTTCTGTGTTGTAAGAGTCGAATCCACCTAACTGCCCGGAGTTGCGACCTTTCGAGCGGTATTGGGCTCTCGTGAAGAGGGAACTCTCTCAATATAAACAACAAGCTACAACTATAGAAACATTTCGAGAATCTTGGACAAAAGCAGCTAAATCGGTCGCAAAAAAGTCTGCAAAGACCCTCATGGTTGGAGTAAACTCAAAAGTTCATAGTTTCTTCATGCATCCTAGTTCAGGTACTGCAATTAGTTTTAAGATGACTAATAATGCATAAATAAATGATTAAAAATGCATCTCGGATTGAACTAAAGCCAAATAATTTTATTCCAAATATAATCTGTCCAAATTTTGTCGCGAACAAGCCTTATTACATTTTTTATACTTTGGCCGGAAGGACCTACGCTTACATTACACCCCGTAAACCTATCAAAATAAACTTACGTGAAGCACTAACGTCACGTTTAATTCTTCAAAATCTATGCTCTAAAGAACATCACTTTCGATGTTCAGCATACAAAGAGAACTCAACCTTTTGTCAGTCTTCGATGTCTTCAATTTTCTTTTAACTATAGATCGTTGAGCAATTAGTAAACATTACATAAGCTCAGATATAATCGCAGACCATCGATACGTTCGGAAACGTATCAGCATACTCTTCATCATTCAGAAATATTGCCTGTTGAGATGGTGTTAGATGTTCAAGTTCATATTTTGCAGCAGATTTTTTCGTGGTCTTATTTTGGTAGGTCTGTTTTCCGTAGTGTTACGAAGCGCGTTGGTTCCCCTTCATGTTCATCAAAGCGGTCTTGCTCTGCTTGCGAAAATCAATCCAGTGAATCGTACAAATGGACAACTTTCTTTAAATCGACATTTATGCCCTGAATTCCCCTGTTTATTTCATTAAACCGTTTTAGAATGCGACACTAGCTCTTTGCCATCCACGCAGTTTCGAGGAGATCCATCTTATCAGTGAGAGATAACGGTTCATATCTTGTTGTGTTGGATTGATCATTTACAGCTTAAGTATGTCTTTCTAGTGCTGTCTTATCCTTTCAGGAATACTTCAGCTGATTTATCGGGTTGATGCAGGAAGAAATGTATACAGCTTTTGCACGCAGGTAAAGTAGCTATCAGCTTATACACAACAAGACAAGAGACAGTTGCATGACCTACTAGATGCAGCGAATGTGTTGCACAGCGAACGAAACCAGCAGTTAAATTCTTGTTGAAAAAAAAACCACTTTGCATTCTTAAAAAAAAAAAAAAACGACTTTGCTTTGCCGAATAGCGACCAGCCATATTAGATGCGTTGTCATATGATTGTCAGTCATCGAAATTATTTTCTTGATCATTAAGAAAGTCTAGCAAAGGCGTCGATAAATCCTCTGCTTTATGAGATTTAGGTTGCAAGAAAGAGAAGAATCTTTCCACCAGTTTGTCAGAAACAACAGATAGAAGTTGGGTTTTCAAAACCTCTAATTGGAAATTAATTTCCATCACATGTGGTCCTTGTGAAGTGCCATTGGCGGTATTTGAGCACGATCAAAGAGGCAATGTTTTTGCAAGTCAATGTGGCGGATTCATTCTTGCGCTGACCTACCCCGCAGTTTGCTTCATAATACTGCTTAACAAATGCACTAAAGACTGTATTCGATGAAATTTGGACACACGCAATTGTTCGTAACTTTTTAGCGTGTGAGTAAAAATTATTGAAATTTTAACTGAATGTATTTCATTGTGTTGTGTCAATTGTGTAATGAGTTTCGTGAAAATCGGTCGAGATATTTAAGTGATGGCTTCGAATGAAGAAATAGTGCGCCAACAAATTTTGGGCACTCACTTCGAAAACCCAAACGCTTCTCATCGATGGATCGGAAAACAGCTCGGAATCGCACATTCAGCCGTATCTCATGTGATCAAAACGTTCAAGGACCGTAAGACAACCAAGCGGAAAAATGGCGGTGGCAAAAAACGTGGCACATCAAATCCGGAGAAGGCCAGGATGGTATTGAACCAATTTAAGCGTTATCCCAACATTTCGATCAGGAATGTTGCGAAAAAGGCGAAAGTTTCAGTTTGTTTTGTGCAGAAAACAATGAAACGTTGAATCCTAGAGGGTTTGAGCTGTTTAGTGGAATACTTGTAACTATATATTAGAAGAAAAAATAGTAATCTCCATTTAATTCCAACTACCTTTGCTTATATTCGATAGATACGCGTATTTCGTCTACAATGTGCAGACTTCTTCAGTGTCTCGTACTAATAACTCGACTGGTCGAGTTATTATTACGAGACACTGAAGAAGTCTGCACATTGTAGACGAAATACGCGTATCTGTCGAAGATAAGCAAAGGTAGTTGGAATTAAATGGAGATTACTAATTTTTCTTCTAATTTATAGTTATTAATGAAACCTTCTGGATTACATGTGTACAAAGTCCAGAAGGCACCGAACTGGAGCGATAAACAGAACTCGGTGGCCAAAACTCGTGCAAGAAAACTGTACAGGGAGTGGCTCACAAAATCGTTCTGCATTGTGATGGACGATGAGACCTACATTAAAGCCGACACCAAACAAATGCCATGACAGGAACACTACGTCGCCACCTCTAAGTTGGCCGTTCCGGAGAGTGTACGGAAGAAGAAACTGTCGAAATTCGCCAAAAAATTCCTTGTCTGGCAAGCGATCTGCGGATGTAGCAAAATGAGTCAGCCCTTCATCACCTCTGGGACCGTCAACGGACAAATCTACAAGGACGAATGCCTCCAAAAACGACTTCTGCCCTTCTTGAGATCTCACGATGGCCCAACACTGTTTTGGCCGGATTTGGCATCTTGCCACTATGCCCGGCCCGTCTTAGACTGGTACAAAGATAATAATGTAGTTTTTGTACCAAAAGACGTCAACCCTCCAAACACTCCGGAACTTCGCCCAATTGAAAAATTTTGGGCAATCATGAAGGCAAAGCTCGTTAAAACTCCAAAACTGATAGAAAATGAACTTGAACTAAAGAAAGTGTGGTTAAAAGTAAGTAAGCAAGTCGGTCCTATCATTGCCCAAAATTTAATGAAAGGGGTCAAGGCAAAGGTGCGGGCATTTGGGTTGTGAGAAGAGGTTCAATAAACCAATGATGTCAAAACTTAACCATTTAGTAGTTCTTTATTTCCAGAAAGTTTGAAAAGAATCGGGCTCAAGGAAAATTTTTGGTTACCTATTTTGTGTGCCAAATTTCATCGAATATAGTCTTTATGCTCAATTTCGAACTAAGCACATTCAAATTCACAGCCTATCGATTCTTTCTCTTCACATCTTTGGTTCGAGCAGAAATTGCTGTCCATTACTGGGATCCCATGATGATGGGAAGATATTTCCAATTTCAAAACATTATAACAGATGGTAAAATTATTGTGAGCTTATCAGTATGAGCCAGATCTGGTGTTGAGTTCATAGAGCCCTAAAAATTTTCCGTTGTGTTTGGAGCCAATAATCTCATCATTCTTTCTGAACACCAGACATCTTTCTGCCAAAAAGATGACAACAGCCAAAGTACGACGAAGAATTTCCCTTCAATACTTGGGTTATCAACTACCTGAGCTTTCCGTTGCTTGTTAACGTGACTTGTTCAAATATACACAGCATGGAAGTAAAGCCTGTTCACATTAAATTTCTCTCAAATGACAGCTGAATCTGTCCACTTTATTTCGTGAAACAATATGTTACGTTCAGTAAAATGGCGTCGAATCAAGTGGAAGTGCGCCTACGCGTTTTGTACGAACGGCATCAAAATCCGAATTTATTGCGATCTTGCCAAGAAACTAAAACTACCGAAAAATACCGTGTTTTGTGTTTGCAAATCATTTGATCAACGCTTGGCTGTGGATCGGAAGGTTGGAAGTAGAACAAATCGAAAATTATGCTCCTGAAAAATGAACAAGAAGGTGATAGCCATTATTAAGAAAAATCCCAATATTTCTGTGCAAAATGTAGCTCGCAATGTTGGGAAGTCAAAATTATAAGTACAAAAAGTGAAGCAGAGACAAGAATTGAAGGCGTTCAAAGTGAAAAAGGTGCCCAACCGTGGTGAAAAGCTAAATTTCACTGCAAAAACCGTGCCAAGGAGCTTTACACCATTTTTTTTGCAAACATTTTCTTCAATCATAATGGATGACGAAACATGCGATTTGAAGTGTTTAAACAGCTTGCGGGTTGGCTTTTTACACCGCAATGCAAATTAACGCCGTTGCTGAGCATTTTCGGACATAGAAGGTGTCCAAATTCCAGAAGAACTATTTGATTAGCAGGCCTTACGTAGTTGTGGTCGAAAATCTAAAATTTTCGTCTCTACCGGCACTATCAAAAAGGATGTGTACAAGAAAGAATGTCTGCAAAAGCGGTTCCCACCGTTCATCAGAACCCAGCTCTGTTTTGGCCTGATTTGTCCTCTAGTCACTATGGAAAACCCGTCCTGGAATGGCATAAGGTACAAGAGGTCAAATACGTGCCAAAAGCAGTCAATCTTCCAAACTGTTCAGAAATTTGACCAATAGAAAAACACTGGGCTCAAGTTTAGTGGAAATTCTTTGAAACTAAGAAGAAAGCAAACGGTATCGATTATTTCAAGGGAAGATGGAGAATTGTCAGGGCGTACGTATCTGAGGATACCGTACAGAACCTGATGGCGTGTAACACAGAAAGTTCGAGAATTTTACTGAACGACTAACATCTTAATCACCTGTTCTAATGTTTTAATGCAGATAAAACTCTATTGTACTGTATTGTAAATTGTATTGTATATTTTTTGCTGTCAATATTTTGGGATCCGAAATTTAACGTGGACAGGCTTAAGATATTAAGGTTTAATCTCTCAAACACTATTAACACGATGAATACTATTTATAAGCCACAGATTCGTTTTACCAAACAATCTTAATATAAATATTGCTTAAAATAAACAATGAGTTAGTAACAAGGCATCAGATTCCGTTCAAATTTGGTGATAGATGCATATCGCCCCAGTCGACCATAATAATTAAAATGCGTTTTTATCATTGTTAATGACATCAAAAAGTCATTCAAACAGTGTCAAATTTGTACAATTTTGCAGAAAAAGCTCTAAAAAACAATCTTTTTTAAGTATGCCAGCATATTTTAATAATTTGCTGATAAATAAACTTTATTTTCCGTTTAATTTTGATTATTTGAAACTAATTGCTGCTATGGTATTGATAATGTGTGCAAGTACATTTTCAGCGAGTGACATTAAACATTTCATTAAAAATTAAAAAAAGAAACATGGATGAAATTGATGGAGTTTATTTCGCCACATATGCTCATTATGCCCCTGATAACCTTCTCTCAAAATATACAGAATAACGCTGAAATTTCCATAAATCTAGTTCTTCTTCTCGTTCACTGACTAAGCTAAAAAAGTCTCAATGTTCCAACGTACCATGCAGCATCGAGCAAGAGTAGTTGTAAAAGAAGTAAGATGAGTAACAATTTTTGTATTTCTCATTTTTATCCAGGTGGAACACACAAGCGCTACTGCCTACACTTCATGTTTCTGTTTGTAATGCTTGAAAGCCTCCATCTACCCATGTGCGTATTTTTTAGTTCTCAACGATACGATGGCGAAAATGGTATCGATATCCTTCGGTGTTAGTTTGAGAAAAAAAAGTGCCCCGAAAAAGACTGATCGAACTGGAATAAAAAGCAAAAATAAATAAAATTGCCTAAAAACTTTATCGTTGCCTGAAAACACGTGACAAGGGTATGCCACATGAGCGTGTTATCCTATGTGTATACCGATGTGTGAAAGCAGGGAGGGATTGTAGCTAAATTTACTGACACGAGAAAAGGATTCTGTTGCCACCACCCGGCTGTGATTTATTAGTTTTCATTGTACAGCAACTAGTCCGGTAGGTAATGACGGGAACGAATGATGTTTGCATGATTTACAGTCTCGGCAAACGAGACAAAGGCTACCGAAAAGTGGAAAAAAAGTTGATTCATTATGAATTTATTCAATATTGGATATTTTTGAAATTGTTCATCTGGAAAATAGATCCCATTTTCAATCGATCAGAATGAAAGCTATGAAATTAAAAACATGGTAGGTTCTTCGAAAGGCATTAACCCAATGGTGTTAATCCATCTGTGGGATCGACACAAATGTAAACGAATATAACTAAAGCGTTCAAAACCCCCGTTCGTGCCGAATCATAATATTAATCTACTATCTCTCCTGAGGTGCACGTTTATATATTGAATTAACATGTGTTCAAAGCATCGTTTTCTGAATTCTCGATTCAATTCTCTGTTAAGGCAAAGGACTATATCGGCAATGTCATGCTTCAATTTCTATTATGTTTCAGAATCAGGATAGACCGTTCATCTTAAGAGATAAACGGTCTATCTTGATTCTTTCTTTGTAACTCAACATTTACACACTGGTGTAGACTCAAAGAGAGTCCTCTGCCCAGTGATTCTTAGATTCTACTTGTTGAGGGTTGGGGGTTAGGATTTTGCACCGACTACAGATTGGACTCGAAAAAATGCGACACTTTGTTTTGGGTGTAACTTTTTATCGAGTGGGTAAAAATTGAATGAAATTTTGGGTAATACTAGTTTAGAGTGTTATGTTTATGTGTGCAAAATTGCGATCTGTGAAGTAGTTTTCAAGATGCATTCGAAACAAGAAGAGCTACGCCAGCAAATCTTGGGCGCGGTGATCGATAATCCTGGTCAGTCGCACAGATGGATCGGCAAAAGGCTTGGAATCCACCATTCCACTGTGTATCGCGTTGTGAAGATGTTGCAGGAGACGAAGACCATCGAGCGGCGCGCTGGAAGCGGCTGAAAACCGAAAACGGAATACCAAAGAAGGCGCGGAAGATAAGGCAGTACTTTAAGTATAACCCGAACCTTTCCACCCGAGACGTTGCCAAAAAGGTCAATTCGTCGAAGTGGTTTGTCCAGCAGACCATGAAGTGGGCTGGGCTACGTGATTTTAAGATCAGGAAGGCGCCAAACCGGACTGACAAGCAAAACACGGTGGCCAAATTGAGTGAGGTGAGTGGCTGGTCAAGCCAGGCTGTCTCGTCATGGACGACGAGACATATATCAAGGCGGACACCTAACAAATCCCCGGCCTCGAGTTTTTTGTCGGTACGTCCCGCATGGAGGTTCCGGAAAAGTTTCGGAAGATAAAGATGAACGAATTCGCGAAGAGGTACCTGTTTTGGCAGGCGATCTGTGAGTGCGGACTGTACATCAAGCCGTTCGTTACAACCCGCGCCATAAACGGGCAGATTTATCGAGAGGAATGCTTGCAGAAGCGCTTGCTGCCCTTCCTCTGCTCTCCCACGCTGTTCTGGTCGGATCTCGCTTTGTGCTATTACGCCAAGCCTGTAATGTACGAAGCGAAGGGCGTTTATGTGGTCCCAAATGAGGCGAACCCGCCAAATACACCAGAACTTCGTCCGATTGAAAAGTTTTGGGTGATAATAAAGAAGAAGTTGAAGAAAAGCGGAAAAACATTCAAAACCGATGAAGCTTTGAAGAAAAGCTGGGAGATATTGAGTAAGGAAGATGGACAAAGCCTCGCCCAAGATCTCATGAACAGTGATTAGAGAAATGTACGAGCATTCAGCTTTGAGGAGGAAATTCAATAAATAAATTATGTCAAAACATAGCTAATATATAGTTTATTTATTCCCTGAAAATTTGAGCAGTATATGATTTAAAATGAACTTTTGATGATCATTTTTGTGTGTCTCATTTTTTCCGAGTCCAGTCTTTATGAATCGGGTCAAATTGAATCACATCAATGCAAGGGATTTTACCATGTTTGGGTCAACATAATTTCAAAATTTAAGCCTGAAACGAATGTTCACATTTGCGGTGGCTTTAATCAACGGGAAGCAAATTTTATTGTTAATGACGAAAAGGAATCTCTTTTGATTCCAATTGTGGGAGATAATAAAACGCTCCGTGCTCTATTTGACATAAGTTCAGAGCTTGGACTTAATCAAACAAATCATGTAAGAAAGTAATGTAAGTAATGAAAATAATTTAAATCATAGCAACTGTTTATTTTCGATATGTATTGTACTAATATGACTGATAATTTCTGCGTGACGGACTCACCGTTATTCTTACCGTTATTTCACACCGCGATTGAATACTGCATATTTAAATATACATTACAACACCACAATATTGGATAGCGATTTAATTGAAACATATTATGACTTAAGATATGCAAAATACGATGTTATCAAAACAAACTATGCTCCTTCGATTGGCAAACATCTTGGACCATATTTGTTCAGCGGAACCTAGAAATAAAAAATGCTTATGAGGATTATAACATTGAAGTAGAAAATAATATAAAGTCAGACCCAAAATTATGTTACATTTTCTTTAAGGCCAAACAACAGTCGAATATTTTTCCACCAAAAATGCAATTATACAGTAAAACATACAAAACCACTTACAAAATCAGCAATTTATTCGCAGAGTTCTTTGAGGATGTGTACTAGGCTGATGCAAAATTCGAAATATTTGCTCCCCTAAGCTTAATCGACGCCAATTCGGGTCCTGATAGTCCCCAACAAATTTTAACACATTTGGTTTCAATTAGGCTTTGCACACGCTATTCAAAGTTTGTATGGGAATTAGTATGAAGAATCTCAAACTTACATTTCCAGATCCCTAACATCTTGATATTATGTCCTTAAATCAAATCTTATATACATTCATATAGTGTAAGTTGTCAACTATCAAAATGCCGAAGATACCTGACATGTAAATTTTATACAAAAATAGTTATTCAACAAATAAAATAATAAGAAGTAAAAATATGTAATGTATATATAAAATAAAAATATAAAATATATAAAATATATATAATAATATAAATAAAATAAAATACTTAAAATATATGAAAATAAAATATAAAAATCAAATAAATAATAAGAAAACAAAAATAAGAATAAAACATCATACCTAAAGTGTGTATTTTATGTTTTATTGAATAACTATTTTTGTATAAAATTCACATGTCAGGTATCTTCGGCATTTTGATAGTTGACAACTTACACTATACAGGTTAACTTTCGATATAACGTACCCTCGATATAACGTACCCTCGATATAGCGTCACTCGATATAGCGTCACTTTTACCTCGATATAACGTACACTTTTTTGATGTGTAGAAAATTTCTTGAAAATTAATATTAAGAGTACCATGAACAATTATTTGAAGACCATACGGACTGTCAATAAACGACGAGGTTATTTTGAAGAGGTGGGGGAAAAAGAGGGCGGGGGCTTTCTGGATAAAAAACTCGTTCCATATAATTTTTAAAAATTATGTTTGAACATGCAACCACCATGGTGGAGGGGGGGTACTTTGTTTATGGATTGTCCCATATCAACCTTCCATCTCCATATTGATCACCCAGTGGTCTTATAACAAGTTTAAGTTAAACGTCTACGACGCCGACCATAAATTGGAGTACATTGGCATACATCGGCGTGCGGTTACGGAAGTGAAATTGATTTTGTTTATTGGTGGGATTAGATAGAGCATTTTTCTTAACGACCTATTTGGGGTATCATCCAAACCATTAAAGAAATGATTGGAAACATGGATGGTTTTCTCAAGCTTCCATTAATGTTGATTGGAAAATCTAAAAACCCTCGACCCTTTAAAAACCTAAGAGAACTTCCTGTCAACTATAGGTCATCCAAAAATGCATGGAAGACGAGGGAATTATTCAAAAATTGTTTTTTATCAGTTCGTCCCACATGTAGTAACCTTTTGATTGAATCCGGGCATCCTGTAAAAGCTGTCCTTGTGCTGGACAACTGTTCAGCACATTGCAGTACAGACGAACTACAAACAAATGATCCAGCCGATGGACCAGCATGATACAGATGGTGAAGGCCCGTTACAAAAAAAAGATCATGACAAACGAGATTCTTCGAAGCGGCAAATATGTCCATGATAATGTTAAGCACATCGGTATAAAAGACGCAATGTTCTGGATTGTACAAGCATGGGAAGCGGTTCCGAATTCTACCATCCAGAAGTCCTGGAAAATGCTGTACATCGATACACCAGATTATGATGATGAGGACGACTTAACGTTGTCGGTTTTGAAAGAAAGGCTGAGAAATATTGCGATTAAAATCAACCGTCTGGAAAGCATTGACGAAGAAAAGGCAGAGTTCGAGATCCTAAAGGACGAAGAAATCGTTGAGAAGCTGCTCAACCCGTCAGACCTCGGTGACAGTCTCCTTCACGTCTCTGCATCACTTGATTTTGAAGATGAAAATATCAACGTTTCAGATGAATCAGCTTTGAATAGGGTTGATATTCTTGTTAAGTATGCTGAAGAGCAAGGCCTGCTTCTCAACGTGTAGTTATCTTTGCGAAAGATGATACAGGACAACCTGAACAAGAAAGCAGATAGAATGGTTTACGAAATCTCACGAGTATGTTTTCTGATAAGTGCATTGCTTACATTTCCATGAATTAGTTTAACTAATTCAAAAAGTTTAAAGCAATGAGTTTTAATTATCGTTGAATCGTTGATCGTTGAACATCCTGAAGTACATTCAATAAATATTTCAAAATCTCACTGTACCACTTCTTTTGATTTAATAATAATGCTTGATTTTGAATTACATGGTGACCATTCTGCAGTTTCATGAAAGAAAATAACAACTGAATAACAACAACAAGACGACTCCACCACCTGGATCCTACATATCGCACTCAACAGCACATGAGCCAGGAACATTGGCTTCACTTCCTTTACGAAGGAAGACGTGATTAGACAAATTGCGTGTTATAAAATGCCACCGACGTCAATTGGGATTGAACCCAGACCCACTGGGGTGCCAAGTAGCAGTCACGCTTACCACTACACCACCGGCGCCGGCTAAAAACTCTCAATTCATAACTGTGGAAGTGCAATTAGAATACAAAGATGAGAGCTGCAATAATTGCGATGCAATGAGCTTGAAAATGCCACAGAAGTAGACGAAGGAAGGTGTTATTCGACGAGCGGAGATAGACACGAGTGGTACAATTTTCAGGAAGTCCGTCAGACTTCGCCGACGACATCGGTAGCATAGCACGTAACTTTGAGACAATGGCGAAGAGGTATATTAGACTTAAGGTCAAAGCTAGCCGGATTGGAGCCGGATTAATGCGTCGAATACAAAGTACATGGAAAGAAGAGGCTAACGGGAAGACAATGTTAGCCTCCCATCCCGAATATTGACGGAGATGAAATCGAGACGGTAGACGAATTCGTGTTTCTGAGCTCATTGGTGATCGCCAACAACGACACCAGCAGAGAAATAAAAGGGCGTATTACGTCTGAAAACCATGCTTACTTTGGGCTCCGAACGACGCTACCATCGAATAGAGATCGCCGTACCACGAAGTTGACCATCTAAAAAATCCTCTACGGCTACGAAACATGGACAATGCTTGCGTCTTTAAACGGGAGGTGCTGCGTACCATCTACGGTGGAATGCAGATGGAAGGTGGGATGTGGAGAAGGCGAATGAATTACGAATTGCATCAGTTGCAGGGAGAACCCACCATCGTCCACACAGCAAAAATCGGCCAACTACGATGGGCTTGGGACGTCGTTAAAATATCGGACGACAGTCCAGTGAAAATGGCTCTCGAGAACAAACGAGAACACAAGAAGAAGAGGATCGGTCTAGGTGGGTCGATTAAGTGGAAGGTGACCTGCGCACCCTTCGCAGATGGCGAGACTGGCCAATTGCAGCCATGGACCGAACGATTTGGATACGATTTCTGTGTACAACTGAGGCCACCCAATTTTTATCTTAACTGTTAGTGAGTAAGTTACCTAAAAGACAAAAATCACAAAAAAGGTTTGAACTGATGAAGAGATGAACGAGCGATAGACTAAAAATCATAAATACAGAGAAAAATAGGAAAGAATAGTGTTTTTGCTCTCCAAGTTCAATAATTTATTGAAATTTGATAAATTTTGTTGAAAAACAACACATTAATATATAAAAAGGTTAATTTTTTAGATTTTTATTTATGCTTCGATATAACGTACAATTCGATATAACGAACAAGTGTAAAATGAAAATGTACGTTATATCGAAGTTTGCCTGTATGAATGTATATATGATTTGGTTTGAGGACATAATATCAAGATGTTAGGGATCTGGAAATGTAAGTTTGAGATTCTTCATACTAATTCCCATACAAACTTTGAATAGCGTGTGCAAAGCCAAATTAAAACCAAATGTGTTAAAATTTTTTGGGAACTATCAGGACCCAAATTGGCGTCGATTAAGCTTAGGGGAGCAAATATTTCAAATTTTGCATCAGCCTAATGTGTACACTACTCATGACGACAATGATCGGGATTATGAGTATTTCTTGTACCTTCCTGAATCAATCAGAGATGGAACAGTTAATAACATAACGCCTAACGAAATTATACTTTCAATAAATACCTTGGACTACCTTATAAGGGAGCTGGACCAGATGGTCTGCCGCAAGTGTTTCTAAGAGCAGTATTGAATGAATTAGTGAAAGCTTTGTTTTAGCTTTTAAATTCATACCTTGAATCTAGTATTCTTCCGTCAGTTTGGAAGGAGTCTTTTTTGATGCCGATATTCAAATGTAGCTAAAAATCAGACGTAAAAAAATATCGTGGAATTGCGATATTATCTTGTATTCCTAAGTTATTTGAATCAATAGTCATCCAACACATTTTCTCACAAGTTAAAAATTTAATTTTCAGCAAACAACACGGCTTTGTTTTTTAATCAGTTCGTTTATTTGTTAGGCTCAGGCGTGAATAACGGAGCCGATGTTCAATATTGTAATTAACATTGTTTTAATTTTTCGATTTTAGTTAAAGTGGGGCGCCAATTACTCGTGGCTAGCTCGAGGTTAATGGGTCACATTATCGTTTGGAAGGGGCTAGGTAGGTAGCTTATTTCAGGTATCAGTTCGTCGGTCGCTGTAGTCCCTTTCAGGAACTAAGCCGCAGATGAGTGACCACAGCTTGCTGGACAGGTACAAGTAGCACGGAAACGAAAGGATAGCATAACTGGGTTGCTATTTACACGGCTTTGTTAAATGGCGTTCAACGACTAGGAATTTGAAGAATTTTGTAACATTTTCTATAAACGCAATGGATAAAGGAAATTATGTTGAAGCGTTATATACTGACTCTAGTCATGCGTTTGATAGAGTTAATACTCCTTTGTTGCTATTTAAATGATATAACGGGTGTCCACTAAAAAATGAGAATGATTTCAATACTTTTCCATCAGAACAAAAACGGCCGCATAGAAATGTCACTTTAGATGAATGAATCGTTGCACTCTCCAGAAAATTTTCATACACTCTTATTTCACTCTAACATGTTCAGTCGTGTTCAGCATGCCGTCGAAACAGGAAGAACTGCGCGCGCGCGTTGTACAATTCTTTCAAGCGAACGAAGATCGTGGAAAAAAATACACGGTGGACCATTTTTGTCGTGAAAATGTTCCGGTATCCACCGTATACCGTATCCTGGCATGCATGAGAGTAACCCGGAAGAAAGGTTGCGGCCGTCCAGCGAAAATAATGAATGAGAAAACGCTCCGCTCGCTGCGCAGCATGTTCAACAACAAGGATTCGGTAAGTCAACGGGAAGCAGCCCGAAAGTTCCATTGTTCGATGTCACTCATCTGCAAGACGCTAAAGAAAGAAGGAATAGTGTGTAGAAAGAAAACCAGATCCCCAGAGTACACAGATGAGCAGATTCAAACCGTGAAATCCCAATGCCGCTGGATGACTCGGAATTACGGCGGAAAATCTTTCGTTCTGGACGACGAAAGCTACTTTCCTCTTTCGAAGTCTCAGATACCGGGAAACGACCGATTCTACACTAAGGACAAATCTACTACTCCACCAAAAGTAATGTATAAGTTCAAGCACAAATTTGAATCGAAGGTTATGTTATACATCGTAATATCCGATAAGGGTATTTCGAAGCCGTGGTTCAAACCAAGCGGTTTGGCCATCAACCAGGAGGTGTACCAAAGAGAGTGTTTGCAGAAAATACTCATCCCATTTCTTAAACAACATCACTCGGATGGCAAATACGTGTTTTGGCCGGACAAGGCATCATCGCACTACGCAAAAAAAACGCTAACGTTTTTGGAGAGCCAAAATATACCATATGTCCCAAAAGACCGGAATCCGACAAATTTGCCACAGTGCCGTCCTATCGAGGATTTCTTCGGTCTTTTGAGCTCCATGGTATACAAGGATAATTGGAAGGCCAAGAACACCAAGCAACTTACCAACAGGATCAAAAGCTGCATCCGAAAAATCGATGTGGCTGCCGTCCAACGGTCATGTTCCAGCATAACGACTAAGCTGCGCCGCACGGCGGACCACGGACCATATGACAATATTCACTAAACTTAGTTTGAAGATTTAAGTTGACCCTTTTAATAAAATAAATCAGTTTGAACAAAACTTCACTGGTATTTTTTTCCTGACCCATTCTTTTCGTTCTCATTATTTAGTGGACACCCGTTAGGCTGATTTTCAATAAGAAATTACTAAAATTGGTCAATCATACCTGACTGGTAGAACACAACGGGTATAATTTTATGGTACTTTGCCACCAGTATTGGATGTGACATCTGGTGTGTCACAAGTTTCTCTTCTTGGAACATTACTGTTTATTTTGTTTGTCAACAATGTAGAGCTGATTATTAATAATTTGAATGTTTTGATATATGCTGACGACATGAAACTTTTTTTTTTTAAATATGTAAAGCATCTGATTTGATAATATTTCAACGTGAAATCGACAGATTTTATATCTGGAGCACGAAAAAAAAAATACTAGAACTAAATGTAAAACAATGTTATTTTATTTCATTTTCAAGAAAGCACGTTATAAGGCAAGAAATAGTAACAATTGGCCAGAATCCAGTTGAAAGATTCAGTGATATTAAAGACCTAGGTGGTATACTATCCTCCAAGTTATCCTTTGTCGAGCATTATAATAAAATTCTCTGCAAGGCAACTAACATGCTCGGTTTTATCAAGAGGTTAAGTTTTCATTTCGAGGATCTCTACACAATCAAAACATTGTATTTTGCATATGTGAGACTCACTCTTGAATATTGTAGCATACTCTGGTCTCCATATCACGATTTACATGTAAATCGTAGTAAATCAATACAAACATAGATTTTGATAATAGTTTTATGGAAGTTAGGATGGGCGATCTTTCCATTGAAGTCTTATGATTCAAGATGCATGCTGATTAACTGAGACACACTTAAAAAACTAAGAGAGTTTGCATAGTAACCTTTATAAATGATGTTATTGTGCAAAGAGTATACATTCCAGTGGTTCTAGAAAATATGAACTTTTATGCTCCTATTCGCGGTACAAGAAATTAAAACTAATTTTATAAAACATACTGTGAAATAATTGATGTAAATATAAAGGGTGTTTCGATCAAAATTTGGTCGACTTACACTTGACGCATTTACTTTCATCATTCATTAAAAAAATTAGCACACCCCTCATTTTTAAGACGTGTGCGTGTTGCATCTTGCCTCTATTTTGATTTTGAGATTATCACTTCTGTTATCAAAATGTCGTCGAAGGAAGAGAAGCAACGCATCACGGAGGCCACAGCGACGACAAAAAAAATTGCCCGCTGTTTCGAGTGAAATGTCACAAATGCTGTTCCGTCCGAAATGTCACAAAGAAACTGGGAGTGGCGCCTTCAACCGTGAATAGACCTAAAAAACTAGCTGGACTGTCGACTTACAAGAAAGTGGTGACTCCAAACTCGACGATAAACCAAACACGTCGGCCAAAGCACGATTGTGAAAGTTGTACACGACGTCAGCAGAAGTTTGATAGCGTGGTACAGGACGATGAAACATACGACAAGGCAGACTTTAAACAGCTTCCTGGACAGGAATATTATACGCCAACTGGACGTTGAAAGGTGGCAGATATTTTCAAGCACATTAGACTGTCAAAGTTCGTGAAGAAATATCTGGTGTGGCAGGCAATCCTTACCTGTGGCTTGAAGAGCAACGTTTACATTGCGACCGGAACCGTCAACCAGGAAATTTATCTGAGCGAGTGCCTACAAAAACGTATACCGCCTTTCCAGCAGCGACACAAATGTTTAGTTATATTTTGGACGGATTTGGCATCTTGCCATTACGGACCATGGAGTGATATGCTGCCAACAACGTTCAAGTGGTGCCCAAGGACAAGAACCCTCCCAACACGCCAGAGTTCCACCCAATTGAACAATATTGGGCCATCGTCAAGCGAAACCTTAAGAAAACTCAAAAAGCTGTTGTGAGCGAGAAACAGTTCAAGGCAAACTGTGGACAAGGAGACTGTACAAAATCTTATGGGAAAAGGAAGCTTAGCCGAATATTTCTCTTCTATTTTGTATTAACTGAACTTGAAAAAGAAATAGAATTTGACTTATTTATACAAACTTTGATTGACTCACACACATTACTGTTTTACCAAATTTTGATCGGAACACCCTTTAGACCGAGAAACACTGAGAAAAACTTTCTTTTCGAACTTCGCAGGGCAATAATAAAATTTAAGAAAGTGAAACGAACATTGACGAAATTAAAATCGTCTACTACTGATTGACGACAATAAATAAATAAACTTGGGGACAAATGTGTAGTCAATATATTAGGAACCTAATAATCAATGGAAAAAAGGCTTGACATGTGCTCTCACTACAACACGGAACATGCAAGTAAAGTATCGAAAATTAGGTTTACGGAGTTGTAACATTTATTTATTTATTTATTTATTTATTATATATATTCCATCTGACCTAAGGTGGTCTTACTGAATTTGTTTATGACATACAGTTCTACATACAGTTGTGGTGTACGCACGAATTTTCAATGGTTTTAATGTGTTCATCACAGCATGATGGACGTTTGACTGTCATCTGTCGTTGATTTGGTTGCATGGTTAAAAAATTCTGCGTTTCTAAAATGTCGCGCATTGCAAGTGAAGTGAAAATTGGGGTTTGAACGTATGGCTAAGTGACAGTGTATATTTATGCCAGAATTGGCCAAGCTCTTTGGAATTAATAAAGCGGGAATGACCGTTGGAATGAATCAACGTTTCAAGAAAGGAAATAAGCCGAAGAGTGCTTGTATGTTTCTTAATTTTTATATAAGAAACATAGTACCTCTTCTCTGTTTTGGGCGGATTGAACATCAACATATTAAGCCAAAACAACTCTCAATTGGCTCACGGAAAAGGGTATACAGGGTGTACCGTTTAAAATCCGCACACACTCAAATTGCTCTAACTTTTGATCCACCGGGTAAAATTATTTGAAATTTTGCGTAGAGATAGTTTAATGTGTATTTTACACTCTACGAGTAGATTTCCTCAGGTGCGCAAAAGTTTTCAAAATGGCGACGAATGAAAAGTGCATGCGCAAAAAGTTTTGCATGAGTACTTTGAGAATAAGGATCTGTCGCATCGTGCCATCGGAAAAAAAGTTGGGAATCATGAATTCCACGGTGTCTTGTATCATATAACAACGTCTGACTGTTGATCGGAAGCAAAGATCCGAAAAAAGTCGTCAGGTCAACGAAAACGATCCCAAATGCGTGGTTGGGGCCTTTAAACGACAACCGAACGGCTGTGAGCAAGATTTTCGTGCCGAATACCAAAACTCGAGCTGGACTACATACGTTTAAGGTTTAAAATACGGTCGCAAAAAGCCGTGCCTGGAAGTTGTACGATCAGAAGTTAGCGAAACCACACTGCTGCGGAGGAGATATATGTGAAGGCGGAATTCAACCAAAAGTCTGTATGTGACTGTCAAGGATGAGTGTGATGTATCCGAGAACCTCCGAACACATAAGATGTCGTAGTTTACCATGAAGTTCTTAATTTGACATGCGATTTGTACTTGCGGAAAGCGGAGTACATCTTTCGTTACCGCAAGCACCATGAATGGACAGGTCTATTTGGAAGAGTGCCTCCAAAAGCGGCTTCTACCTCTCCTGAAGGCTCACGACGGTCCGACGATCCTCTGGCCGGATTTGGCATCATGCCACTACATGAAGGACATGCTAGAGTGGTATGAGGCGAATGATGTCGATTTCGTGCCGAAAGATCAGAGCCCCCCAAACACTTTGAAACTACGCCCAATAGGAAAATACTGGGTCATTATGAAGCAGCACTCGTCATTTTGGTCAGGAAGATATCGATGGCAGGATGAGCACCGGAATGGCTCAAACTGGTAAGATCCGGGCTCAAGATGGTGTAGTGTCTATCTTCGAATAGACGATGGTACCATCGGGGTTCTGCCGGGTGTACCTCAGGCCTGGTGCTTTGCGTTGAGGTCACCGGTGATGATGAATTGTACCGTGCCGCCTAAATAACTTGTTGATGTCTTGCCGTAGAGAATATGCCGAGTCGTCGCTGGTGTTTGTATGCTTGGGGCAGTAGGCCTCGATGAGGGTGATTGCGCCGGCAGAAATGTCCACTTCAACTCCTATGGCCTCGATGACTTTCAGCCTAAGACTGGGCAGCGAGCGGCAGCTGCTGTAGAGCTGCGTATTTCCTGCTGATGGTGCAACTCGAGAGGCGACAGATTCGGCACGTTGTTTCAGAGCGGTGGGAAATTTTCCACCGTATTCAAAGGAGGTTGATGGTGGTTTCACCCATTCAGGTTTCGGGTGGACGTCTTTCGACGGATTTCAATAAATTCCACGCGTTTGGGGCAGGTACGGGTTTGGCCATCTTTGTTTAACCCACAGGTGGTACACTTAGGTTCGGAAGACTCCTGCATTTGCTCGCAACTCGCTGTTTCATCCGCTCCTGCACACTTGACACAGCGTGGCCTCGTGAAACAGTTCCTTGTTCCATGGCCAAAGGAAAGGCAGTTTGCACATTGCATGGCGGCACGCTCCTTGGGGCAATTCGGCAATTACGCTCGCACTTGGCGGAGGTAGTTTATTTTCACCGACCCCTTCTCCAGATGGGACCGGTACAGCAGATCTCGATGGTTTCCTGCCTCGGCACGCTTCATGGGGAATACCTTGATCGGATTGAGTTTTAGTCGCTTCAGTTTCATCCGCATAATAATCCGGCAGTTCACGAATAACTACATTCAGTAGTTTGCTTCCGGAGGTATCAGGAGTGCAATGCTCGAGCTGCTTCGCTTTCAGGAACCGTCTTGTAGACTTGAAATCTGCTTCGGTGGATGGATTTGTGGCGCCGCAAGCTCGTATCTGAGCGCAGCGATTTCCTTTGTGGTGGTTGAGAGTGTCGGGATTTTTACCTCTTTCGGCACCGTCTGTTTGGTGACAGTTTCAACTGGTAGCGTGGCATTGTGATGCAATGAGCCAGGGTTGGCATCATCATTTCGCGGACACTTTGAACCGCTTGTTTGATGGCTACAGATAGCAGCTGACGTTGTAGGCAAGGATGCTGATAGCTTTTCAAAATGTGCCCTGCCAGCCGTTGCCATCCAGGGTGAGATAGGTCTCGTCGTCCATCACCACCGCCAAGTCGTGATTCACCGGGAAAATCGAGTTGACCTGCAGCTCCCGGCCTCCCGGCCAAGCGCACGCAGCGATGTGGCCACTTTTCCCTCGGCCTTCCTCTTCAGCATCCCATGGAGCTTCTTGACGCTCAGGGTCGTCGGCCGTCCGGAATCGGGCTTTCTTTCGATGCTCTGATTGTTGTCTAATAGTGCCAAGATGTTGTAGATGCCGGAACGGGCGTATTCGGCGTCCACAAAGTTCCACACGATGTCCATTTTCGACGCGGTGGGGTGCCGTTTTTTGAACGTGCACTTTTGAACGGAATTGCTTCACTGTTTTGGCCATCACGGTTAGAGTTCGACTGATAGAGCTGTCAAGTTTTGTCAGCTGACTCATGGGTTACTAAGATTGATGCTGAATGGGTAGTTTTGTCAGTGCGGGTGAAGGTAAATCCATATGGAAAATGGGCAATTTTTGTCCATTTCTTTTGATTCAAACGTTGTACCAATATAAATCTCTAGTTTCCTATTGATTGTTGGGTAGCAATATCGGGCTCATTTTCACCAATTCGGCCAATTTGTTTTCGCATTACATTGATTTAAAATAAGACGATTAAAAATTTCATTACTTCTCAAATGTTACTCCTAATAAAATTTCTACAATAAAAGTCTGCAAAGTTGCTTATAATGGCAAAGATCTGACACACAAACAAACTTCCATTCTGAGATGGTGTTGCCAGCCTAATATACGAGTTGGCTTGACATACTTCAGTACTGTCACTTCGCAAAAACACATTGCTCCACCATGTACAAATACTAATTATGATCATGAATAGTACAAACATTGGGAATCAAATTTCAATCAGTTGCTGTTCAAAACCTATAAAGTGTGCGTCGTACCCTATCTCTATTGGACAATCTGATAATCGAACTTTTCAATTGCTCGGTCCTAATCGAATACATAAATAATGAAGCCATAAGCAAACAGTCATCGTTTGCCAAGAGCGATGCTTTATCCCTGATATAGGGCTATCTCTTATCATCAGTTCCACTCACCAGCCATCAAAAGCCTTTTATGACACGACAGCTGAACTGCAAGGCACGTGACGGAAAGGAGGATGCCCGGAAAGCACTTTAAAATACATACAGCAAACAATGTGACTGAAGGGAGAAGCCATGCGCCTGACAATACTAGCACCAAGCTTGCCAATTTTACACGACATATAATTTGTGGAACTTTAATTTCGACAACGCTCTCGGAAAACCGCAACTACACCCATTTCCCTCAGGCTTCTTTGGATGTAAAATGTCTCTGGTGATGGTGTCATAGTGAAGCAGACGACCGATGATGGTGCTGGCATCTTCTTAGAAGGCAAAGCGCTTGCCAGTTTGCCTTGCTGCTTGCTCCAGTGAAATGAGAAAACAGCACTTGAAGCAAGAGCAGAAGGGCAGATGTGGAAGACTAAACGTGATGGCACGCAGTTCTATCATTTCACAGTCACCAAAGGGTCTGCAGTTTGGTTTGGATGTCGAATTTTCATCTTAAATGCGATTAAGGAGAATGGCAGAGGCAATTATGTTTCATAGAAAATTAAAAAAAAAAATTTATGGAAATCCTTAAAAGCTTAATTTGTTCTGAGTTTCCACTAAGTGGGTTATTTTAAATCTAGAATCATAGGATATGATTGAACTTAACGCTAACAAAGCAACTTTTTCCATAATAATTTAGAGTTTCTCATATAAAGTATTTTCAAAACTTTGCCCTTCTTTCACATTTTCGAGCGAATCTAGGTTACTAAGCAAAAACTTAAAGAACAAAAACAACAACAGTTGCTCTCAAGTGCTAAAGTTTTCAAGCAAAAAAAAAAGTGATTCTTATCTCAATCTGCCGTTTGCTCCTGAATTTGATTTCCCTGTTCCGTTCCAGTTGAAAAAAGTTTGTCTTTAAGATCCATCCCGTCGATATAATCCTTCCATTTCCTTAAGGATTTGTGATCATTTTAGTAAACTCGTCAAACATAAACCATGGAGGAACAGTGTCTGCTGTGCCCATTTTTTCGAGGGATGGGTGAAACCGTATTGAAACAAATACACCGAAAAATATAATATTAACAATTCTTCCTTTCGATAAATTAATCCGATTAAAACCTTTTTTATTCATTGTTTCTTTATAAAACCATGGTGTACCGTTGAATCAATAATTTAAAACTAAATTATTTCGATAAACTTTCGTTTTTTTTTATTTTCCCAATACTACTTCAAGGATGCCATTATTCTCAGGAAGGAAAAGCCGTACGTGTTGGGAGAACTGAATGTGGCGTGTCTGTGTATGAGAAGTGCTCGGAGAGAAGAAAAAAGCGCAAACTTATCTCGATCAATTTATCTAAAGACATTTGGTGCGCTCTGTCTCCCACGAGTTTTGGTTGGATGTGTGGGAGTGTGAAGTTTCGTTCGATTTTCTTTTGCCATCAGTCGCCTCTCCTGCCACTGACTGACATCCACCGGGGTCCTTGGTTGGTCGCCATCAGCCACAGTCAGCCACAGCGTTGTATTTTTGTCGGTTTTCCCTACACTTGGTGATTGGCGTGAGAATACTTTCTTTCTGTTCTTTGCTTCCCATTGAGGGTGATTAAGGAAAATCGGAAGATCATGGAACGACCGGTGCACACTGGGGCAGGATATTTCAAAACACGGGAAAAATAAAAATTCACTAAAGTTAGGAGATAACGAGTTAATGTCTTCGAAAAAGTTGGTCCATTCAGAAATGGCAATAATTCTGGAATTGTTGTTTGGTTTTAGTAATCCGTATACGATTTTTTTTTCAAGATTGCGTTTTGGTGAAGTATCTTGAGCAATTATATTTTTTAAATGCAATACTGATAAAATACCGAAGATGGCGAATTTTCGCCGGCCTACTACTTTCCAGATATATACAGATGTTTTTTTAAAATCACTTAAATGTTGATTTTTGACGTTTTGTGTTTTGTTCAAATAATATTTTTGTTATCAGCGCGCGCCTCCACTGGACTGGCAACGCTTCCCAATACAGTCATAGCTACGAAGCAGCCGTACATCTATTCCTGTTTCTACAGGATACTAATAACAAACGATGAATAGGTATGGATGATAGAAAAAAAAAAAAAATAACAATAGCACGAAGTGAAAATGGAAAAGGGAAATATTCTGTTGTTAAAGAGAGTGATGGGAAGCAACGTGCAATTGTTTATTGATAGTAATTACTTAGTGGATTTATTAGTACCTACCCAAACTTATTCCCTATCTAATAATCAATATCCTAAGTTGAATTCCGCTTAAATTTATATTCTCTAACGGTGAGAATTTTACTTTAAATTAGTCTGGCTTACAATTTAACTTAAGTGTATTCCTAAAATAGCGGAAATAACACTTTCCAGTCTGCACTACAACAACTGCCAAAAACTCAAGTAGAACCCTTTATAATTAGATGGCGAATAAGTTATAAGAGCCTAAACCCAGAAAAAAAACATATGAATTAAACTAAGAACACTACTCCATCAGGCTTTCCAAGTTAAACCTACCGTAAGGTTCGCAATTAGGTTCCTAATTTAAACATAAACTAAAATGACCATTAATATGGAACTATCAAACCGATTAGAAATCTTTAAGCAACTTTTAATTTATGAACTCAACCACTTTCTCAAAATTGTCTCATGGACATGAGACATGGCATGCGGCATATCAAACTTCATGATTTAGCAAAAGTAAAGGGTTAATGCACCCGTCTTTTTGCGAAAATGCTCCTGAAACTTTGGAAAAACGCTCCTTAAATGCAATCAGAGGTATTAACCTTTCCGGATGTTTTGACGGGTCTTCAGTTTCTTCATGATTGTATAGCGGAGCTTGGCTCCGCAATCTTCTTGGAAGTTTTGACGGGTCTTAAGTTTCTTCAAGATTGTATAGTTTTGACGGGTCTTAAGTTTCTGAATTTCAGAATCGTCAAAACAAAATAAAGACCCATCGAGACGAAATTAAGACTCGTCAAAATAAAATTTAAACCCGTCAAAACTACCTACATCATTCCCTAGTGAACAAGCAAACGGAACAGTTCGTTTCTTCCGTGCTCCGTTGCGTTAATGGTTTTTGAAAGTGTATTATCTCGAAGTTCAGTTTTTTTTTTCCTCGTCGACTTTATTTTGGCCGCAGTTGTCATCGAGTTAATTTTTTTTTCTGAAGTAGAAAAGCAGAAGTTTAAACAGTGTTATTCGATCTTAATTTGCTGCAATCAAGTGACAAGCCATTTTGCCGCATCTCTGTGGATCACACACACCAGCAGTTCATCTTGCGATAGAGGCTATCCGTCCATTTCATCGGCAGTAACGGTTCGCCTCACCACACTCGTCGCGCTTCACTCCGCCCCGGTATAGGCGACCACGCACGTTCGCCACCCAGCAGCAGTAGCAGCAGCAGCAGCTCAATAATCCATATAAGATAAGTGTTTTGTTGTTCTCCTTTTCCCCTCTGAATAGATTGTATTGTCATTTTGTGTTTTTGTTTGTGTCAACCTTGTTTATTGTATTGAATTGTATTGTATAGTGTGCTTTTGTAAGTGCCTCAGTGGTTGAGCGTAATTAGCTCCCACGGGTGCGACATGGATGATTTGTCGGAAGATGATTCATCCATGCCGCAAAATAATGAGGTGTCTCAAAACGTCACCCGGTCACGGGCCTATCCAGACGATTCAGCTGGGCCATGGGTTGTATACTTTCAGCCCAAAACGAATCCTCTAAATGTTTATCAGATCAGTAATGATCTGACGAAACGATTCTCGGCCGTGACTGAAATCATTAAGATCAGGCCCAATAAACTTCGGGTCGTTGTGTCGAACCTGAAACAGGCGAACGAGATTGCTGTCTCTCAATTCTTTACACTCGAGTATAGAGTGTACATCCCAGCTCGAGGTATTGAGATAGAAGGTGTGGTCACCGAAGCGACTTTGACCCCTGAGATCCTGATGAAGCAGGGGGTTGGTCGATTCAAGAACCCCCTGCTTTCTCCAGTGAAGATACTGGATGTGAGAAAACTAGGCACAGTATCGATCACTAAGGGTGAAAAGAAGTTCACTCCGTCAGATTCGTTTCGCGTGACCTTCTCTGGTTCAGCCCTCCCTCAATACGTCGAGTTGGGAAAACTTCGACTACCAGTGCGATTGTTTGTACCTCGGGTAATGATCTGCCAAAAATGCCAGCAGATGGGACATACGACCTCCCACTGCGGCAATAAGGCACGCTGCTCAAATTGCGGGGAGAAACACGAGGGTGGAGCCTGCGCAGACAGCACACCAAAATGCGCTTTCTGCAAGGGTTCTCCTCCTCATGCTCTCTCGTCATGCCCGGCGTACAAGCAACGCGGGGAAAAATTAGAACGCTCGCTAAAACAGCGTTCCAGGCAATCTTTCGCCGAAATGGTGAAAAAGCCTCACCATCACCCAATGCCAATACGAATCCCTTTGCTCCTCTGTCAGATGACGAGTCTGACTTTGACTTGGTTGAAGAGGGAACATCAGCCAGTTTTCCGGAAGGCACTTCACGAAAGCGAAGACGCGTCCGCCAACGGAAAGTTGCTGAGCCGGAGCCCAAAACCAGTTTGCCAATTTCAAAAAAGGTGGAAAAAGGGAAAATCCTAGTCCTCCTGGTTTCCGCAGTAGTAACTACTCCCAGGACTTTCCATCTCTTCCGGGGACATCAAAACCCCTAGCACCCCGATTTTAAGAACAGAAGTTCCTTCTCCATCAGGACTGTTCTCATTTGATGTTATTGTTGAAAGTATTTTCAAGTTCCTCGAAATTTCTGACCCTCTTAAAAGCATTGTTCTGGCAATGCTTCCCACAGTGAAAACGTTTTTGAAGCAATTGACAATCAAGTGGCCCCTCCTTGCAGCAATCATTTCCTTCGATGGATAATTTTCCAATTGAGGTCGGGGATTTGATCACTGTTCTGCAGTGGAATTGTAGAAGTCTTGTTCCTAAATTGGAATCTTTTAAATATTTAGCTCACACTACCGGTTGTGATGCATTCGCTCTTTGTGAAACATGGCTCTCTTCCGAAATCTATCTTCCGATTCATGATTTCAATATTATTCGTCTTGATCGTGAGGATTCACGTGGAGGGGGAGTACTTTTGGGGATCAAAAAGTGCTACTCCTTCTATAGAGTGAATTTTCCTCCAATTCCAGGTATTGAAGTTGTCGCATGTCAGGCTGTTATTAAAAATAAAAGCCTTTGCATTGCTTCCGTTTATATTCCTCCAAGAGCCTCCATTAACCGAAAACAACTCTCAGATGTTTGTTCGGTTCTTCCTGCTCCGCGGTTGGTCATGGGAGATTTTAACTCTCACGGTACAGGCTGGGGAGAACTGTACGATGACAACCGGTCTTCCTTGATATATGACCTCTGTGACAACTTCAATATGACAGTACTTAACAATGGAGAAGTAACACGTTTGGCTGGTACATCCTCAGTTGGCAGTAGATTAGACCTCACACTTTGTTCGAATTCATTATCGTTGGATTGCACATGGAATGTGATTCAAGATCCCCACGGTAGTGATCACTTGCCCATACAAATTTCGGTTGCCACCGGGTTCAATCCGTCGAAGTCTGTCAACGTCACGTATGATCTTACCCGTCACATCGATTGGACAAAGTTTAGGACAGCAGTAGATGAAGCCGTAACAACGGTAGAAAGGCTTCCACCGCTGGAAGAATATAACTTCCTCTCCAACCTGATCTTAGACAGCGCGCTTCAAGCTCAAACTCGACCAGTTCCAGGGACGTCATCTCGCAGGAAACCTCCTTCTCCATGGTGGGATCAGCAATGCACCGAGGTTTACCGAAAAAAGTCCGACGCGTTTAAAGTTTTCCGTAGACGTGGAACACCTGAGCACTTCGAAGTATACACGGCTCTCGAACGCGAACTTAAGAGCCTCATCAAGGCCAAGAAGCGCGGTTACTGGCGAACATTTGTGAACGGGCTATCGCGCGAAACGTCGATGAGTACTCTTTGGAACACGGCGCGAAGGTTGCGTAACCGAACTACGAACAACGAGAGCGAGGAGTACTCGGACCAATGGATCCTCAAGTTCGCGCGAAAAGTTTGTCCAGATTCTGTGCCGGCACGGATGATTCCTCGCGAAAACACGAATTCGATAGATGAGATCAGCCAACCCTTTTCAATGGTAGAGTTCTCTCTCGCACTCCTTTCGTGTGGCAATACGGCTCCAGGAGCTGATAGAATCAAGTTCAACTTGCTTAAGAACCTCCCAGACGTCGCGAAGAGGCGCATGTTGAACTTGTTTAATCAGTTTCTGGAACTAAACATTGTACCGGATGATTGGAGACGGGTGAGAGTTATTGCCATTCAAAAACCTGGTAAACCCGCGTCCGACCACAACTCCTATCGACCCATCGCGATGTTATCCTGTATTCGAAAGTTGTTGGAAAAAATGATCCTCTTCCGTCTGGACAAATGGGTTGAGACGACCAACCTGCTTTCAGATACTCAATATGGTTTCCGTAGGGGTAAGGGAACGAACGACTGTCTCGCGTTGCTTTCCACGGATATTCAGTTAGCTTTTGCTAAAAAAGAGCAAATGGCTTCTGTATTCTTGGATATAAAGGGGCTTTTGATTCAGTATCTGTTGAAATTCTTTCAGATAAACTCCACGCTTGTGGCTTTTCACCATTAATGAATAATTTTTTGTACAATTTGCTGTCAGAGAAACAAATGAGCTTCTCTCATGGAACCTCTACAGCTTCCCGATTTAGCTACATGGGTCTCCCCCAGGGATCATGTTTAAGCCCCCTTTTGTATAATTTTTATGTCAAAGACATTGACGGTTGTCTAGGTGACAACTGTACGTTGAGACAACTTGCAGATGACGGCGTAGTGTCTGTCACGGGACCCAATGGGGTCGATCTGCAAGGACCCTTACAGGATACCTTAGACAATTTGTCTACTTGGGCTCTAGAGCTAGGTATCGAATTCTCTACGGAGAAAACTGAGTTGGTAGTTTTTTCTAGGAAGCATAACCCAGCACAACCGAAGCTTCAAATTTGGGGTAAGCCGATAACTCATTCTATGTCATTTAAATATCTTGGGGTCTGGTTCGATTCAAAGTGCACCTGGAGATCCCATATTGAGTATGTGAAGCGAAAGTGCCAGCCAAGGATCAATTTTCTCTGCACAATTACCGGAACCTGGTGGGGAGCGCACCCGCAAGATCTTCTAACGTTGTACCGGACAACGATTTTGTCGGTTATGGAATACGGTAGTTTTTGCTTTCAGTCAGCGGCTCGGTCGCACTTCATTAAACTGTAACGTATTCAGTATCGGTGTCTTCGTATCGCGTTAGGTTGCATGCACTCGACTCACACCATGAGTCTTGAAGTGCTGGCTGGCATGTTGCCACTCTCGGATCGGTTTACAGAATTATCTCTCCGGCTCCTCACCAGGTGTGAAGTTATGAACCCTCAGGTAATCGAAAATTTTGAGAAGCTTCTTGAGTTGAATCCTCAAACTCGCTTCATGACTTTGTACCATTTGTACATAACACAGGATGTCAGCCCTTCGCCGAATATTCCCAATCGTGTTTGCTTCTCCGACTTCAGCAGTTCGGTTCATTTTGATTTATCCATGAAGCAGGAGCTTCATGGAACCCCAGAGCATCATCGTCCTATGATTGCTCCGGTAATATTTGCTGCAAAGTTTGGCCAAGTTGATTCCACTAAATCGTTCTTCACTGACGGATCATTGATAGAGGAGTCAGCAGGCTTTGGAATATTTAATGAAATTTATAGCGCCAATCGTAAACTTCAAGCCCCTTGTTCCGTATATGTCGCTGAATTAGCGGCAATACATTTTACGCTAGAAATTATTGCCTCATTAACACCGGATCAGTACTTCATCTTTACGGATAGTCTCAGTTCTATAGAGGCTATTCGCTCATTGAGGCCGGTAAAGCACTCCTCGTATTTTCTCATGAAAATACAGGAGCTTCTAAGTGCTTTATCTTCGCGTTATTTTATCATCACCTTTGTATGGGTCCCATCTCATTGTTCAATTCCGGGCAATGAGAAAGCGGACTCGCTTGCAAAGGTGGGCGCTATGGAAGGCGATATTTGTGATCGACAAATCGCCTTTAACGAATTTTTACTATTTTTCGTCAACAGTCACTCGTCAGCTGGCAGCATAAATGGAGTAAAGGAGATTTGGGGCGATGGCAACATTCTATCATCCCAAAGGTGTCGAAGAAATCTTGGTTTTGGGGTATGGATGTGGGTCGAGACTTCATTCGTGTGATGTCTCGACTCATGTCCAATCATTATTCTTTGAACGCTCATTTATACCGGGTTGGGCTGAGCGACAGCAATCTCTGTGAGTGTGGACAAGGTTATCAGGACGCAGATCACATTATTTGGTCATGTGCTGAGCATCGTGGAGTCAGATCTGAGCTTTATGATTCCCTTCGGGCTCGAGGTAGACAACCCAATGTACCGGTACGAGATATTTTGGCTCTACGTGATCTGGAGTTTATGAAACTCATTTATATGTTTTTGACTAACATTAGCCTTAGATTGTAGTTAGTTTAACATGTATGTTTAGTATAAGTTTTTTTTCTGTATTTGTGTGTTTTCCTTTCTCTTTCAAAAATGTTCAAATAAAAAGAAAACCAAAAGTTGTATAGTTTTAAGCTTTTTGACAATTTAGAATATTAAATAAATGTGTTATGTAAACCATACTTTAAATTCCCACCCATCTCCCTATCCGTTAAATTGTTATTCCTATTAACCTCGAGACGGCCGCGAGTAATCGGCTCTATTCCCCTAACATTAGATTTAAGATACATGGTGTATACAAATATGAAAACTTGGCTCTGTAAAGTTGATTCGATTGAGCCTGTACAAATAAATGATTATTAAAAAAAAAAAAAAAAAAAAAAAAAAAAACTACCTACAAGATTGCGGAGCGAAGCTCGGCTATGCAATCTTGAAGAAACTTAAGACACGTCAAAACAACTGGCAAGCGCTAACCAGAAGGTTAATACCTCCGATTGCATCATAAAAATGTGATCAGCAGACCTATTTTTACAAAATCATAAAGTCATATGATATGTATGGTCAGAAATTATCAAAATGTCTTCTCATGACTTTGATTTGCTAAATGGCAGTAGGGTAAATGCACCCTTCTTTTTTGGGAAATGTTTTTTGGAATAGTGGCATTATTCAAATCTATTCCAAAACCTGGCTTGCGATACATCAAATTTCATGATTTTGCAAAACATTGTCTCCGGAGGACAATCTGAAAGTGTCTGACCACACTAGGGAGGCCCTGCAGGATCAGAGTTCCTCTGGAAAAGTAGCCACATTCAAATCCCTTACAAAACCGGGTTTGCGACATATCAATCATTGTAATTTTGCAAAAATAGATTTGCGGAGGATATTCTCAGGATTTCTGACCATACTGGTTACTAAATGAGGCCCTGTGGGATCTGATTTCCTCCGGAAAAGTGGCCGTGTTCAAAGTTACCAAAAGCTGGCTTGTAACACATCAAACTTCATGATTTTGCAAAACTTTATTTTTGGAAGACATTCTTATGGTGTCTGACCATATTGGCCACTTGGGGTGGCGCTGCCGGATTTCGAATTCATCCGGGAAAGTGGTCATAACCAATTTTTTACCATATCCTACCTTGCGACACATCAAACTTTATGATTTTGCAAAACTAGGTCTCCAGAGGTCATCCTGAACATTCTTGACCATACTGACCAACGGCGTAAGCACCCCAATACCATATTCCAAGCACGGGGTAAACGTTAACCCACAACGCTCATTTTTTGCAGTATGGTGCTCCATGTAGTGAAGCACCATACTGCAATAAATGAGCGTTGTACACAGATAAAATCACTGAATTTTCTGCGTTATCTAATGCACATAAAGGGAATGCTAGATTTAGCAGAAAATAATGGGATATTTCATGTAAATTTAAACCAGATATCGCCTAAATCTAGCCTGTTGTATGAAAGATTGTAAACAATATCGTTGTTTACGGTCCTTTGGGTTGGAATAACACGAGGGGAAATTTTACGCGCTTGTTAAAATTGATTATTTTTTCCTGTGTAGGTTAACGTTTACCCCGTGCTTGTAATAGGGTCTTGGGGTGCTTAAGCCGTTCCCTACCCTATTAGCCAGCCGGTTGGCGCAATCACGAGCGAAATTAGTGTGATCTAATTGGCAGCCATCTTTCTGTAAGGAGGATAAGTGGTATGAACGGTATGAGCCAGCCTCCATCATCATCATTAATGTGTGTAGCAAATACATTAACTAGCAACATTAGCATGACCAGTTACTAGTAATTAACGAAGGACGAATGGCTTATACACTGTTGCACAATATTATTAAAGATGTTAATGGGCCATACGACAGGTCCAGAGAAGATCGATCAAACATGGACCATTTAAAATCTGATCTTTCTAGGATGGCCAATTTGATATTCCCAGCTAAAGAGTTTATTTGGATTGAAATATATCTAATATACCGTTCCAAATTCATATTAATTAGGAGCCAGCGGTTGCTAAAAATATTTCACCTTTTCCTTCGTCACAAACCTTAACTCTTTTGTACAATTTCAAGTACGGCTCCTTTATGTATAACCTCATTGGGCTCAGGTTGATTTTTTTTAATTCCTTGATTATCGAGATTTTCAGCCTCGAGCTGCTTCATCGCCAGTCGATCACTATTTATGTGTTTTCGTAATTTGTCAGGTTGTGAGATTTGAAATCGTGACTTTGGCATGAGAGGTATGGATGTTAACCACTCTGCCAGGTCGCCCAAAATATCATAAATGTATCGAAATCCATGTACTGTGATTTTTTAACAAAATCAAGACTATCAAGATGTTTCTATCGAATGACGTGGAAAAGTATTGCCCATGTTTGCCCCTGTGCAGGAATTGCCTATGTGAATACGATCTTATTTTTCATGCAAATAACAAACTCTTCATAAAATTTGTCGTTGTTCAACCATAGGTAAGTTTGAACATATTGAACATATGTAAATATCTCAAAAACGGTTTGAAAAGAAATAAAAAACCAAAAATCCAAAACCAACGTTTCAGGGACGTTTTGAAGATATATGTAAAAATGTAAAAAGTAATAGGTTGAGAAATTAATTGTCTGTGACTTTGCTGGAGATGTCTACTTGAAAAAATCGCTTATACTACTCAAATACGATTAACACAATTAAACAATTAACATTCCAAAATAATTTGCTTTAGCTTAATATTAGAGATTTTTTTCCATGCGTTCAGCTGTCCTGTCCCATTGTGTGCGGTGGCGCGACGCACGCGAGGTGGGGATACTCTGCCGCTTTTCCCAGAGCAGGAAGATTCGATTTTCCAAACATAGTAGACAGAACGCCAAACGATATCGACAGCCGGCTTGCATTTGCTACCACATTTTTTTCTTTCTTCCATAGAGCCCCCTTAGTTGATGGAAGTGTGGGAGATCAGATCAGATCAGATTAGGAAGTTTATGTTCGTGTGTTTGTGGGGGCTTTAGAGAGCACAAGAAGCAAAAACAGCATCCGAGGCGGGTCACGTGCTTTCGCAAGTTTTTTTTCTCTGCTTCTTCTTATTCGTGCTTTTTGGCATTGAGAAAGGGGATAGAAGTAAGGTACACAACGATTTCATGATCCGATGGATATAGAAAATTTCGCAGAAACAATTTCTGTGGGATTTCATTTTGAGTCTAAAGCATCGATTTAGAATTGATACAAATCTGAAAGAATTCAGATGATTGAAAATGAGAATCTGGGTTGGCGTGTTTAACTGAACGTGAACTGGTTCAAATAAATTTAGTTTGACATGACCAGAAAGCATGTGTGAGGTTCAGAAAACCGACAAGAATGAATGAATGTAAATTCCTGTAATACATAGGGTATGTGTCTATTGATTAAGTCTTATATGCTGCGGTTGATTACATTTTCAATAATTCATAAAATAATTGAGCTGGAAACGATATTCAACTAGTAAAGTGATAAACTAAATAAGTCGTTTGCTTTTCTGAACCACGAGAAGTTAAACAAACTTATTTCCAAAGATGAAAACTTCCGATGGATATGGATGTAATGTTGGTCTAGAAGCATTACATTGGGTCTATTTGTTAAAATTAAATTAATATTTTTTTCGTAATTTTGATGAATTATTTTTTAAGGCACTCAATTTTTAACTTGGGTAACGTGTTTTAATGTTAGCCTAACTCCTTCATTCGGCTTATGTACAAAATATGTTATTTATTCAGCTATAATCAACAAATTCATGTTGTTTTCATGATAATCAATGAATTTCAAAGCAATTGAGATATTATGAACTAATTTATAGTTGTTTACTTCCACGTAATTTTTGATTTCCTCAACTTTTCAGACACCATGACTTCACTGGTTAAGCTGAACCGATTATCACCACGGTCTTCGGTCTAACATTGGCCAAATTGAACCGATAATACTAGTTATGCAGCTTAGATTTACAGAAAACAGTCGTACGTTACAAACTTATTGTTTTCATAGATAAACTAACAATTATTTAACAAAAAAACCGTAGACCCAATGTAAGGGACATATTTGTTTCTATGTTCCCAAATGTGGCTTGTTTTATTAATAACATAGTAAAAATGTTGTTATTGGTAAAATTTACAATGGAAATTTATAAGACTCAAATGTATATATAACATATGTCTCATGTTAACACAAAGCAAAGGTACAAAATCTGTTTGGAGTGAATAAAAATGTTTTCATTATTGGATGGCTGATAAATTATACGCACCGACAAATCGACATAAATGACAATAGGAAATGTCCTAGAATTTCTGTTCGAACCATATTACTGACATCTATCTTCGTGTTCGCCTACAACGTTTATTGAAGTCACGAACACGCTTGGGATCTTTATAATAAGGTGAATGTCAATTCTGGACGCATTTATTTGATCTAGATAAAATGAAAAAATCTAGATCTAGATAAAAACTGATTCTATAAGTTTTTACAGATGGGATCGCTGCACATTTGAATCGGTCGTTATGGATTCTAGATCAATAGTGAAGATTGAGTTTCATGTCGGTTTGTCGGTGTTATAAGTGCAAGTGCAAAATTTTTGTGTTGGGTAGAGTGAAAACAGCTGACGTTGCCTTAAATCAGAAAATCAAGAAAAAGAATTGAACGTTCATTGCATTTAATAAAATAAACTATCGAAGGGGACGAAGTTGCATCCACGAATAGACCTAATTTTGTGCTAATAGACCGACAGTACATCCATATTCCTCGAAAGTTTTTGCCTTATGAAAGTTAGTTGTCTAGTTTGTCGTAGTTTAAATAACAAGCGTCTTATTACGCTTATCTTTGCAAGAAAATTACAAATTGAATGCATTTTATAGCTCAACTATTTGATGAATAACAATGACAAATATAACTGATCACTGTATATTAGGCTATGGTATGGGACATATACTCTATATTTGTCATATTCAACACATAATTTTAAAAGATTAAAATAAAAAATTAAAATAAAAAACCGTAATTATTTTTAGATAGATCGATAGATTTTACCATTTCAAAACATTATAATTTTTACTTAATAGATATTGCTCTACTTCGGATTTGGTTTGTATTAGCGATTTGAAAAATATTGGACCACACAAAAGCACATTTTTATATACAATTTTGGCAATATACACATTTTCCTTAATATTTGGCCATTGCCAAGAACATACGAAAAAATGTGTACTTTGAATTCTTGTGAAATCATTGTTTATATATCTGTGTTTACTAATGATTTATTACGCGTGACAATTTTAAGTATATTTAGAAAGCATTCCTAGGCATATCGATTCAATTTAGTAAAATTAGGTCTTTTGAAGATTGCGAAGGTAATCCGTCTGCTTAACCAATAAAATTATAACTGCAGAAAAATGTGGGAAAATGACAATCATACCCCATGTTCAGGGAATCGAAAGTTTTGCTACTCAAAAATCAAATACTGTTTTTTTTATTCCCTAAAATGACCATCTTTTTCGCAAAGTGATTGACATATTAACATGCTAATGTTTGTTCAAATTTAACATTTCATTACACAGAGAACCAAGAGAAGATGCTTGGGAATATCATGCACCCTCAACGTGTTAAAACTGGTGATCCAAAACTAAGACAATACCGGTGCCGACCTCGCTCAAATACCGGTCAAATAAAAAAAGGGTAGGAATGTGTTGATGGGATACTCACTTTAATGAAAGATGACGAAAAATACTGGGTTGTTTAATAAAACAGTTGGGTCCCTAGAAAAAAAATCAACCCTTTTAGTAAATAATACACTGATCTTTTGTTCATCTGTGTTTTAGAATGATTCTTCATTAAGTTGCAGTTAAGGAGATAGACAAAAATATTTTTAAATATAAGCACCAATTTGAGCCAACAGCAAGGATGTTATTAGGCCACTCCCAAAGTGGAGGTGATTTTCTCCATTGGTAAAACATACAAGTTTTGCACTACGCTTAATAGTATATTTCAATCGATTTTAATTAGCAATAAACATACTGTTAGGGTATCCACAAATTGTGATGGTGGTTTACTTAATTGGTTGGAACAACAACAACAACAACAAAGTTACGTTTGATCCGATTATCTGCTTAAATCCTACAGAAAGAATGCCTTCGGTGCCACTAAGAATGCGTTATAGTTATCATTGAGAAATCAATCGTTTGAAAGACACTAGAGAGTAGATTTCAACCTGTTTAAGCTAACCGTAAGGATGCTGTTGGGGGCATCCAAAAAGTGTGATGGTGGTTTCTACAATGGGAAAACAAGTTTTTAAATTCCACTTGTTGGCCACCTTGAACTGATATAAACTTAAACTGACATCCCATTGGGACCGTTCCAAAATTGTGAAGAGAGTCGGTTCGAACCGCTCTAATCCAAAAGGTAATAAATTTGCCTTTTTCTATTAAAAGACATGATAGTCCATTATGTTTTCGCAGTTGGATATTTATAGCATTTTACCCACAAAACTAAAATGTCTTTATCTGTGGACATGCCCAACAGATTTTATATATTTTAGCAGTTTTTAATTCAGAACTTCAACCACTCTTTAAAAATGGTTTCAAATGACCATTTTAATATTTTCTGGAAGCCGCTAACAAATTTTTGTTTAACTTTTCCTTGGCATGTACTTTTTACTACTCTTCTAGAAGTATCGCTTGATGATAGCCCTGTAGCGTGATTGAACGCTATGGTGAAGCTGTGGATAATTTGGAGGATTGATGTCTTTTTTTAGTCCTCCCTAAGTTCAGTTGGTAAATGCGCAGCTACAAAGCAACACCATGCTGGAGGTGGCTGGATTCGATTCCCGATCAGGTCTAGAAATTTTTCGTTAAGGAAAATTTCTCGACTCCCTGGGCAAAGGGTGTGATTGTACTTGCCACACATGCATACTAATGGAAAAATGGTACCTGGCATCGAAAGCTTTCAATTAATTGCTATGGAAGTGCATTTAGAACACTAAGTTGAGAGCAAGCAATCAGCGAATTGTGAAAGCAATAAGCTTGAAATGCTAAATAAGAAAATGACTTTTTAAACGAAATTTACTCCATTTTCTTCCATCCATTGAATTCTGTGGTTTTGGCGTAATGGGCTGACGCCAAGTCAGGCCTTGAGCTGCTTATATAACGGGAGCATCATTTTCTGCAAACACTCAGTACTGTAGAGTGAACAAATTGCCTGCCTTATGAGAACGATTTTTTTCCACCTCGAATGACTTTTCGGAGATCCTCACAAATTTGCGGTCCTGGAAGCATTTTGGAGTCTTCTGTCACATAAGTTTTGTCTTCTGTCACATAAGTTTTGTCTTCGTCCAAACGCAGGCAGATGGTCGTTGCTAAAGTCGTCTTATAACTTTCTTGCTCTGGTTTTCACCTTGAATTTTTGCTCAGCATTTTGTTTTTCTATTTTATGCTTCTTACATGTCTTCAGGTTTTTGCACTGCTTGTTTTTTTTGCAGCGTCCCAACAGTGGTACCAGCATTTTTTGTCAAATCACGAATCGATATCGATATCTTCCGAAGAATAAGGTTGGCTTCCCACCGATCCAATTTTGAGTCAGCTGGACCTGGCTTTCTTTCTCTTCTTGGCAACTCATCGAACGAATAATGAAGACAGGACTCGGAAAAAATGAGACACACAAAAATGATCACCAACAATTCATTTTAAATCGGATACTTCTCAAATTTTCAGGGATTAAAAAACTATATATTAACTATGTTTTGACATAATTTATTTATTGAATTTCCTCCTCCAAGCTGAATGCTCGTACATTTCTCTTAACACTGCTCATGAGATCTGGCGTGAGGCTCTGTCCATCTTCTTTACACAATTTCTCCCAGTTTTTCTTCAAAGTTTCTTTGGTTTTGAATGTTTTTCCGCTTTTCTTCAACTTTTTCTTAATTATCGCCCAAAACTTTTCGATCGGACGAAGTTCTGGTGTATTTAGCGGGTTCGCTTCCTTTGGGACCACATTACCGTCCTTCGCTTCGTACCAACCCATTATAGGCTTGGCGTAATGGCACGAAGCGAGATCCGGCCAGAACAGCGTGGGACCACGGTGAGAGCGGAGGAAGGGCAGCAAGCGCTTCTGCAAGTATTCCTCTCGATAAATCTGCCCGTTTAAGGTGCCGGTTGTAACGAACGGCTTGCTGTACCGTCCGCACTTGCAGATCGCCTGCCACAACAGGTACTTCTTCGCGAATTTGTCCATCTTTCTCTTCCGGAACTTTTCCGAAACCTCCATGTCGTCCGGGTTATTCTTAAATTACTGCCTTATCTTCCGCGCCATCTCTGGGTATTCCGTTTTCGGTTTTCGGCCGCTTCCAGCGCGCCGCTCGATGGTCTTCGTCTCCTGCAACATCTTCACAACGCGGGACACGGTGGAATGGTGGATTCCAAGCCTTTTGCCGATCCATCTGAGCGACTGACCAGGATTATCGATCACCGCGCCCAAGATTTGCTGGCGTAGTTCTTCTTGTTTCGAATGCATCTTGAAAACTACTTGGCAGATCGCAATTTTGCACACATAAACATTTGCACTCTAAACTAGTATTACTCAAAATTTCAGTAATTTTTACCCACGCGATAAAAAGTTACATCCTAAACAAAGTGTATTTTTTCCGAGTCCAATTTTTTACCCCATCGAGACATTCTTCTCACAAAGCACCGTGTTCAGCACATGGATGTTAAACCTCTTTTCGATTGCATCTCGAAAACGATCACTGTTTACCGAACGTTCAGGAGCTGATCAAGTTGTTGATAGATAAACGGTTCGAATGTAGGTAAGCTCAGACGATAGTTTTACATGTGTATGAGTTATTGCATCATAAGCGTTGCCAGTTTATTTTCGATATAATCCTTAGTTTTCATGCAACAATGGATGGTAGTTCATATCATGTCATCATTTAATCATTTCTCCCACGATTTTGGAGATTCAAACCATGGTATTTAGAGAAACAACATATCGGTTTTTTCGAAATGCTCACTGTAAGTGTGTACACGTAATGATACATTTTAAAATCCATATAGGGTGTCTGGAACTGAGATTTGCATGTCCAAATGGCTGCCACAGGGAATCCAGTCCCACTTATGTTAAATATTTAATAGCGTTTTTTGTTATTCTTTTAATTCCTCCGTTATCTGCCCACATTTCCACCATGAGAACAATGACTTATTATTCGGACATGATCCAAGCGTTCTTTTAGAACAGATGGCACTATTTCTGTGGTGATGAAATTGAGATTTCAGGTTGATATTTTTACACAGAAATTATATTTGCTTTCACTTCAAATCATCTTTGAAAGTTCTAAAACTCGTCGGAACACAACTTTACGGTGGGAATTGAAATAAAAAAGTTAGGGTAAAAAGCTCAAAAAAATTATATATGAAAATTCCATTAAATTTTCTGCGCTACAACTTTGTCCAAAAATGTAAACGTCTATTTCTGCAAATATAAAAGTTAGTTTCGGTATTTCCATGAATATGGGGACCACCCCAATTTTGACCAACATCATAAAATGGGCCTTAGTGATACAAACCATGTTGTAAAACAGCACTTTGCTGTAAAGTTTCAAGTTTAGGCGCTGGGAGCATGTTTCCTCGTAAATTCGTGATCTGGACCATAGTGCATTGTGATGAAAACCGTTATGAAGCGTCGACTATTATGATAAAATCATTAAATCCGAAAACAAAATACATAGGTAAATAGGTTCAGCCCCATTGTTTTGTTCGAAATGATAACGACTAAATATAAGCCATTTAAATTGTACAATGCAATATTCTTTGATTGTAACAATTATATAAATATATATCATCAATTGATTTCTTTCGGTATTACTGATAAGAAGTCTAAGGTAACGAGATGTTCTGCTAGCCTAGCTGCTTCATTCGGTTTATGTACCAAATATTCGTCGACAATCAACAACATCATGTTGCTATCAGGATAACCGATTGATGAAAGCAATTGAGACATTATTGATCACTTTATGGTTGTTCACCTTCGCGTAATTCTTCATTTCCTCAACTTTTTAGATATCATGAAGTCTCCTGAAGAGTGTGAGCTTTTTAGTGGAATATCTGTATTTCGCGTATTTCGTCTACAATGTGCAGAATTCTTAGTGCCGTGTACTAATACTCGACCGAGTAAGGCATATGGATACTTCGTCAACTAAAACTTTTATATTTCATCTAACGCGCAAATCAATGCTCTTCGTACACACTTTCAATCCCACATGCTGCCTACACAAAAGCATCAAGTTCCGAAAACCAGTTTTTCAAATCCCAATCTGTGACAAATACTCGCATGAATGCCGGTATCAAGTTCAGATTCTATGTACATGACATCAATTACCATGGATTTTCAGTTTATGGTTCACAGCCTTTCTTCTTACACTGAACCGTTCACACTCACTAGCTCCATCGTCCTTGCCGTAGAACCGTTCGCACAACACCAAAGGATATCTTCTAGGGCCTACTCGGAATCCGATCAGCGCTGCCAGAGTACAACAAAAAGCGGCAGACTGTGCCGTGATATATTTCAATCTTTCAATTATTTACAAGCATCGAGAAATGTGTTTTTTCGTTACCGTTGATAGATTAAAGGGAACCTTCTCGATATGCCTGACAGGAAATGTTTCTCGGGTGAATAGAGTGCCGGGTTCATCAGGAACGGTGGTGATGGAGTCAGGGTTATACGTCTATCTGAGGATGAACGTATTATCACAGGCACAATTTAAGGCTCTGCAGATTTTTTCCACTGTAAACGAAATATCGAGGGTATTGGAAAGGAATCCTTTTCCATCCATACTAAACTGAGAAAAAAAGGGACCAGTACTATACTTTACGGTGGAAGAAGGTTGAAGACAGGGGAATAAATAATGTTCGGCTGGATGCGTATAACTCTGGAAGAAAATGCGAACTATGGTCGAATCTTGAACGGATTCGATTTATTCCGACCGGCAAAGAGAAGAAGAGACCCATCATTCGCAGTGACTTGTGCTTTCGCACAGGGCCTTACTTCCAATGGATGAATATTTGAATTTTAAATGCCAAATCAGCCTCACGGCACAGAGCTTAATGGGGGTTAATTGAATGCCTGCTGCAAGGAATATTGATGCGTCAATGGAATGGTGATCAAATTTGAGGGTATAATTAATATGTCTAAGAAATGAAAATATTATCTTGTTTTCGAATGCAAATCATTCCTCCTATTTCATGGAACTATTTAAACTGCTGGTTCAACATCCGCTTTAATAGGATGAGGTCTAATTGGATTAGTTCTTTTTTCTCACAGAACTCTTCACATCACTTTCTCTCAATCAAATATTTAATCAGAAAAATCAAACCCATCCAATCAAACATCAAATCCCGGGAATTAGTTTCAATTTTTTACACCAACGGTTTTGGTGCAGCGCGCTTGTAGTTTTTTTTTTGTGTCGTTCCTGTAGGTGGTACAGCACACGCTTCTCTGAACGCTCGGTGCTCTGTTTGTGATGCAACGAGCAACTAAGTTGCGTAGCGAATTGATGTGACTGGGTGTGACAGGGGCGAACCATTTTGCCACTAAGCCCAACAAATACCGCATTGCATACAAAAATACACTCACAAACGCCAGCGAAAAGTCTGTGCAGCACTGGGAACTTTGAGTACAGTGAGTGGGCAAAAACAATAAGCCTAGTTTGAGTTGCTGAAAATGTGTAGACAGGATGTTTTGCTATGTCGTTCGAATTATGTAAGCCTCTGAGTGGTAAAATATTGATGCTAAACAAAATTTTTGTTGGTTAAGGATTATTGATCCGATATTAGAACGGAGGAAGCGCAGTTTGGTTGTTTTTTCACCGCTCTTGAAATGTTGTGTTTATAACGAGTAAGCTTCGAATAAATGGTGACTGACATGGAATGATGTTGGGGAGATATGTGGAATGTTGGCCTACTGAGTCAATGAATTTTGTCTATCGATAATAATCTCCTACTGTACTATTTTGTTCACATCAACGCGTCATGGCTCTGATAAAAAAAAGGTTCAAACATGTTTTCTTGCATATTTATTGCAAAAACACACACATACACACACATAGACATCGGCTGGCATTAGAGATCAATTGAGAATGCACAAAATCCATGGAATTTTTTTCCCTGATGCATTATTGGTTGGGTGGCACACCCTTTTGATTTTCATCGATTTTATAGATGATAAATCCATTGGCTCACATTGGAATTCTCTATATCGATAAAGCAAAGCCCAATTAGAAATGGAACAGCGAAAATTGCGTGCACAAAAAAAGTATATAAATTTTAAGAAAAAACATATAACGCAACATAACATATAACAAGCCAATGCAAGCGTAAACAACGCATTTTTTAGCAATTTTCGTACAACAGATCTGATCTAGGCGATATCTGACTTCAGTTCATAAGAAATATCCCATGAATTTATGCCAAATCGTTTCACGTATGTGCATTAGATATCACAGAAAATTATATTTATTTTTAAACTGTGTGTATTTCTAGTTTAGGTTAACATATTGAGAATATTTTTAAAACTTACATTTTTTGATATTCTCAAATAAAACTCATACATATTTATTCATTATAATTTCATTATAGAATTCAATTCATTCATAGAAAAGATAGTGTAAAGTTTTGCTCAATATTATGCCCATATATGGAGCGTTTTAAATCATATGAATTGATTATAAAGGGTGTATCGATCAAAATTTGGTCGACTTCAACTTCAACGCATTTCCTTTCATCGTGCATTAAAAAATTGTGCACAATGTGTTTGTAGATGTGTGCGTGTAGCATCATGCCTCTATTTTGGCTTTAAAATTAGCACTTCAGTTATCAAAATGCCGTCGCAGGAAGAGAAGCAACGCATCAAAATTTTGCACGTGTATGATGAAAATCCTAACTACTCTCACGCCAAGTTGGCGAAATTGTTGAATGTGGCTAAACCAACTGTTACCAACGTATTAAAAGTGTTCGGTGAACGTTTGATGACAGCCAGGAAAGCTGGATCAGGGGGAAATCGAAAGCCGGAGGCCACAGCGACGACAGCGAGTTGCCCGCTGTTTTGAGCGGAACCCCAACCTCTCCGTCTGAGATGTCGTAAAGAAGCTAGGAGTGGCGCCTTCAACCATGGATAGACCTAAACACGAGCTGGACTGTCGACTTACAAGAAAGTGGTGACTCCAAATCGCGACGATAAACAAAACATGTCGGCCAAACACGATCGCGAAAGTTGTACACGACGATGCTGACGAAGTTTGATTGCGTGGTACAGGACGATGGAACTTACGTCAAGGTAGACTTTAAACAGTTTCCTGGACAGGAGTTTTATACGGCAACCGAACGGGGAATGGTACATTAAACTGTCAAAGTTCACGAGGAAATATCTGGTGTAGCAGGCCATCTGTACCTGTGGCTTGAAGAGCAACGCTTACATTGCGACCGGAACCGTCAACCAGGAAATTCATCTGAGCGAGTGCCTACAAAAACGTCTACTGCCTTTCTTGAAGCGACACGATTGTTCCGTTCTATTTTGGCTGGTTTTGGCATCTTGCCATTATGGAAAAAGGCCATGGAGTGGTGCTGCCAACAACGTTCAAGTGGTGCCCAAGGACAAGAACCCTCATATGACTCACAAGGTTTTTTACGCTGATAAAAAATGAAATGGTTCAAAAACTAAAATACAAACACATTGCCCATTCCTTACAAGGTCTTACTAAAATGTTATTCATACAAATTGAAATTTTGAATGATGTACATATAATTCTTAGACAGAAATTAAATTACTTGTCTACAGTATGTCCATAGGATAACATAATATTCCTATGTACAAAATATGTCTGACATCCACTGGATAGTTAAGGTTTGAGCCCGACAAAATCTGGACACCCCTAAATACGTATATCTCTGGAAATAGTTCATCAACGCGTGAAATATTTGGCAGACTGATGAACGTATGTCCGTTCATTGTGTAAAATACATCTTTGGTGACACTACAAGCTTTTAGATCGAAGATGGCGTCGAAAGAAGAGCAAGTACGAAAAGCAATTGTGTGCGGTCACAATGAAAATCCGGATCTGTCAGTAAGAAAACTTGCAGGTTGGTCCTGCAAGCAATGTCCATAACGTTCTTAAGTCTTTCGATGCACGTTTGACAACAGCCAGGAAGGCTGGGAGCGGAACAAACACGGATCTCAGGAACCACCAGAAGGACGCGAATATGAAGCAAATATTGCATAAGAGACCAGATCTTTCGGTACGTAAAAATGTCTCCTACTTTCATACTTCCAAGCACCGGCAAGGTATGAAGTCGTTCAAGGTGGAAATTGTACCGAACCGTTATGATAAACAGAATGTAATGGCTTAAACCCGGCTCGCAAATTGTATCGGATTGATAGATTTTTGAACGAAATCTACTCCATTTCTTTGCATCTAATGGCTGTCACTTAATCAGGGCCAAATCAAAGGAGGTACCTTGTGCTTCTCATATAATGGTAGCATTCTTTTTTACAAATACTCAGTATGGCAAACTTTAGCATTGATCATACCCTTAGTGTAGAAAATCGATGACTTGAAGCCGCAAGATCATATTGCCTGCCATATAAGTCTGGCTAAATTTTTCCACCTCGATCGACTTTTCCGAGATGCTCACAGCTTTGTCGACGACTTTGGTGTACACCCTGTCCAATATATTCCCATACACTTTTTCCTTGCATTGGTGTTGTGCTACTACTCAACATGCTTCACTTATTCGTTGGTGTAGTTTTGCACTATGTTTATACAACCGCTTTCAGGTTATGTCCGATTGTTTTCATTCGGTGTTTATCTTTTACCAGCGATGAAGGAGTTTCGAACTGTGGTGATAAAAAAGTATTTGAAAGGGTAGCGCCCGGGCGCTATTTTCAGAAATTTGAAAAACCTCGAAGTTAAGAGGGATATTGTGTACCGAACCATCCGATGGTACCGTGACACCTGCTCGTTGGATCACCGGAGGAGATTCGGTCGTACTCGTATGGTGCGGACTGCACGAGTTGTTGAAGTGGTCAAGGAACGGATTAGACGAAAATCACAGCGCTCTGTACGTAAAATGGCCGCAGATCTGAATGGAGATCGTCAATGCACAAAATACTGCAAAATGACCTCGGATTCCAAGCTTTCAAGAAACGGAAGGTTCACGGAGTTTCGGAACCTTCCAAGCAGAAACGACAAGTAAGAGCAAGGCTACTTTTGTCGCGTCACGGTGGGGAAGAATTTATCTTCTCCGATGAAAATGTATTCGTCTTGCAAACAATCCCACAATATCCAGAACGACAGATTGTGGGCTCTCTCTTCGAGAACTGTTTCAGAGAGTGATAGGAATATTCCACGGTTCCAAAGTGCTGCGTCAGTGATGGTTTGGGGAGGAATTTGCAAGCGAGGCAAAATTACCACTGGTTCTCATCGAAAAAGGCGTTAAAGTGAATGCTGTATTATAAAACGGAAGTTTTGAAGAATGTTGTCAAGCCATATGTACAAGAGGTGTTTGGAGATAATCAGTATGTATTTCGGCAGGACGGAGCACCATCGGATACTGCAAATCTTGTTCAGGGCTGGTGCCGAGAAATTTAATCGAATTTTTGGACAAAAAATTAATGGCCTCCCAGTTCACCAGATCTGAATACCTTGGATTATTTCGTATGGTCATTGAATTCCAACAATTTTGAGGAAATTCATGATTAATTTATCGAACATATTTGTATCAATTTTGTTTTGTTGTTGTTAACTCACATTTTTTCCGATGCGCACTAATTGTTGGCTCTTACCGTTCCAATCTTCACCATAAAATTCAATACGCAGCTTATTTGGGGAGTATGATACGCTTCAAAAAACTTAAATTGTTTTGAATAATGTAACAACATTTTCTGCAACACTATAAAATTTTTTCAAAGAATTGAACCAAGCAGAACAACAAGAACCAATCACGATATCACAGTGAAGTTTGACAGCTGTGGCCAATTGGCTCTTTTCTGGATTTCATGGCAACCAATAGGTTTTATGAAGGTTTTCAATTGGGCATAACATCTTTCAATGTCTGGTCTTATAAGGTTTCATGTAACTTGTTTTCTCAAACATCTGTAGAGTGGGCCACTTTCTACTAATTTTGGCTTTAAAGAAGCATAGAGGAGGTAGACAAAACAGTTTTAAATGTAGTTTATTCAACAAAGACGGAAGGAGTGATATATGGCTGCAATAAAACCAAAATTTTACTTCGGATGTTCTGTCTTCGCTCAAAGCGTAGGCAGGCGGTCGTTGCAAAAGTCGGCTGTTCACTGTCTGGCGTTGGTTTTTACCAGGATTTTTGCTCAGAGCTTGGTTTTGCTATTTTTGCGTCTTATAAGCTTTTAAGGTTGTTGCAGTTTTTCATTATTTGTACCATAATACGAATGATACTGACAGGTCGTCTGATGGTCGAGTACCAGTTACACTGAGAGGCCGTTTTCGTGCATGATTTGCCATAGCTCTGCTCGACTATCGTATCATATGTGGCTTTGTAGTCAATGAATAGAGGATAGTTTGGGACCTGATACTTATGACATTTCTGGAGAATTTGGCGCAAGTACTGCGTGCGGCGCAAAACTTTTTAGGCCAAATCGCGGTCTGAGATGTTGAGGTTTGCCTTAATGTTCTTTGTGACTTTGTTCCGCAGTTGATGGTTGACAGTACCCGCCAGACGCTTGCTTTGAGGCTTGCAATCCGTCGACAAATTTTCTGTGTACTTTTTTAAAACATGCTAACATTTTAGCAAGTTTTGGCCCAGACCACGAAGGGTTTTCCAAATGCTGGCGCAGAATTATGTTTCTTCTTTCTTCTTCCATATTGTATTTCTTTGGAACACGTTTGAACTGCACCGCGAAAAAACACTTGTGATGGTGTTATTGTTATAGGGAACACATAAGATGTCATAGTTTACAAATCTGACCACTAGGGTCGCTGTAAGAACCAAAAATGTTTGTACCAATACTAAATGGATCACACCTTACCAGAAAAATCTGCCAAAACCGTCCACATGTAGTGGTGGAGCAACCAAACCTCTGTTTTTCATTACTAAATGGGCCATGCTGGAGCCGTTCAAAACTTTCCACTTGTTAAAAATATTTCAAAAAAATCTTCTTCACATAGCAAAATAATTTTAAAGCTCAAATCACTAGTCTACAGAACGCATTTAAAAATCCAGGGGTTCGTTCTCTCAGGTGCAGTAACCGGGAAGCACCATCACGAGCATGCTTAATTCTTTCGCCAAACATCTCTCCACTGGTGGCCAAATTGCGTTAGAAGTGCCGGATTCCTTTTGCATAAATTTCAATGGCAAAAAATCGGTACCTTGCGTGGTGAGGCACTTCGTTTCACATCTTTCAACGGGTCCCACATCGATCGTAACAATAATCATCACCATTATCATCATCATCATCATGCCTAAAAGCGAACCCACGCGGCGTTGTCGTCGTCGTCGTCAAAGTCGTGGTCTGTCGGTTGTCCTTTCTACCATCCTGGCTGGCGCGGTGGTGTACTAACTGACGTACCTGCCCGTGTTTGTGCTACCTGTTATGGTTTGCCGAAGGGTTGAGGGGTACTTTGAAGCCACGCCGAGATGTGTTGTATAATTCTGGTGCAGCTCTCACAACACTAACACCGACTGGTCGGTCACTGGCCTGACCCGCACGAAACGTAACATTCGCGTGGAGGAAGACCCACGACAGCCGCAACCATTCCAGAGGTACGGACGGCGAGTACATCAGCCACTCGGGTATATTCGGCGCGGAAAGCGAGATCATTTAATATTCATAAAACTATTTCCGTTGGCATATTTTGCAGCGTTCACGCGAAAGAGAGTTTACTTTCTTGTGTAACGCGTGCTCGGAACTGGTGGAACGGATACAACAGCGAACCATCATGGTTATTTCGCACTGACAGGGTTTATGCATTCGAAGAACCACCCTAATGCCCCTGCGGTAATCATCACATCTTGCATGGTTCGTTATAGATCGTGCAGATATTTATATACGGGGAAGAGTAATAACGAACCAAATGTATCACGCTAGGAAAGTCGAATCCGGAAGTATTTTCACGCAAAAAGGCGCTGAAATTGAGCCCCTCCTCTACGAAGATGGCGCCCGGTTCGTAAATGGCTGAACTGATGACTACCTAATGAGCAATAGCAGCAGGTGGCAGTGAAAGCATGGAGGTTTTGGTCAACTCTTGAATCGGAACGGATGGTTTCAACGGAAACGAAAACCGGAGCAGCTTAACGCGAAAGCTTTATGCCTTTGAACTTTGGATTGTATAGCTGTATGAACAAAAAAGAAGAGAAAAGAAAATGAGAACAAGGGAAATAGATTCGTCTACTTGCTAGACACACCTTGAAATAATCGCCGACTTCATTAATTTTAACCACAATCTGGGGCCACTGCGGAGTTAGAATCAAAAGGGCGGCACTTATAATCAAATTTGGGCATCTTAATTTAATTGATTTTAAGACATTTCTGAACTTCTTTCCTACTGTGGTTATATGATTTGAACATATTTTGGAAAAAGTTTTGAGCAAAATGACTTTTAATTTAGGCTCCAATTTTTCAAACAGATAAAGTTCTTAGTTTTGGGTAAAAAATATCGAAGTCGGTGATAATTTAAAATTTTTGTAGAGTTGGCACCATGGTCAGTCGAAGTAAACTAAAATAGAATTTTGACTTCCTACAGCACGTTTTAGAACTAATGATATTCTGAATACGACTTCAGGGCGCTTAAATTTGAACTGCGAGCAAGTGGCTTAATTCGATTACCGGTTGGGTTGAGACATTTTTCTTATCGGAAAATATCATGACAAGCAGGTTCAGAATTGTGCAAAGTCGAGCTTTTTTACAGAACTGTTTTACCAAATTATAGAAATTGTTTTACCAAAAGAACGATCTTTAAAGAGAATGTTTCGAGATAACAACCGATCTAGACGTTTTGTGACGTTTTATTTTTTCATGGGTCAAAATAGTGAAACTTAGACCACCACGGGGTCCACTTAACGAAATTCGATTAAGCTCAAATTTAGCATGGGGACTTTTTTTGAGGAGACAAAACTATTTCTGCACAGCTTTTTTTTTTTCTAATTCGGTCGTCAAATTTATGGTCAAATTTTTCCCATGCAATGGTTTGGCACCCTATATACAACTTCGAACCTAGAGTGGTAAATGACTTCACAATGCACACCAATACACAGTGGTCCAGAATGCGAATGCAGCAGGAAAGATGCATTTTCAGCCTAAGTTTGAAGTTTTGGAGCAAAGTTGTCTTGCACAAAGTTGTTTATAATAACAAGGCGTTTCTTTTGATATGAGTGAAAACTAGGGTGGTCCTTATTTTCAGAGAAATCGAAAATCTTAAGTTTTTATTTGCAGAAATAAAGGCATATATTATTCGGAAAAATTGTAGAATAAATAATTTCAAGCAACTTTGATGGTATATTTTTTTCTATACCGTTTTATATGACCGAATTTGAGCATTTTTTCCTACGTAGCTTAGGGTGTCTCTATAAAAATCAGTTATTTTGCTGTAACTCTTCTATTTCAAATTTTTCAGCAAAGTTGTCTTTGCATTGATTCTAGAACAATAAGAGTTACAACTTTTGTTTTGCTTAAATGGTATCTATCGTATGTCAAACAAAAGTTATTATCCTTTTTGTAAACAAAATAGGCTTTTTTCAAATGTTGGTTGTTCTAGTGGGGGCAAACCAAAAAAACATTTCTTAACAGAATTTGAAAGTATTATTATTATTTCATAACATGTTTGAAAACTGGAGATATGTTATTTTTTTGAATAGAGTAAAACACATTTGAAAAGAGCGTAATATTATGAGAAAATCGTTAATTACTCCGGGACACTGGAAAAAGGCTCTAATTCGGTGATATCATAAGGTACAGAAAAAATCTAGCATTTAAGTTGCTTGACATTATTTATTCTACAACTTTTCTCAATAATGTATGCCTCATATCTCTGCAAATAAAAAGTTATATATTCGATTTCTCTGAACATAAGGAAGCACCTAGTTTTTATTCACAGCAAAAGAAGCACCTTATTATTAAAAACAACTTTGTGGAAGACAATTTCGCTCCTCAACTTCAAACTTTGGCTGAAAATGTATCGTTCCAGCTAATATTGAAAATGATCCTGTTCACATGAATGAATATCAACGCATTTTGAAAATCTGACGTTCATTCTTCTGGTTTCTTTTGTTGTCACGAGTTATCATATGATTTTCGTATAGAACTTATAGGTTATCAATGTTATGTTGCCTGAAAATCCAAGCTTTTGAACCTAACGAGCATGACTTTTATCAAAACTGGTGACGTCATAGTCGATTGCCTCAAAAAGGGTGGGCGGGTCTTGGCGGGGTCTAAAACAGATTGTTTTTGATAGATTACCATATTAACTAGTACTTCTGCAATTTTCAGCGTTGGATACTGAAGGGTACCCAGAAAAATCTATGTTAGAAATAATAGTAGTTATTAGTCAATTTATATTGCGGATGTGTCATAAAATTCAATGAATTAGAAGGAGAGTGGCCCGTTGTGCTCTGTGAGGTACCGAGTCTTATCAAAATGAGATTTATTGTTGGTAATAGGTTAGATTGTAGCTTTTGCATTTTGAAATTAACCGCTTTTGTAGATAGAATGTGGAGCTTTCAACGTGGTGTCACTACTGATGCTTCAAATTGCTGCTTACGCTTCGCTGTGGTTAACTTTATAAAGGAAACATGCATAAATTACGTACACTTAAAAGAATCGACACGTTGTTTGTACGTGAAATTTCACGCAACTTTCACCTGAACACGTAACCAAATCTTCTTCAGTCAAATCAGGTGAACATTACGTGCCAGTGAATTGTACGTATAAAAACACGTAGCATTTATGTGATTTTCGCGTAGCTCTATCGAGAATCCTGGTTTTGGCGGTGGACGAAAATTACGTGCGTTTCACGTGGAAACAACGTGTCGATTTTTTTGAGTGTAGCATTCCGGGGAGTGTGAGGAAGGATTTTCAAAAGGGCCTATTTGATTTTGTTCACATGTTTGTACACAAAATCAGAAAGGTTCTTTTGACAAATTATTCTAGATATGAAGTCAAAATACAAAAGAAGGCATAAGATCTGAAACTGGTTAAAATATGCTGCGTCATTTATGGATCAACCCACAGTATCGTGCTGTTGACGTCTTGTTTTGGGTTTTGTTTACTTAGCGTAGTTCGTAGTTTTTTTTTGTCTTTGGCTGCATAAATGAATGCTCACAATGAGTAATCTGCAAAGCTACTGAACATTTCTCAGCATATTTTTTTCTTATACAAAACTATTTTGTATTAAGAACTAACCAGGAACCCTTTGGTACCAAACGTTGAAAATTTCAGGATTACTTAGATTACTTAGATTAGAGAATCTTTCAAATATAATCGGTTTGAGACGCCGCTAGGACCCGCCTATATTTTTTTTAGTTCGTTCAACATTACGTCATATGCGAATAATAAATTGGCTTATAACCTGTACTACACTCAGGCAAATAAAATTATGAATTTTATAAGGTTCAACTTCTGAACGATGCTATGTAATTTCATAAGGTTGACTTATGAATGGATTTTGTTTTACACGACGTTGTTCTTATACGCCTTTAAGCTAAATACAAGTGTTGCTATATACTAGTTGGTAAGTCGATGGACCCATAACCTCAACGTTCAAGGATCGACCCAGGTTACTCCATAATTTTATTTTTTCAACGTCATTATATTTCATAAGGCACATTTATGAAATTCCTACTGATTTCTTAAAGCAAATAATCATAATGCAATCTTATAAATATCGAAAGCTTATTTCGCTGAGTGTGTTTCAAACAAAAATGAGTTTTTTTTACGAAAACATATCTCCAAAATCACATGACGCGGCTGGGTAGCTCAGTGGTTACCCGTTTTGCTTACTGAGCAAATGGTCGGGAGTTCAATCCCAGGCCCGTCCCCTTCCTTGCCATTTGTCACTAGATTTAAAAAAAAGCAGTCTACTGCGCTCTCTTTCATTGATCGCTTCACTTACCACAGTGCATCCATGATCTAAAAATAAAACCTGCCTCACTAACACAACTATCCTTCCCTTGGCAATTGTAGAGATGCAGTGGTGCTCACGGTCTCTAATAACAACGATTGTCAAACTAATCATCCCAAAGACCGTGAGGACGTGGCCGGCGCCGGTACTGATCTATAAATAGAATTAGTGAACTTGTACATTGAAGATGTAAAGCTACTCCCAAGCTCCATCTATGTGGTTCTCTGTGCAATTACACTAGTTCTGATCAGTAAAGGAGTAGCAGCTACGATATTGCACGGTCTTTTCTATAAAAAAAAACATATCTCCAAAATCACATGATGCACCTTCCTGAAAAAAAACATTTGTTTTGAAATACTAGGCGATGCCATTTTGTTCCATTTCCATCAGTTCAAGCCCCAACGCCCTATATCACCAGTTTGTTCTATTTGCATTCCGGCTGAGCTTCGCAGCTTGCCCTAAAATTTCGCCGTTCTCTGGCCCTGACACGGGTGACTCATACCCTCAGCGGCCTAGGGGGGAAATGGCTCGGAACGATTGTCAAACAATAGATTGATGGAAAATTTGTGTGCTTCTTCCACGCGCTGAATTGGGGATAGGATGTGAACAAAAAACTCGCGTCTCGTGTGAGCGATAGTGTAACATCTAGCTGTCATCGGGGTTTCAACGCGGGGTTTGCACTGTTCCAGGCACACCGGTCGTATGGAAATGCTTGATGAGTTAACGATTGCCACTTTCGAAACGTGACGTAGATCTAATTTTGCATCGGTTGATTCGTGCCGGAATGCTGTCGAGTCGGGAAAGATTTTGCGTTTCTGAATTAATGTTAGGCACGCAATTGCGAACGAATATATGGCATTCTACGTTGAACTAATAGGGTAACTAATATTAGAATAAGTAGCTGCTGTACTATAGAGCCGATATGTGAAGTTCTAACCAGGTTTTGGTGAAATATTTTAGGGTAGGTCAAGCTTGTTCTCACCGTGTGATTATTATTGAGATTCACTGCTGTGGGAGAAAATTAATGATAGGTAAAATAGGTGCGTTTTAAATCACACTTTAGGCTAGCAATTCAATTATGATTTGAGCATTGCCTTTTTCTGTGGATCATACTAACAATGGCTTTAATATGTCTTTGCTAATTATATGTTAATATTTGAATGACAAGAACATTATTATTCACTTTAAACGCGCGGCACAAGAATTTATGATAGAATGAAATTACCTTTTGACCGACCTTTTGGTTTCAGGCTTGCTGTCTATTTGTCCAAGTCATGGCAAACCAGCTGAAGAAGCTGAAAGTCACAGTAATGCAGCTTAAAAAAAGATTTAAATGTATTATTTAAATATCAAGAACGTTTCGAAATGAACGTACCAGTGTTTTGGAAATAAAGATTCAAACGTCACTTTCAGCAGTGTTATTATATGTGTGAAATTTCCATTTTTATATAGCCCTGAAGTGAAAATTGTTTAATGTGATTTTTTTCCAATAAAAGAGCCAAATTGGAACATAAACATAAAGTCCTGGACACGGCTGCTCAAATTAATCTAAATATTTACATGGAAATAATTTGCATAGCTTTGCATAAATTGTTGTTAAACTATGAATATCAAAAGAATTTAGCATTTTCCTTGAGTTCCAAAGGAAGCATGAGAGCCCATTTTTAACCTTTACGTGTAGGATACCTGGGTTTCCACCAAATTCAAATGATAGTACCTCTGGCGATTTTTTATTTATTTATTTGACAACATCTTTGATACAAAGGTCGCGCATAACCTCAAATTTCCGAGAAGGCTGCTACAGTCGATGTTGCACTTAAACTTGACGAAAATGACCAAACTTTGCAGCATCACTCGACGACTCGCCAGCGGTTGTAATTCGAGGAGTGCGCAAGGATGTTCGTATGGCGGTAGGTATATGAGCGATATGGACGGCATGATACGGAGACCAAACCTGCACTCCATATGATTATGTGAACTAAAGCACAGAACATGGTCTTCAGTGCAGGTACGTCATCAAAATGGGCTGTGTTGCGGCGTAGGAAACCTAGCGTCGCATTAGCTTTCGCAATTGTCATTGACATGTATTCGTTAAAGCGAAGTTTTCTGTCAAATATGACGCAAAGGTCCTTGATCGACGCGACTCTTTCTAATGGCAAACTGTTCAGCCCGTAGTCGAAAGATACATTAGTCTGACATCGACTGAACTTCATTACTCTACATTTCGCCGCATTCATTTGCATTCCGTTCATTTCGCACCAAGTTGAAACACGATCAATATCAGCTTGTAATGCACCGCAATCCACAAGCGCCTTAATCACGCGAAACAGCTTTAAGTCATCTGCATAGAGCAGTTTCCCAGTATTGACGCTATCGCACATATCATTGACAAAAAGGACGAATATCAGGGGACCAAGATGACTGCTCTAAGGGACGCCGGAAGGAATATCAAATACATTCGACCTAGTATTGTGCACTTTGACAAAAGCTGTGCGTGTAGACAGATATGGTTTCAGCCACCGAATGATCCAAGAATGTAGTCCCAGGCGGTTCAATTTTTCAATTGCCAATTCGTGAGGCACCTTGTCAAACGCTTTTGAGAAGTCAACGTAGATTGCGTCAACCTGACAACTTTTTCCAGCGCATTGATAACAGTGTGGAAGTAAGTTATGAGGTTCGACGTGGTTGACTGCTTTTTTACGAAACCATGTTGATATTCAGATAATGCAGGCTGCAGGGCAGGATACAGCATGTCGTGCAATAGACTTTCAAAAACTTTTGCTAGACAGTTCAAAATAAATATCGGTCCATAGTTCTCCACGCAATGTGTGTTTCCAGCCATCCAAGCATCCGAGCAGCTTCCAAGCATCCGGAAATACTCCTTCAATCAAGGATCGGTTGAAAATCGCTGCGACGGGAACAGACAGCGACCGAGCGGGACCAGGATCTTCAGTCGACAGCGCTGACAGCTTTCAGAATATCGTCATCACTGAAATTGACTTGAGGAAGTCGAAGGTTATACTTTCCAAGTATTGCTGCGACATCGGATGTGGGTTGTTGTCGTTTACGGAACGGAAGAACTCGGCAAATAGATTCGCAGCTGTGACTGACGAGCAAGAGCTATGAGACTTGTAGGAAACATCAACGGGAACTCAGACAGAACTCTTTCGATTGTTGTTGTAGGTCCAGAAGGAAAAAAGATGTTGTCTGAAATTTGTTTGGCTACTGTCAATATACTCACGGAAACGAATCTGTTCCAGATGAGTGTACTTTTCTTCAGCAAGCTTCAAATCTCTCGTGCTCGTAGAATTCATGTTGCGGAAGAACCGTTTCCTGATCTTTCGTAAGCGGTTACGACAATTGCGAAGTCGTGGCGTCCACCAAGGTTGGCTAAACTGGTTAGATGGCCTACAAGGTTTTTCAGGAACAATATCCCGGATGATTTGATGGATAGTTCCATATAAAGTGGTAACGGAGGCATCGATAGAAGCGTCAATTTTTAGAAGAGCAGATGGAACCTTGAAGGGATCACTTGCGAATACCAAGTCAAGTAGCTTACCGTTTGCGTTCAGAAGATCATTCACCTGAAAGAGGTCCGCTGCCACCATAGACTCAACCAGGGCAAGCTCCTGCTCCGTTGACATATTAATTGGCAAGTATCCGATTTTGGAACGACCATCCTGTAACAGGTTTCCGTGGGGCCTCGAGTGGTCATGAACACATTAAGAAGGAAACCTTGGCAATATGGGTATAAAAGTTCATGAAATTTCTCCACAACGCTTTTTCTCAATTTTTTGTGATCATCTGTCAATTTTTCTGCGCACCAATCATTCCAGAGCAGGTTCCCGTTTGGTCTTGAATGGCCATTTATGTTATTAGAAGGAAACCCTGGCAATATGTGTTTCAAAATTCATGAAATTTCTCCAGAAGGCTTTTTCTCAACTGGCCATCTGATGATATGTCCTCAGAACGGACATCCCGGAACAGGTTCCTATGGGGCCTCGAGCCCCAAAACGTTGAAAAATATCCTACTGAAGCAATTAACGAATTTTGATACCCCCTTTGCCAGGGTTTCCTCATGAAAATGTGCATGGCCACTCGAGGTTCATGGGAATGACAGGTTCCAAAATGACAGGTTCGAAGACAAATCATCAAATTGCCACAAAACGTTGAGAAATACCCTATTGGAGAAACTTTATTAATTTTCATTCCTATATTGCCAGGGTTTTCTTTTGAAAATGTTCGTGGTCAAAATTTCCTCCACCGTTGTCATATTTGGCTCAACCAGATTCACCCTGTCTACCAAACTAAACTTTCGGCATCGCACACGGAAAATTCTCTCCGGACACTTCAGATACCCGGTATCCATCAAATACCAATGTTCGGCAAACTTCTCGTGTTAAATCAATTCTGCCACGGAACAGTTCCTTTACCAACATGGCATTGCTGTAGATACAGTTCCAGTTAAGAGTCAAACATGAATAACTCCGATAATAAGTGTTTTGTAATGTTCGAAAATACAGCGGAAAAAAAGCACTTCAAACTTGTTACCTTAACCTTTCAAGGCAATTTGAGTAACCAAAAAAGTTCGTATCAAAAGATGTATCCAAACGTAAAATAGCTTTGTGACTGAAAAAAAACAGCCTTCTTCTTTCCATCCGCGATATCGTTAACACACCTCTTGTGGTCAAGGTTGTCAATAAATCAGTAAAATGGAAAGCGCTCACCCGGATAATCAGCAACAATCAGCAAACTTGTACAAATTGGTTCGTTTTCAAAATCCATTTACCCAGGTTTTTTTTCTATTTAATACACAAATTATGTTTAGGTAGTCATCTGTGGTCATAAAAACAGCATCCACTATCACACGCGACGGTTATTATTGAGATTCTTATGTAGATAAATTTCATCACACAAAAAATACGGAAAGAACGTGACAGCTCACCAAAGCCCAACCGTTCGTGGTCTTGACGATGTGCTTTCAAATAATTTGGGATAAAGTAATTTAAAAAAAAACGAAAAGGTGAGATATGTCGGTGACATATCTGCAAAGTCGACGTAGGACTGCTTGTTGATGTGGAGGAAATGTAATAGAATTAATGAGGAGGTATTGTAAAAGAATTAAATATTTACTATATTTTGTTCAGTCTAAAGACTCATCAAACCATCTGTTATTAGTTTTAGTAGCCCTGCGCTACAACATCAACTACCATCTGCCGAGCTTTCAGCTGCAGTCCATCGAAGCCACCGGAACCCGGCGGAATCGGAACGGAATTATTCTACAGGAAGACCTGGAAGAGGGACATTACACCGTCCTGGGCCCGGATACTCCCACCCGGTTGAGCCATGGGGTCCATTCGACAATCGACGTCTTCCTCACCAACATTACTTAACATGTTTTATATTTTCCAATTCATTTGTCTTACATACTAATTTGAACATTTTAATTGTTTCAGCCCATTGGGCTCTTCAGCTTTGTTTAATTTTAAATTTTCTGTGTTTGGTGTGTTTAGTGTGCTATGTGTTTTACATTAAATTTTCAGTTCAGCCCTTGGGGCATTGTTAGTTTTAAAATTTGATAACCTACCTAATCTACAACTACAACTACAATTTGAAAATCCTAGGGGTGGGGAACCAGATTCCGGATGATCTGGTGATCCGATGTCAGGCAGCGTGCCCTGTACCGATTGATAGACTCACTAAAGCGATCGTCGAGCATTTTTATCTCGGCCAGACGGTGGACCTCAGATGTTCTTGTCCTCGGAGGGGTGTTCATTATCATCCTGAGGAACTTGTTTTGTACTCTCTGAAGTTTCAGGAGATGTGTTTTTGCACAACTCTCCCAGATTGGCATTGCATACTCGATGACCGGAAGTATAATTTGCTTGTAGACAGCAAGCTTATTTTAAAGGGATAATGTAGACCTTCTGTTGATCAATGGGTACAGTAGCTTCAACAGAACGTTACACTTTGTGACAGTTTCGTCAACCTGTTCCCTGAAGATAAGCTTGCTGTCTAGAGTGACACCAAGATAGACAGCTGATTTGGTCTATTCCACCGTTGTGTTGTTCAGGCTTACTTTCAGCTACAAAATCCATAAACTTTTGTTAGGAGATATTCGGAGGAACTGTGAGATCGGAGTTAAAACAAATGTCACCATTGGTGATTAATAATTTACTATGAAACCAACGAAACGATAATACACCAGTTGTTAGAGATGATGTCAGTGTAGTGGTAAAGTTTCATGTCTCATGAATAACAGTTGGTGCTGGTTTCAAAATGCACACACATTAACACAACATACGTCACAGTTGCAATGATTGCACAGCATAGGCAACATTTTCTGTTTGAATATGAGAAATCGATCAAATGTCAACCAGGATGATTTGGTTAAGCTTAGGTAGTAGGCGGTGCTTTTGGTTATCAGTGTTATGAAGTGAACGGTTGATATTTTATCCAAGAAATTCTAAAATTATAAATGGAGTCCGAAAATTATTATTCTTCCTCAGGTAAGTACACAGCTTGGCTTGAAAGGGTGTCGCTTTCCCAAAAATCATGCAAATTTTTCAATATTTGTGTATATCGAGAAAAAAATGACAAACGATCGCTGTTTCTGATTTGGAAGGAGACTGAGGGCAACTCAATAGAAAAATGCGACGCTGTTGTTCAGAAAATTATATGTTTATATAACATTGACATCGATTTTATGCCAGACATTCGATCAGAAATCTCACAAATTGTGATACATCTGTGCAAATATTTCGAAAAACTTTGGTTGAGACATAATCGAACGTTGACGCGTGTGTTCGATAAGCATGCTGAATATTTTGATCAGCTGTTTCAATTGCCTGATGGGCTTCTCTTAAAATTGCCATCTACATCCAAAGGGAATAAGCGTGGTTGGAGGGCAAAACCATTTGACGAGTATTCAGAAAGTGTTAAAAGGCAAAAAGTTTCCGAGTTGCTGGAAAATTATGAAGCAAGTGAGCTGTGTTACGCTGCTCAGATGAGTTTTTGTGGTTGTAACAGAAAATATGAAGCTTCGGTGGTTCGAGAGGCAACGTGCACTACTCTTTCTCGAGCGCAGAAAATAGTTTCTGTTCTCAAGTAAGCAGAACGGCCCAAAATTGTTCCATACTCGGCAGATGAAGCACTTGCAATGATTTTAGACGTAAACACGACTAAATCACAGTACAACAAAGTCATAAAAGGTTCTGTAGCAAGAATGGCTGACTTGTATCCAAGTTACTGCAAAGTTCAGAAAGCTAAACAAAATTGCTACCCGTGTAGCAGCGGAATTTCAGTAACCGAAACATCGATCGAAGTGAAGCTTCAGAATCTATTAGATCACACAGCAACGAGAATTAATATTGCGAATCAAGATAAACTAGGCAGTTTTTCTCATACTAAGTTACTCAACGTTACGATGACAGTCAAATGGGGATTCGATGGCAGCTCGGGGCATTCCGAATATAAGCAGCTATTTAGATCTGATCCAGAACGGACTCAAGCATCTTCGTAACATTGTTCCGATCAATGTTCAGTCTGATGGAAAGTTCATCTTTCAGAATCCTCGGTCGTGTTCAACCCGGTATTGTCGTCCGCTCCGTATTCAGATGATAAATGAAACTGCAGGAAAAAGATTATGTCGACCGTCAAATCAGCAGACACAATAACAGCTGCTTGCCTCGAACAGCTGAGCATTCCTGGGTACCGCCAGCTGATGCTGGGTACCGCCGGCTACTGCCGACAATGCTGGGCACCGAGCGATGCTGCTGGGTGCGAGCGATGCACCGGGTGCCATCGCCCACCGGGAGATCCGCGCAGCTCCAATGCTGCCGAACGAATGAGGCATATTTGTTCGGAAATGTGCCTTTTATGATGGCATCGGGTACCATTGCATGAACAGAAGGCGGTATCAACTAAAGCAATGTGAATCAAATTCATTAAAAAGGGAGGGGAATCAGATGTTCGCCAAACACTAGCGTGAAACAGAATCTACCTCTCGAGAACAAAGAATAAGAAGAAGAAGACGATGGAAGACGTCTCTTGCTTAGATTTGAAAACTGTGCTAGGAAATTTGGTTAATTTACTCTGCGAATCGAAATTATAAGACATCACCTTACATTTACGTTATTTTTAATAAGCTAATGTTAAAAATCAATTAACTTGATTACTAAAACTCATACGTAGAATTATTTCCAATCGATTGGTGCAAACGATATGAAAATCGTTTATGCAATGACTCAGTTATTATCGCTCAAAATCTCCATAACGACCCGTAACGCGGTCGATTTAAGAAATTTTAGAACGGCGCCCCAGTATAGAAATGAAAGACGTAGTCCTACGTCAAAAATTCTTCTTGGTGTAAAGGGTGTCCACGATGAAATTGCCACACACAAAATTGATTCGCAAAATTCGAGTTTTCTTCCGATTGCAATCAAATTTTCAGGGATTGAGAAATAATTATTAAACTTCCTTTCACCATTTTACTCTTATTTTATTTACAGTCCATACGCAAATGCCCGCACCTTGGCCTTAACCCCGGCCATAAGATTTTGCACAACCTGTGAATCAACCGTTTTTTGCAGGTAAACCCATACTTTCTTCAGTTCCTCGACTGTCTTCACTACCTTAGGTCGTTTAAGAAGGTGCTGCTTCATAATCGCCCAGTTCTTCTCGATGAGGCGGAGCTCCGGAGTGTTGGGAGGGTTGAACATTTTCGGCACGAAATTGACCTTATTGTCCGCATACCACTTCAGCACGTCCTTGGAGTAGTGGCATGAGGCCAAATCCGGCCAGAAGATTGTTGGGACGTTGTGGGCCTTCAGGAGAGGAAGGAGCCGCTTCTGGAGGCACTCTTTTATGTACACCTGTCCATTCATCGTGTCCTGGGTAACGAAAGGTGCACTCCGCTTCCCGCACGTGCAGATGGCTTGAAAAACCAGGAATTTCTTCGCAAACTTGGACATCTTCTGAGTGCGGACATGCTCCGGAACGCTGAACTTATCCTTGGCCGTGAAAAACAGGTTGCCGGGGATCTGTTTGAAGTCGGCCTTCACATATGTTTCGTCGTCCATGATGCAGAATTCAACTTTCGTCAGCATGTTGAGGTACAACTTCCTCGCACGGGTTTTGGCGGACTTGTTCTGCTTCTCGTCGCGATTAGGGGCCTTTTGTACCTTGAACGTTCGAAGCCCAGCCTTAGTTTTGGCCTTCTGGACAAAACTTCGGCTTAGGTGCAGCTTCTTAGCCACATCCCGAACGGAGGCGTTCGGATTTCGGTTGAAGGCCCCAACTACGCGGTTGTGATTTTCGGTGTTGTACGGAATACTTTTTCCTTCACTTCTGGGCTTCCGATCGGTGGTCAACCGTTCCTCGAACCGCTTAATCACTCGCGACACCGTGGAATTCCCGATTCCCAACGTTTTAGCGATGGAACGATGCGAGAGATCCTTGTTCTCGTGATGAATGCGCAAGATTTTATCACGCACGAGCTGTTCTTTCGACTCCATTTCCGCGAGTTTTGATCACAGGACTTTAAAACTTGCAGAATGTTAATAATGCACTATGAACTAAATCCACCCGAATTTTCATTAAATTCTACCCGACGGTTAAAAAGTTAGAGCAATTTCATGGTGTGGAAATTTCATCGTGGACACCCTTTACATTAATTATTCTAATATTTGACTACCTTTATGCACGATCAAATTTTCCGAAAAGTTTTATGCTAATTATTTTATCCTTAAAATTGAAAAAAACTCTATTTTGAGCATTGCAAAACTGAGCGTACACCTTTAGTTTTTCCAAACAAATTATCCTTGTACCTATGTAAGATCATTGAGAATAAGCGTACTTTTTTTATCAGTGTGTTATGTCAACACTCCACAGCAGCTGGGGCAGTATTTGTTTTTGTTTCTTGTCAATTTTTGGAATCGTTTTCATCAAAATGGCAAGTAAAAGGAACGAAAGAAATATCGCTACGCGTGCATTGATAATAAGTATGTGTGGTCGCGGAAATAGTCGCGGCGGTCGGAAGAACTGGAAATACGAAGGAACCTTGAAAAATAGAGGAAGCAAACGCATCCTGTCTCCTGGTGATGAATTGTGCGAAAATTGAGAAAAAATCTCAATAACAAGCATTCCGAAACTGACTACCGAAGTAGCTGGCACCATCGGAAGACCTGTCAGCGTTGACACCGCTCGGAGGGTAGCGCATAGGAACAATCTGAGTGGTCGCGTTGCCCTTGAAGGCATAGGATCTCAAGATAACGTAGGAAAACGAAAACGTTTCAAAATATGTCAGTCAACAGCCTCAAGTTAAACTGTAGTTGTCCAAGAACTGCAATTTTCGGAAAACATCAACAAGGATGAAATTGTAGTATATTTCGGCATCACACTGCTTCTTCCTACCTTTTTAGATAAAAGAGCGATCAATCTTTCAGAGTCCTGGCTTTAAAAACAAAAAGGTGAAGCTGCATGGAAATACAACGTAGGGACGTTTCTCAAGCTGAGCCGTCTTTGTGCGGGAACAAACTTCTTCTCATTTCGAGGAAAACTATGATTGCAGATGATAGGAGCCCTACAGGGAAACCCGTTATCACCCTTTCTGCTTGATTTCTTCATGGCTTATTGACAGAGGCATTTTACCAACCCTTTGGTGGAGGTTTATCTACGATGTTCTCAGTATAGATAAACGGGAAACCATTCCACCAATTTCCAATGACATGAAAGGCGTTCACAAAGAAAATAAAGTTTACACACTAGGTCAAAACAGACGAAAACTCGCTTTTGTCGACATGCTTATCATCAGACAATTGTCATCTTCTTCTTTCAAGTATGAAATATTCAGAAACCAGATGCAGATTCTAACACCCAGCAAATTTGGAGACGTTATGGTAATTGGAGTACACTTTTAAAGAAGAAATGCTGTTCAAAAGTCTATGAAACTCACTGTGATCATTGATGCAAAAAATTAATCCACCTCTCAACTCTGTTAGTTACAGATCAGCTATAACTAAACAGAAAACCAACAGATGATGCTTGGGATCAACAACATGTGTAAAAACTGGAGTCACAATCTAAGACAATACCGGTGCTGGCCCCGTCCGAATGTAGGTCAAGTAAGGAAAGGGAAGGAATGTGTTGAATCGCTTTTTGATATCGATAACACCTCCGCACGTCTACAAGCAATCACTGGGATGTTAAATTGGATGGCAGCAGGATTCATTCGCGGCGTTTAGTAAAATTTCAACCGATTCTATATTTTCGTCTCTGAAGTGAGGTCATGTCTAGAAATTTTCCCAGAAGGTGCTAGTGTCAGTTTTTGGGATGCAAAAGACATTTTATTGATGGATTGTCTCCAAACTAGTAAATAACCAATTCTGATTATTATTGTCACCTTTTGGACCATTTGGATTAAAAAAATGTGAAAAAAACGAAAAGGTGAGATATGTCAGTGACATATCTGCAAAGTCGACGTAGGACTGCTGGTTGATGTGGAGGAATTGTAATAGAATTAATAAATATCTACTATATTTTGTTCAGTCTAAAGACTCTTGATGAGTCTGTTATTAAATTTTGTTTTCCACGAAAATGAATATAGTCAACTCTTTATAACTCTTGAAGTGGCCCTATAAAGGGCCGTTTTGTATTCAGTTATTCGCTGTTCCTGGAGTGATCCGGTAATTCTCGAGTACCAGATGATGATTTGGTAGACTAGACAGTCGAATGGGTGGTCGTTGTTGTTGGTTCTGTTCCATGGAAGAAAAGCATATAATATTAGTCTTTAGGTGTTTTAGGAGCGTTAATATTGTGTATGAAAATCTTGAATTCAACTCTTTAGAACTCCTTAAGTGACCCTGAAAAGGGCCGTTTGGTATTTTGTCGTTTGTTGTTTATGGTCCGAGTAGTACAAACAATGGTCCAGTGCTAGGTGATGGTTGGTTGTCGAATGGGTAGATGTTGTCATTCCAGTTCATGTTCCACAATATCGGCTACCTGTTGATTTAATGGTTCGGGTGCTTCGAATGCGAGTACAGACAACATAGGTATATGATACAAAAAATATGAACAATAACGTCTGCACTCTACGCCGATATTTTTAACAAACGATAAATCTATACAAGTACCACCAAGTAAATTTTAAATGTTTTTGCATAAAATCTAGAAAATCTATTATGTAGAAGGAGATGTTCGCTCATCACCATGAGGCACCAAGAGTGAACATTAATGTTTTTGACTAGAAAGACAGATGTGAAGAGAAAGTGTTGAAAGTTCCGTCAGTGTACGGCAGGTAGGAAATCTAACTTTAGTGATCGTCAGTCGGTGCGAATCAAAACAAACCCAAAAAAGGAGAGAGTTCCTCTCCCATGTGCGCATCAATAAACAGAGTGCACACAATAGATCGCTAGAATAACTATACAAGCCACAGTGGTACATGAGCGTCTTTCCATGCTCCTAAAACACCTAAAGACTAATATTACAGGCTCTGCTTCTACATCATAATCGTTACTCCTCGCACGGAGAATAAATAACATAACAATTAATGTATAGAAAATCTATGTTTTTATTTATGGAAACGTCAATGTTAAAGTGTCCGGTCACCACAACTAGCGTATCTTGCGCAGCATACCTGAACAACATGCGAATCAAGAACAATTTTAAATTATTGGTAGTTGTTCCTGGTGAAATGTACACCACAACCAGCAGAACTTCAGTATCCATTACTGATATATTAGCTGCACAAATGTCCCCGACGTTATCGACAACGCTGAACATCTCGTCATGATGTTCACTGAGCTGTTGGATCTTGTGAGTAGCAGCCATAGTGGTAGCCTTGTCCTGCTGATATATTGCTACACCACCTGCTCTCCTGCTCTCCTGAGGTCTACCATCTTAGGTGAGTTGCTACCTTTAGCATGATGGAACTTAAAGGCATTGGTTGGGTTTGTTAAATACAGCCCCTGGATTGACTGAACACGTGACAATCCAACATACACTAACTGCTGATCCTTTCTTTTATTGGAGTCATATACAATCTCCGGGAAAGTGCCACCTTACGACTTATGAACAGTTAACGCACAGGCACTGACCACCGGAAACTGTATGCGCTTGCATTTAATGATGCCACTCAGCTTTATATTAGCCGATCGTTTGGAGATGGGAGTCCAATCCTCTTGTAAGATTCCAGGTCTGGTGAAACCTATCGCCGCACTCTCGAACTTAAACCACAACTTTACGATCTGCTGCCCAGAATCGTCTTCGTCCTGTTCGAGGTATTTCAGCTCAGCTCGCGCCATTCACTACACCATCTTCGACGTCATTTTCATTACTCGGTTAGCTCATAAGATATTAATAAAACGAACTCTTTAATTAGGCAAAATGTTTTGTTCGCCCTGAAAAGGGCGGGTTTTATTAATTGTCGGGGGAACGCGATCGAAACTTGTTTCTCGGTCTGAAATGGCCTGAGCCTGGTCGTGGCAGCCTGGTATGGCCTGAATATTTGACAGGAATCCACAATGGGTACTGCCATTGTCAGCAGCTTTTTGTGCCAGCTGCTTCTGGGTACCGAGAGCTGCTGCTGCCAAAGCTTGGTGCTGCCACGTTATTATTTTAATAATAATGAAAATTATTATTAGAAGAGTTTAAATCAGTAAAGATATTATCTTTCAAATGTCTTTACACATAGCTAGAATATCATGAGAATTTAATTTATTTCTTCTATATTCTTTTTCTTCTCTACAATCAATTAAGCAAACTCTTTAGTTGGGAAAATTATGTTGAAAAGGACCCTTTTTATTAATTGTTGGGGAGAGGGGGGGGGGTCTTCTCGAGTAGCAAGATGATCTGAATTTTCTCCGGCCTCTTGGAGTAACGTCATGTTGAAGTAACGCCATGTAGTGAAAATGTCGATTAGCTCAAGATAAAATATTAATTTAACAAACTCTCTTATTGGGAAAATTGTTTTGGTCGCCCAGAAAGAACAGGTTGTATTAATTATCGGGGGGAACATAGGGATCAAATTGGCTTCTCGGTCTTCTCAAGTAGCAGGATGGCCTGAATAATTGGTAGGAAACCACCCTAAGAAATTGTCAGAACAGAGAAAATCAGGATTTACATATAGATAGACGCGGCTCGGCCATTTTATCCGGGCTCTTCAAGTTACGCCATGTTGAGACGGTGCGTTGTAATGCTATTTTCATTACTCGATTAGCTCATAAGATATTAATAAAACAAACTCTTTAATATGGCAAATTGTTTTGTTCGCCCTGAAAAGGGCGGGTTTCATCAATTGTCGGGGAATTGCGATCGAAATTTGTATGTATGGCCTGAATATTTGACAGGAATCCACTGTATGTACTGCCATCGTCAGCTGCTTTTTAAGTCACGACCACTTGGTTTAGGGGGATGGATGTGGGTCGAGACGTCATTCGTGTCTTGTCTCGCTTCATGTCCAATCATTATTCTTTGAACGTTCATTTATACCGGTTTGGGCTGAGGGACAGCAATCTCTGTGAGTGTGGACAAGGCTATCAGGACGCAGATCACGTCATTTGGTCTTGTGCTGAACATCGTGGAGTCAGATCGGGGCTCTATGATTCCCTTTGGGATCGAGGTAGACAACCCAATGTGCCAATTCGAGATATTTTGTCTGTACGTGTTTGGGAGTACATGAAACTCATTTATGTGTTTTTGACTAACATTAGCTTTAGATTGTAGTTAGTTTAACCTGTATGTTTAGTTTAAGTTTTTTTTGTGTATGTGTTTTTTTTTTCTTTTTCAAAAAATGTTCAAGTCAAAAGAAATCCATAAGTTGTATAGTTATAAGTGTTTCAATAATTTAGAATTTAAATTCAATGTGTTATGTGACCATACTTTAAATTTCCACCCTCTTTCCCATCCGTAATTTGTAATTCCTATTAACCTCGAGACGGCCGCGAGTAATCGATTTAATCCCCTTAACTTAAGTTTTAAAATAAATGATGTATAAAAAACATGAAAACTTGGCTCTGTAAAGTTGATTCGATTGAGCCTGTACAAATGATTAATTAAAAAAGTCACGACAGGCTGGGCACTGCTGGTTGCCGACCGCCAGCTGCTGCTTCCACGACAGTGGCATTGCTTCTCAATGCTGGACATTCCGGTACCGAGCGATCGCTGGGTGCTGCCAGCACCGAGATCTCGCAGCTATGCTGCCGAACGAATGAGGCATTTGTTCGGAAATGTGCCTTTTATCATGGCATCGGGTACCATTGCATGAACAAAAGGGGGTATCAACTAAAGCAATGTGAATCAAATTCATTAAAAGGGGAGGGGAATCAGATGTTTCGCCAAACACTAGCGTGAAACAGAATCTACCTCTCGAGAACAAAGAATAAGAAGAAGAAGACGATGGGAGACGTCTCTTGCTTAGATTTGAAAACTGTGCTAGGAAATTTGGTTAATTTACTCTGCGAATCGAAATTATAAGACATCACCTTACATTTACGTTATTTTTAATAAGCTAATGTTAAAAATCAATTAACTTGATTACTAAAACTGATACGTAGAATTATTTCCAATCGATTGGTGCAAACGATATGAAAATCGTTTATGCAATGACTTAGTTATTATCGCTCAAAATATCCACAATGACCCGTAACGCGGTCGATTTCAGAAATTTTAGAAGGGCGCCCCAGTATAGAAATGAAAGACGTAGTCCTACGTCAATACCCAGTTTGCCGAAGCAAAAAAACAAGGACTCTCGGACAAAGGCCCTAAATACTAAAGAGAGAATCCCTCCGCTATTTGACAAAGGGCGGCCTTGCCGTCAACGACCGGCTTTGTCAGGAGGATCCACCTGTGTATCGGAGCCGGTTCCACAACCGCGAAAGTAAGCGAACGCAATTGCACTACAGTCTGCGAGCGGTAAATGCGCCAGTCTAACTGTCATCGCGCAGTAATATACGGAGTAACAACCAGTGGTACCACCACCATCTTGCCGGAGGTTGGCCTTTGTTCGTCCGGAATCTCTCTGGCATCTCATCACGAGCGCTCGCGAGACTGTATTCACCATAGTCACCGCCCAAGTAGCACACTACAGTCATTATTAGTTGTAGTAACTTGATTATGACTTAGCAAGTCAGATTTATGTTATCTCAACCGAATAGCAACAAGTGTGCTACTAGGGCGTAGTCGTCGTTGTCAGTAAGTCTTGGAGTGTACGTCCTAAGTCTACACCACACGAACCACAGCTGATAAAATATTGTGCTTGAGTTGATCCGTTCTGAACTGTCAATTTATTTGATAGCTTGAGTGTCTTTTAGTCCGTGAAGTCCCTTCAGTTTGCCAGTAGTGTGTTACTAATGATTTTATTTATTTGTCGTCAATCAAAGTAAACCAATTCTATTACATGGTATACTTAATGTCTATCTATCCATACCAGGTTACTTGGGTGAACTTCTAAAGAAAACTTTTTTAAGCGTGTTTTTGTTCATTGTTACATCAATTGTTTCGCAATATTTGTTATAACAGGACATCATTCTATTTAGTGGCCCATTCTTGGCATAATTAGTTCTGTGATTGTTAATATAAAACAAATGTCTTTTTCTAAGAATACGAGTGGGAGTATATAAATTTAGGTTTTCTAATATATCTGTAGCATTCACTCTTTGTGCAATAACGTCGTTTATAAAAGCTATCATTGCACACTCTCTTCGTTTTTTAAGCTCGTCTAAATTTATCAACATGCATCGTGACTCATAGAATGGGAGCGGTAAAGTCGTCCAACCTAATTTACGTAGAGCAAACAATAAAAACTGTTTTTGGACTGATTCAATACGGTTTGCATGAGTATCTTGATATGGAGCCCAAACTATACTACAAAATTCAAGAAGGGGTCTCAACACAATACTTAGCAGCGCGAGACTCGAAGCTAGTCACAGGGTCGGCGCACTACTGGGCAACCGGAGGGGTTTCGCGGAATACAAGAGGCACTCCAAGATTCAAATAAATTGAAACTCAACGGATTTTCCTGTTCAATGGTTGTATTGGTCTGTAGTGTACACTGGGTTACCGGCACGTATCTTGATGCTATTACTGGACTCCGGCGAGCGCTCGCGGCGTCGATGCGAAAGCGATGGCTGACTTGCCGTGGTGAAAGATGGCGATCTGGCGGTAACGACGTACAGCAGAATGGCGGTTGTCGATGGGCTGGAATTTCGGGGTTAACAATTACAGACACTTCCTTCAAGTGAAGTCGGTCGACGACGGCAAGGCCGACCTTTGTCGAACCGAGAAGGGTATTCCTCCTTGATGATTAGAGCTCACTGCCCGAGAGCGTTGTTCTCCTTGATAATTATGGCCCAAAGCCAGAGGAACAATAGCGGTCCTTAACGATTAGAAATGGACACCTTAAAGATTCCCAAATCGTATCGTGCAATGGCGGGTCTCACCTCGCCAATCAGAAGGCTCACTTTTTTCCGGCAATAACTTAGCCACTGGCAATACTTTGTAGCACGTCTGATCTACACGCTCGCCTGATTTTAACTCCCCGATGACCGCCCACTGCGAGTCCTTCGAAGCTTCAGCCAATCACCCATGTTCCATGACGTCAGCATGCTGGGACTTTCTTCACACCATGTTTAGCTGACGTTGAGTGCAGCCCAGTGGTGTTCTATCCGCTAAAGTTTGGTAACCATTTCGAATCCTCGATTCACAAGGCGCACTTAAAAAAACAATTTAAATTTCTGTAATAACGGTTACAAGTGCGTCAACTCTGTGACTAAGTTGCCAGAGTTTCGTTTCGTGCTTCTGAGTTGTTGTCGTGTGAAACATTAGTATCACGTGGAAGCCGAGGCCTCCTCTGCACTTTAACGAGAAATCACTGGGATGTTGGATAACAGGATTGGGTGGCAGCAGGGTTCGTTTTGATGAACGATAAGCTGAAATATTTAAAGGATGCTATTAAAACCACTCACGAAGTTTGATGTTAGTTTTTCGTTTGGAAAACTAGATTAATTTTATTAACGCTTGAGAGCCAATAAGGATCAACCAACAGAAAGATGCTTTTGAACCAATCACATAATGGTATAGTGGTTTTTTGCTCCAGGATATGCAGGTACGGCGAGCATGGCGAAACAATATTATTGATCACAATTAATTGTGATCCCCACCACCGGCCCACCGCCACATCTTACCAGGAAGCATTTTTGTTGCTATTTTTCTGTGCTCACTCGATCACTTGTATCACCGAATTACAGATAACCAAAAATAATACGAAACGAGCCATGTCCGATAAGAATAGTGCGTAATAAAGCATCGACACAACCTTTCACAGCTGATGCCCAAAACATACTCTTTTTTCGTTAACTTTCAATTCTTACTACTGTATCCTACAATCTATTGCCCTACTGTGACTTATACCAGTTTCAGTCAAGCAGAAGCTTTTTAAGAAAAGTATTCTAATCCATTTAAAATTGCGATTGAGGTATTTGGTGCGTAGATGTATTTCATTCCCTCAGTATAGCTCCAACCGGAAAAAGACTTAATCATATGCCCCAATGATTTCAGAGTCTCCAATCTACTTAACTAATCGCGACCAGGAGAAATAAACATTTGAAAATGCCTTTTTTTTACAAAAACCCTAAATATCGTATGCATTTAAAAAAATGGAATTTTTACGGATGGTGCACAGCTAAGATAAATAATTGCTTTTGATAAATTTCCCATGGAAGGTAATTATTGAGGCTTACTTGGGAAAAAAATTCTACGCCCTTGCGAGCGGCTTTCCGGTGACATGCGTGTGGGCATGTGTTTTGAGTTCTTTCTTCGCTTTGTTTATCAATTCTCTTCACTTTACCGACAAATTGTTGGGAGTTTACGCTTTAGGTTGGCCCAGAAATTCTCGCTGACGACATCTGGGGACCTGGACAGGTTCGTCGCACGATGCACTCTATCTCCCCAACGATCGCTTCAGACCGACTGCCAGATCCGCCAGAACACCGGGTCTTCGCCCTTATGGTATTTCTTGATGAACGACGCAACATCCGACAGGCATTTCGTACTTTAAATTTTCCTGTTCACGGCCAGTCCGTAGCGACAGAAGAACGGCTTTGACATCCCCTTCTCGCTGATTGTCAGCCGCAGGAGCACCTTCTTGGGAAACTTGGTGTGTGAAATGAACTTCACCTCGGAGCTCACTTCCTTCATGGGGGAACTAAAATACGAAGTGCCCTGCCAGTCATTGCCATCCAGGGTGGGATAGGTCTCGTCGTCCATCACCACCGCCACGTCGCGATTCGCCGGGAAAATCGAGTTGTCCATCTTATTCAGCCGCTGCCGCTGCGTCATTGCCTGCAGCTCCGAAACCAGTGGTCACGACTTCCGCTTCCTGACATGTATGTTCATGTTTGCCAGGTACCAGCGCACGTAGCGATGTAGCCAGTTTTTGCTCGGTTCTACTCTTCAGCATCCGTTGAAGCGTTCAGGGTAGTTGGCCGTCCAGAACCGGGCTTTCTTTCGAAGCTCTGATTGTTGTCTAATAGTGCCAAGATGTTGAAGATGCTGAAACGTATATGCCCTCTAATTCGAACATTACAAAAGCTACATAAAAATTTGTAGGATCAAAGTTGTTTAAAAATTTTTCATCCACATTTTTTTTCCGAAAAATATATGCCTTTATTTCTGCAAATAGAAAAGAAAGATTATCGATTTCTCTAAAAACAAGGATCACCCTAGTTTTTATGCACACCAAACGAATTACTTTATTATTAGAAACAACTTTTTAGACGACAATATGTCCAAATTAAACTTCCAGCTGAAATGTTTTTTCAGCTACCATTCTGGACCACTGTGCACTGGTTGAAGACAGCATTATTCTATCTTTCTCTCTCTCTCTCTCTCGCTCTCTCAAAAAATAACCTTTAACTCCCCCTCCCTCGTCTATTTGAAATCCTGGATAGTCCTATGATGTAAGGTCACTTGGACGCCAATCAGTTCTTTAATCCGCTCGTTGAGCCGTTGGCGAACAGCACGAAGAATAAAACTTATATTCAGTGATCTTGCCTCTTTTAGAATTTTGCTTCGCCATTTGAACAATTTTGACATCTTCGAGGTGTGTTGTTGAACGATGACGTCCTTGCCCGGAAAAGATTTTCACTATTCCTTGGCTTTCATTCTTCCTCCATATGTGTTGCACAACCCACAATTGAGTTATTTTTATTTTATTTTTATTTTTATTATATTTTTATTTTTATTACAATTGAGTATTTTTCACAATATTCCGGAGATATGCGCTGCACGATTGCGTGTCACTCATTTTCTGATGTCAAGCAAAATCAGTTTCCGGATATTTTATTTCCGTATACTGATGAAATCAACTTCAGCTGGAGAACACCACATTTGTGATATGGCTACAACTGTCAAAAATGCAGTACTGCCAAAATATAGAACTGACGTTAACAATATTGTCGAAAAATTCGATTTTTGAAGTGTATGATTTAAATTGTCCTAGAAAAAATACCGACTTTCAGATTAAAACTAATCTATCAAAATATAATAAATACTTTTGATGATATACGTCTTGGCCTCTGCCTTTGGTGTAATCTATCAAAATGAAAATAATATAACATATCATGGGTTATCAGGCCAAGTTAATAATTTATTTTTTCCAGTACTGTATAAAACACAGCTATACGCTAATTGCGACATTTAGCTATTTCTGTTTTCTATCCTTCGCGTTCGCTTAAACCATACCTATAAACTGTTGATGGTGTGTGGTCTCAACATTTCGCAGCAGGCGACTGTTATACGGGAAAAATTGACATTTATCACCAATGGACATGACCTTTTATGTGTGGTCTTTTCAATAATATACTTTCAAGAACAATGTAAATGTTTCAAAGAATTCTCCAAAGCCTAAGTAATTTTATCAAGGAATGTTTGCGTTATTTACACTCAAAAGATGACAATTTTCCCTTCAAATATTAGATTTCTCAATTTGTATCCAACATATGGGGCCGAAGGATGTGATCCAATAAAAATGCATTTCTTACATAGTACTTAGTATTTGTTTATACATTTGAACACTATCACATGGACGTTACTTCCATTGCAGCATTATCTACGCCTTCTTTGTGGTGAGCATTTTTCTTTTTGATGAGTTTTTTGGACATAAAATACAATGAGCTAGAAAATAAATCGTAAAAACCGTAAGCTGTTTACACAAAATCAGAAGGATTTTCACCCTTAAAAGTTGAATAAAACTTATACTCACATGTAGAATCCCAGCGAAACCAACAAGAACGCTTCGCTCAGCAGAAAAACGGCTCCGATAAATATCTTCTGACTCTGCAGGAACACAGCACTGTAGATTGTCGGGTATATCACCGCCTGAGTGGAATCAACAATTCCCAGAATAGCGAGCATTTTTCCTGGAAAACAACCACGAGCAGATAATGATTCGCATCAGTGAAGATTGGTCGGGGCCCGACATTTTGCGAAAGGGATTAATGATTAATTAATTTAAAATGTGAAGACTCACTTCCTCCTTCCTGTCGAGTATATACATATAATTCTTACCAATTTCATCCTGTTCTACCAATTTTGAGGCAATACTGCGAATGGCCACAATTTTGCTGCCTTCGAAAACATCGATTGAGGTGGCAACGTAGTACAAGTACGGTTTAACGGCAGTAGCTGCGTATGCCTGAAAAAGGGATGCTATGAGAATTGATCGAAAATTATCGTTTATAGAGTTTTGTATAAAAATAAGGAAATAAGATTTTAAGGAGAAAGTTTACGGCACAAGAAAGTTATTATTGTTAGTCTTGAAAAGTTTAAAATTAATGATTTATTAGATTTATTAGATGACTTGAAAATCAATCATTGGGAATTTCCAATACCATGTAATTGATACTATCCAATCATACATTCAAAAAATGTAATGAAACATTGAGTAAGCTTGTAATGCAATAGGAACCAAGCAAAACAGAAGATAGACACAAAGAAGCTTCGAAGCATCGTGTTAGCGCATTGAAATGGGATTTTAATGAAAAAAAAAATGGAAAGCTTTTCCAGTGTTGCTCTTTACCATAATTGGTTTTGCAACCAGAGTGAAGCAGACCGAAAACACACAAATGAGAAAATCGGATACTCCGAATCGCTTGCTTAGCACTCCCATCGCCAGCAGGGTACCCAGCAAGGTAGTCAAATAGTCGTACGACAGCCATGTGCCCAGGTTTGAGATCCAGCTGAACTTGTAGATCGCAATGTTCAGCGCCGACTCGACATCACCTGCTGCACCAAAGTTGATGAAACATACAGCTAAGGTCATGAACAAAATCGCTCGCAAATTGAAATCTCGCTTCCTTGTTATCACCTTGATGCAATCAATCACAAGCGTTAGATCGAATAGCTTACGGAGGGATGTGGCACTGCTGGATGCATGATTTGCAGGTTCATGGTTTTTACTCTGGCTATTTTCTGAGGAATGTTCCTCCTTCAGTGGCTCTTTCAAAACAAACAAGCCATAAAGTAATCCTATTGAGTCCGTTGCTATGCATAGTAGGCACAATTCTGAAAGAAAAAAAATCACTTGAATGACTACGTTGGGTCTATTATTATTCTGACAGCATTCATACTAATGAATCCTAGTGCCTTGAACAAATATCCACTGAAGAAGTTTGCCAATATGGGTATGATAGCAATTACGACGGCAGCACAAGCGAATCGAAACGTTCGATCCGACTCGGTGGTACAGACTGTTAGGTAGCTGTACATTCCGGTCACAACTAGTGGGGTACCTCCGCTGATTGCGTTTACCACATTCGGAAGGATGCCGGTAACTTCCAGTGACACTTCTCGCATGAAGATGGCAGACGTGATGAGCACTGGAACAAAAATGCAATTTGATCATTGAAAACCGCAATTTTGGTTGAATTATAATCTGGCAGCCCATTAATTTATTACTTACTTACCACACAAACTGATTATATCAGCCGCAATCGGAATCAATATGCAAGGTTTCCTCAGCGCGACTCGATCGCTCCAGCTACCTGCAAAAAGAAGCACCACTGCCTGCAACAAGCCGGCTGCAACGGAGTTTACCCTTTAGTGTACTGGAAGCATACATTTGATACACAACATACTTATGATGCTTCTGTAGGAATTCAAAAACGTCACCTCGCTGATGGATTTTTCCCTAGCTGTGCAAACCACCCGGTTGAATTCCACCTGCCCAGTATCATTCTCGTAGACGTAGCCATTGCCGGATTTAGCCTCAGCTGATTGATTCAGTGTTTCACTGGATTGCAGACTTTCACAAACGTTACTGTCTTCCAACTGAGCAAAAAACTCGCACACCTTTAAGTCTTCGTGTAACTTAGAAGCACATGCCTAAAAGGGCAAATCACATAATACAGCGAGATTCTTTAGCACCTTCTACAGGAAGTATTCATCACTTACCTTTTCGAGCTCAAAAATTCTCAAACCTGTCGAGATGACGACTCCAAAAATGAAAAATATTATCACCGGCTCGATTGTGATACACGAAAGTATTTTTCGCAACCTGCTATTACTGTTTTCATTCACTTCAGTCATTTAAATGTTTTTAAATTTGTACAATAAATTATTCCCTAAGACGATCGGTATAAACAACGAAACTCGTAGCCGTTATTGATGCTCTCCTACAATGTCGCACTCTGTTTAGACCGCTATCGACAAAACCAAGTGTCCGCGAAGAAGTGGTTTCGGTGCTTGAAGCTGTTGGTGTGCCTTCACGAGTGGCTCGCAGTTAATTGTGCCAATACTAACTAGTATAGCTTGTGTATGCTGTGGGTTTTTTTGAAACTTTTAACATCTTCAGCGGGAGCGAGATGACGAACGAATGGTAACAACAGAAATGGTGGGAAACATGAATGAAACTTGTTTCTCTGCACGTTGGATTCAAGATGAAATACATTTGGCTCAAGTTGAGAATCCAATCAAACGAGTTTTGTCATCGTGGTATAATAAACGTCATCGTTGATTGGTCGGTTGGGAATCATGGCTGGATTATCTCATGAAGCGGAACTAGCCTTTTTTCACTTGCATAGCCATAGGTGGAGGTTAATTACACTTGCGATTTGTATCAGTTGATTCAATGATCATTAGATATTTGCTCGGAAGATTTGAATTAAGGGTATGTAACACATCGAGATAATGTATCTATATTGCTTCAAAATGGATATTCATCATTGCAAATATTTAATAGGGCAGATGATCCAGTATTGGCCACCCGATGATAACATTTTATTCCTTTAAGACGTATGCAAATCTTTTTAACTGTTTTTTGGCATATATTTAAGTTATTTCACCGCATTTATTTATTAAAACAAAATCTTCCAAAGCCAAAATTATAATTTTTATACATTCATATTTTGTTTGTACAGCTAGTTCATTTTGGATTAAAAGAAAATGATTGAAATAATGAAGAGATCGAAGTAAGCCGAGCTGAAAATCTGACGTGTTGATTTTTCTGCTGCGTTTTTCCTCCTAGAATTTCAAATAGATTTATATTGAATTTTAACAGTTAAAATGTTTTTGCCAACGTGATGTGTGAAGGCTGTTATGATTTTCAATTATTGAGACCCAGGTTTCGATAGTGCGTAAACTTTTACTGTGGAAAATTGCAGTTGCAATTGAACGAATACAACTCATTTGGAAGAGAGTGTGAAAATTGTAACAAAGCCGTTTCGAAGTGAAAAAGTGCGAGGATGTGTCTTCGGCCGCCTAGGAAATTCAACGATGGTGAGACAGCTCATTGGAATCTGAAAGGACGAGAGCATCGCTCGTTGGAAACACTCCGGTGAGAAATACGTGTTCAGTGGATGATAGCTAGCGAGTTGCGTCTTCCTCTGCTGATACTGATCGCGAGTGAAACCGTGGCTGGTGTGATAACCCAGCTCAGATTGGTTGATATCTGTTACCCGGAAAATTCGACACCCGCGTTGATAGAAATCGTTTGTTTTTCATATCGTACAAACGAACGGTGGCGTACGGAAAAAGTAGGTAATTTTGTTGTTTATTCATCAGACAGAAGTTGGGCTAAAGCTAGCTTTCCCTTCTTTTATTTTGTGAGAACGAACATCTTTATCAGTGTTGAAGAATTCCACTCCGTGATTCCACGCTCCGCAAAAAGATTGTTTCCCAAACGTCAAGTTTTCGAAAATATTTCCTATTTTTGGTTACTTCGACCATCGGTAAGTTTACAAATACATATGTATACTTTTCATTTGGTTCCCTTACATTCTCAATGCACCATTTATGGTAATGAATCCCTTTTTCAAATTTTGTACATGCTATAAACATACAGAAGAACTACTAATTTCACGTTGTTGCTACCAAAATAGAGTAACTTGAAGTTACATTTATTATCAAAAAATTGTTCTTATAGAATTTAACTTCCTCATGCTCTGGAGTACAAGTCGGTGTCTTTCGTTACGGCTTTAAATGGTGCGTTGCATGAATATCTGGCTACTGTGAACTGAACGTTTCTTCTATCTCATTCAACACTGCTGTTTCTCGTTTCTACGAAGTCAGCGTAGTTGCAGAATTAGTTCAGGTTAAGACAATTTGGCGCTCTCACCACAAGCGCCCTTGGTGGATCAAAGAATTAGGGTCAAATCGATACCGTCTTCGAAAAATCCTTAAGCGCTTCTTCCAGAACCGGTCGACGGAAAACAAGCTGTCTCTGGTGAACGAGGAAAATAGCTATAACGTGCAGCGGAACTCTGCATTTCACAACTACATCACACGTCTGGGAGCCAATCTCAAACACGATCCGTCCTCGTTTTGGTCTTTCGTCAAGAGCAGCAAGCATGATCACGGAGCTCCGCTTGATATGCAGTATCTTAACCGGAAAGCCAACAATGTTTAGGACTCCGCCAATTTATTTGCGGACTTCTTCAGTAGCATCAATAGTGACATGCGGATAGTAGCCTTGACCACCGTCCTTGAAGTTCTTACGGCACTCTCGACTGTAGATACTGTAACGATCTGTACATTTTTAGGGTTTTTGCATAATTTATTAGTTTAAACCTAGACGAATCCAGTTCCTTAGGGTAGGCTATGCAAGAGCATCAGCATCAGCCAGGAAAGGCACAGCCAGAGCACTACACGATCCAAATTATCTTTCGTGCCATCAGATTCACGATAGTACACGAAGGGTTTCGTGAATTGATAAACTTCCAGTTCATTAGAATCTTATGTTACCTTATTCTGATGATTTAAAGTCTAAATCATTCCGTCCGTGACATCTCAACGATTTAGAAGTAGGATACGCGTTTGTTCGAGGTCGGTTTTGCTAGTTACTGTAGGTAATTTAAAATGACGGTAGGTGTTTAGATTAATTATGTTTTTTCACTTATTACGTAGAGCAGAATTCGTACACTGCATTAGCTGACACTTACTCATGTTGTCGAGTTAATTCGTTTGAAAATGTTTTTAGAGCTGCTCCGCTGATATCTATTATTCTCGGTTACTTTGATTCAAATTTTCACATTAGTAGTATTAACAGTGATAAACTATCAAGTCTAATGAAAGGTTAACTATAAAGGTACATTTCCTTACAATCACCAATCAATAATTTTTGTAGCCTGTAAACATTGTAGTCGACATTTAGTTGCAATATTTGACAGTTGGTGAATTGTTTGGACGCTTTTAACTTTCAGTCGGCGCTCACTAATCTAAATCCAAACAGAAGTAGTAATGTGGGTGAGTGAGGTATGTGTGAGTGTGTGTGTGTGTGTGTGTGTGTGTGTGTGTGTGTGGGGGGGGGGGGGAGAGAACATATGATTTTGGGTCGGCGCTTTCTTCTTTCTTTTTCAGAGAGCGAGTAATGGTGCTATAACCATAAGCCATAGGGTGCTAGGACTATAGTTAATGCTAAAGTCCCAACCGTTTGAAAGATAAATGGAGCATCACTTAACCTTCTTAGACTAGATGCTCCCAACGACCATTTTTGAATACATTTTTGTTCTGTGCACCAAACAGGGCATTCTGTTTAACTATTCTCTCCGACTATTCATTTCCTTTTTTCCTTTGATATCTACTGAAGGCTACGTGGGTTCCCCGTGTCTTTTAAGGTAGATACCAAATCCTCCCTATCACCAACGGTTGCATGGACGTGGCCAGGTGAGCGATCGAGGAGTGTTTTCGTGGTGATTGTTGCGTGAAGAAACGTATCAGAAACTGGTTTCGTTTCATGGTGGCATGCAATGTCTCCAACGAATTATTCCTCATCGTAGCTCCATCCACGAGGTGTGCAACCGTCAATGCTAATGCTAATGCTAATGCT